>JBBIGB010000022.1:3563205-3580551 GCA_037577075.1 Alestopetersius hilgendorfi | reverse complement strand
TATTATTATTATTATTATTATTATTATTATTATTAGTAGTAGTAGTAGTAGTAGTAGTAGTAGTAGTAGTAGTAGTTTCACTCTTTTGCTCTTGTCTCACACCTGGATTTCTAAAATTTAACCATGAACATTTTAAGTCCAACTCAATAAAGTAGTACTCAGATAATATAAAAACTGCTTTCTCTGTTAAATGTCAGTATGGGAAAATGTATAGGTGGTTGCAATGGAAATGGAGAGTGACAACAGAGAACATATGTAAGAGGGAGAATCTAAGTAAGTATTGCTTGAGCGATAATAGTTTTATCCAATGTAACTTGAAACATGCTGTACCTTCACAGATGTTCTGTAAGAGGATAGATTTTTTTGAAGCCCTGTATATTTAGAACTGTAAATTAATTTAAATTAAATATATTACTATATTTACCCTGCTGATGAAATTATAACATTGATCATGATGACAAATAGGCAAATAATATCCATTCTCAGAGAAAACTAAGTGGTGCTCTCCCTTGCTATAATGGTTCCAGCAGCCATGTATGTGTGTGTGTGTGTGTGTGTGTGTGTGTGCATTTGTGTACTGTATAAATTTTGCAATTTTGTTATTCTGAAATAATGCTCTATATTTGATTGTTGTGTTGTAGTGCAAAGTTGGATTAAAAGAATCCGAAGGCTCTTTGGTGTTGGCAAACTCCACTTCCATCACTGCCTATTTAAATGAAAACTGATTACTACATGAATGTACTTAATATTTAGCATGTTAGACTGACCTATAATTTCTGTGGCACATTTAAAATGCAATATTTTAAAAGACTTTCCAGCCTATTAAGAAGATATTCTTCTACCACAACCTGGCAATTTACAGAGGAAAGAAAAACAGTATCTTTCCTGTGTAAAAAAAAAACCCATAAAGATATTTTCTGCCTATTTTCACTTACTGTGTAGATCCTGTTATAAGTGTGCTTACTCAGCAAGGCCATGTAATGGCCAACAGATGTGTTCCCAGAAAAATGCTGTCTGAAACCTTCATAACCATGACCAGTAGCATTTTCCACAGAAGGCAAGTTGAGTTGTGTCTGTGATTTAAAAAAGGGAACTACAAAAAGAAACATCCACATTTGTCAGCATTCCCCTTACTTAGTGTTACTTGTATAAGGTCAGACAGGACACTGCAGCGTTTCTGGAAGGAATGCATTTACGTATGTGCTGTGCACGTAAACGTGCCTGGCTGTTTCTCACCTCTTCTGTAACAGAAAAGTGTCACATTTCCCTCGACCATCTGGTTTTAATTGCCCATGCAGGATGTTGTCAAAGTGCAATAAAACTGTGGTTTACAATTAATATTGTATAGTACTGGACAATCCCTCTTTTTGTTGTGGTTTGGGCAACAGCACACGTTTTTGTTGCACTACAGCCAAGGAGGCAGTCCTAGACCACGAGACGTCTCAGTGTCTTCTCCTCTTAGTGAGAAGTGTACACCTTCATGATCTCACGGAACTCCTCGTAAAACTGAGATGATTTGGATTTCTTTGTTTTGGTTTCATATTTTCTCAAATATTCTTGCATTGCCTAACACAACTCTGGTAAGTGTTTTTATTGTCTGTCTTTTGTCTGTTACATTTTGAACTGTTTATACAGGCCTTAAACTTAGATATATATGCATGTTTTTAAAATGTTGCTTTTGGACAAGCAGAGCAATACATGTCAGTGGCAGTTGACATATATATATGTGTGTACTGTATGTACTGTATGCATGTGTGTGTGTGTGTGTGTGTGTGTGTGTGTGTGTGTGTGTGTGTGTGTGTGTGTGTGTACGAGGTTTTCATGAAGCTGAACTGCCACTGACATGTATTGCTCTACTTGTCCAAAAGCAGCATTTTAAAAATATGCAGTAAATGTGTAGCAGAACATACAACTGGAGAGTACACTATGATAGAAAGAGCATAATCACACCTGTTCTTCCTAAATAGGAAAGAAATAATGGCACACTCAGTGAAACTATGATGTTATCTGAGACCTTTGAGGATGTGTCAGCCCAAAGACAGAAAGACCAAACTGTCAAAGATGCAAGCAAAGAAAAATGCACAGTGCCATGTGAGATGACAGCAAAACTAATGTGGGATGAGAAACATTCTTTCTGCAGTATGTATTTCACGACAAATCCACATTTACTTGATTAACATCTGGAACAATGACTTCATCGGGACCTGTAATGGAGCTGAAACAACATAGATTAACTACCTCAGTGTCAACTGCTTTAACTCGCTTTTAATAAATATTCTTTGTCAATCAGGCAACCTCCAACATGCAATGACAACATATGCAAGGGGCACTAGAAAGCTAATTAGAGATCTAATAGATGAACAGCAGAAGACTCTGGAATTCCTTTCCAGCCAGGTATAACGTTCTCAATTTCGGTTTGAAATGTTCTTTCACATTCCTGCACACATATGGAAGACACAGCTATGCTGCATGAGACAGCTGATATCTTTCCTTTCTTAAGGTAATGGAGCTTATGACCAAAGTCAACACTCTCAGCTCAGAGATGCAGAGGAGCAACAGCGACGTGTTTTCCTTGAAGCCTCTCCAAGCTCATGGTAAATTGCAGCAAATCCTTATAAAAACTGTAAATCATAATTAGTCCTAATATACCGTCTTGAATCTGTTATGTCTGCAGGGAGAGACTGTAGTGACATCAAGGAGACACTAGGAGCAGTATCTCCAAAAATTCCAAGTGGAATTTATATTATCAACCCTGACAACTCTGACTTTTTATTTGAGGTAAACTGTGACATAAATGTTTGTTCAATGACATAACAATATTATAGCAAACTGTGATACTTACATTTATTTTCTTAAATCCTATTCCTAGTTGACAGTCTAATAATTCATTGAGGTTCTTTGATTCTAAACCTCAGCATTAACCTCCTGACCACCTGATTTAGGTTTTTTGTGAGATGGATTACATGGAGGGTGGCTGGACAGTAATACAGAGACGAACAGATGGTTTCACTGACTTTAAACATGTGTGGTCACGCTATCTAGACGGATTTGGGCACCTACCAGGTCAGGCTCTGTAACCACTTAATGTTTATGCCTGCAAGATCTGTGATGTTGTATATATCAGTGCAATAGTAAATAAATGCCTTGTTTCTCTGTGTGTGCATACTTCAGGAGAACACTGGCTTGGTTTGAGAAAGGTGTTCAGTATTGTTAGTCAGAGAAACACACGTTTCCAACTGCACATATCCCTTGACTCTCAAGATGACTCCACGGCATACGCCTCCTATGACAACTTCTGGCTTGAAGATGAAACCAAATTTTTTGCAATACATCTTGGCAGATATGCTGGTAGTGCAGGTGAATATCTACTCTGGAAAAGAAGTGCTATGATTTATGAAATGCAACTGGTATGCCTATATATAAGTGGGTATACAACAGAATCACCCCCTTCATATTATTATTTTGCAGCCTGAAATGAAATCACACAAATTAAAAATCCAGCAGTGGTTACTCAGAGTAACCCATGACATCCAGGTGAAACTGAATGATCATGCAACTGAAAGCAAACAATGAAGTATGTGTGGCAAGGAGCTGTCAAAAGATATCAGGGATAATGTTGTGGACAGGCACATGTCAGGCTCTACATATGAGTAGAGTAAAGTCTATAACTAAGAAGCTGAAAGTGTTTGATACTACTAGGAACCTTCCCAGATCAGGCTGTTCCTCCAAAATGGTAGAAGAGCAAAAAGGAAACTGGTCTGAGAGGCTACCAGGAGGCCCATGGCGATATTGAACTACAGGAATTTACGACAAAGAGTGGTCATTGTATGGATGAGACATTATCATAAGTACTCCACAAATGTGGCTGCATTAAGGCTTGGTTAAGCTTTTCCAAAATGCACTTAAAGATTGTGAGGAAAAGATCAGATGAAGCCAAATTTGAAGTATTTGACCTCAACACTCAACACCAACAGAGGTGTTTCTCTGCAGGGGCTGGGACATTAGCCAGAAAGGAATATCCTTTATTTGTGTTGGTGATTCTGCTATTATTATTTTTTTAAATTATTTTTTCCAAACTGCCGGTATAAACTTTCCCTTGGATGTTGTAAGTTGTATTGAGTGAACAAAGCGGGAGCAACAAAATGTAGATATTTTGAAGGGGTGATTCTTTACTTTACCCACTGTATATATGCTGAAATTCTCTGACGAATGCCCTAACTGATTTATAAAATGTGTAATGTAAACCATTTTTGATCACTCTCTCTTAAATGTTATCATCTAGCAATCAAAATACCTAATCATCACACTTGTTAAAGTGGACGTTAAACAAAATGAAAAATTTAACCATCACTACAACTGAACCATTGAAATGTTTATTACAAATGCGAGGGGAGCCCAAATAATTAATGTTTTTCCAAGAAAACGAAATTACATATAACTGTGGTAACTGTATTTAAATCTTTATTAAAACTGAGTGAATATATTAATTCAGGACAATAAGTTAAAACTCATTGGTTTAGCATCTTATTTACTCTGTGTGATAAGTAATTTAGTAATAAATATTTAAGTAATTTACACAGTGTTGCATAGTGCTAAAGGGTGTGGTTTGCAAAATGTGCAACTAGTAAATTAAATTAGTAAATTAAAAACATGTCTTATTTAAAAACAATTTTCTGCAATAAAAACAACATGCAAAGACAATTTGTTTTGCCAAATTCTTCCTCTAAAGTGATTTCTCTTTTTTGCAAGGTGATGCCTTTAGGGGTTATGACCAAGATCAGAATCAGGACACGGCACCATTCAGCACTTCTGACATTGATAATGATGGCTGCATCCCATTCTGCACTTTTAATGAGACATCTGTGGAGAGTTGCAGTGTCCATCACAATAATACAGGCTGGTGGTTTAACCAGTGTGGCCGAGCAAACCTCAATGGCTCCCCTCTAGACCAAGATCGCTCCCCTCAGCCACACATTCACTGGGACACATGGACTAAGAATGGAGAACCGGTCAGCATCAAGTCAGTAACAATGAAGATCAGAAGAGTCGATGGTTCCAACCTTAAATGAGCTTTTACAGCTTTATGTAATCATAAAATATTTTTTTAAACTGTAAAATTGTTTTCTAATAGTTGGAATGCACTTATCTAAATTCTTTTGTGGAAGCAAACATAAAGCTTTTGAATATAAATATTAATATCTATCTGTTCTATTAAAAAGATTTTTGAATATAAATATTTATATCTAATTTGTCTCTTTTTTGATCACTACTTTGCAATATTGACTAAAATATCTGTATTTTAGGGTTCACATTTTAGGTTTTTCAGTGTTACGAAAAAGGCTTGTTCTGTTTGAAGAATATAATACTGTTTAGTTTGAAAAGTGCCTGAGCTGACAACTCCTGTTTGTGTTGGATGATGGAAAGCAAATTTGCGTGCTTCGTGGAAATTTCTTTTTTGCTGCTGCATGTCAAGGGCAAGTGCACAATGAGTTTGCTGTGCCTGTAGATCAGTCTGTAAAGTGAATTAATGTGGAGCAGTAATGAGAAAAGCACAAGCCATCTCAGCATTTTTCATACACAGCTGGGAGTAAAACTGAAAAGATAACAATGAAGAGATAAGCCATTTAGTTTGAGAGCTAAATTTAAAACACAGCTTATTAAACACCTTGAAGTAGGTGATAATAAGACAAACCATGCTGATGTGGGTGGTCCAATATTTGTACTAATCTACTAGCATGACAGCCATTTTTATCACACTTGAAAGGGGTAGCATAGTGTGTGGGCCTCTATTAGAATCACTGTCGTAACATAAACACATCAGTTGATATGTGTATGTGTTGTACCATCTGTGCTGTGTCTATTTAGAGCACAGAGTCAATTCTGTCCTTACAGAGACTAAACAAAATGTCAAAGCTGCAGTGAAGCACAAACACAACCAGGAATATGCCCACCGCTTGACTGGCAGTATTTAAGGGCCCATATCTTACATTTTTTCCTTATATTTTATTTTGTCCACTAAAATATGTGTGCTTTCCTGTGGCTTAAACAAAGAAACTCATAATACATTTTACACAGGCATTTAATAATTAAACAGACTGTTTGTTTGACTGCACCATGAAGACTGATAAATATTTCAGTATGATTGTGTTGTGTTAAGGCTCATTCAAAAAGTAGTCTAAACTGAATAACTGTTAATGACTTGTGAATGAATGAGTGTATACTGAATAAGTGTGAATGTATAAGGCCAAAACACCAAAAGGGTATGTATTGAAAATTTCAAACTTTATTACTGTTTGCATACCACATACACAAAAAGAAAAGAAAATCAGCTTTCAATCATAAGGTCTTTTAAGGATGAAATTACTTGAAAGCAGTGCTTGGAAATGTCAGATACAATGCAGGATAGATATTGTAGTGTATCAAGTTTTATAATTCAAAGGTCTAGGAATCATGTTAATTTTAAACACATAATGTTATGTGTGAATTATAAACATGGTTTATTTGAAATAATAACAACAATTAATTGGTTAGGTTGAACTTTTCTGAATGAAACAAGCCATTAAACTATCAGAGCCTCCTCAGACATCACAGCAAAGGGTTATAGTCAGCATGTTGAGTTTCAGCTCAATCCCCAGAAAATGAGCTTAAAATAGTTGATGACTGTGGTGGTCATCAGTATGAAGCACTATCAACATGAGAAAGGAACCAAGACAGTGGCTTCCCATGACCCTCTCTGTGGTTTACCTTTTGACCCCATCAGCTGGGCCAATATATCCTTGAGGAGTTTTCTGGATGCCACAGCAGCCATGTGCGCACGTAGGCATGTAGTGATGTGGGTACACATGCACACACATTTGTAAAAGGAAATGGGAGGACAAGGAGAAAGAGCAAGAGAGGTGGAAAAGAGAGCTTGTAGTGCAGCCTTCCTGACTGCTGATTGGTCAGTATGAAATTCCATTGAAGACATTTCCCACACTGACAGCTGGATCTTTAGCGCAACACAGGATGCAGACATTGTACAGGGAACAGAAACTGACCGACTCCTATCTTCTTCATTCTATCATCTTCATCTTCCTCAGTAGGTCTTACTTAATGCAAGTGATGCTCAAGGCTGGGAATTAAAAATAATTGTGTTTTTTAATAGTGCATGTACTTGATTCTAGTGTCTTTGCTTAATTGTCCAGCATTGTTCTTTTCACAGAGGTTTCCACAGAGGTAGCACTGCATTTTGTTAATAAAAATGTCACTAAAACATTCACAAAGTAATTAAAATGTAGGGTTTTTTTTAACAGAGGAAAGTGTGTTAGTAAGAAAAAAACAATGCAGAGCCTGATGCTAATTATAGAGCATGAACCATGGGTCAGCTTGGATGTGCAAAGATTGCTAAATGCCTCTTTTATTGCCAAAGGATGGAGGAGAACGCTACCAGAATTCCTAGGTACTCTGTATTACATCAAGGCTTAAACAGGAACATAACAATGGATTGTAGGAGAAGGTGCTTTGCCTGAAAATAGTTCACACTTCGTCAGTTACTGCTGGATGTTTGGAGTACTGTTGGGGCTTAACATGGATTGAGCTGACTGCATAAGTTGGGAAAATGAATCAAAGGAGACCTGTTTTGGAGGACCATTATCAATCAAAATACCACACAGTTGAAAAGAGGAACCGAAGTAAAGACAATCTACTGATGAATGCAGAATTTGGTGAGGAGTGTTACGGCAGTTGTGGATATTACCACGGGTAAGTTTTCCTTGAAATATTATTGGGCAACACATTATTGACTTAGTATACTGAATTCCACTCCCAAAGTCTCAGATTTGTATGAAACAAGATAGACATTCTCAGCTGGCTGTAAATATAGCCTACTGAACCTACTTTCAAATAGACTTTTTGTTTATTACAGTAAATGTCATAAGTAAAGGGGAAACATATTTAAAGCACAATATTAAACAAATTATCTATGTACTCTATTACACAGTATTTAGTATGTTTCATTTACCCATACACATATCATTAACTATTAGTGCAGTATGATTCAAGTTTGTTGAGTTTGTTAACTGGATCAAAAATGGCGGGGAAAATGCAATTATTTAAGGACATATGCATGAAAAATTGTGGCAAATTTAAGAAGCATGCTTATTATACCATTACCTTTTCAGTATGATATCCATACAGTGTAATATACAGTACTTTATACACAGGCTGGATGATGCTTTTTTTAAAATATATATAGTTATTTAGCACAATATACTGTGTAATTGTATTGGTGTTATTTATTGAGGTTATGAATGTCAGTCATTATTGTTTTGTATAATGTACTAATACTTAAGTGGTCAGTTCCTGAACATATTCTTTACGTTGGTACAACTGAAATTATATGGCTGTCAAAATCAAATTGTTATGTTTGTCATCTGTTAAACTACAAGGCTGCATTTTAATAATAAAGGGCTTATGAAGCACAAAAGGAAAGGAAAGTAAAAGACAAATGGCCCTATAATGAATGCTTGTGGCACACCTATGATATGCAACTCTTAAATACATAATTTAATCAGAATCAGTATTAATAAATCCATATTTAATTCAAATATTTAAAATATATATTTAATGCAATGAGACCAGAACAGGCTCAGTAATACATGTCTAAATGTTTCGTGTAATGTTTCGAGCAAATTTAATTTTCCTGGTTATGACTCACACATACAGTACATGGCAGTTATCACAGCATCAGTCATTACACATGGCCCCATCTGACTATTGTTATGCACATGACAATATATAATTTATATTAAAACCACAATAAAGTTTACATTTTGTTTATGAAAAAATATCTATGTGAATTGATTTTGACATTTACTGTTCATTCCTTGCTACAGCTTCAGTACATATCTGTTTTTTGTCGTAGCGACTGTGTACATCAGGCTCGTCAGACTTTGGCTAAAAGCAGAAGGCAAGCGGTGAGGGGGGCAGCATACATGTTCAATGCACACCCCAACAGTCTGACACCAGTGGAGGAACGCTTCCTTGATGCTGCTGAATATGGAAATATTCCTGTAGTGCGCAGAATGCTTGAGGAGATTCCTGGGCTGGATGTGAACTGTGTGGACTACATGGGCCAAAATGCACTGCAGCTGGCAGTGGCAAATGAACATCTGGAAGTTACAGAACTTCTGTTAAAGAGAGATAACCTGTCTCGGATAGGGGATGCACTACTTTTGGCCATTAGCAAAGGTTACATACGAATTGTTGAGGCAATCTTAAGCCATAAGGCCTTTGCTGACTCCAGAAGACTAAGGGCCAGCCCAAGACAGGCAGCAATGCACGATGACTTCTTTGCATATGATGAGGATGGTACACGCTTTTCTCACGATATTACACCAATCATTCTAGCTTCTCACTGCCATGAGTATGAGATTGTGCACATTCTCCTGGGGAGGGGTGCTCGTATTGAGCAGCCCCATGACTACTTCTGTACCTGCGACACCTGCAACTATCATCAGAAATATGATTCCTTCAGCCATTCTCGTTCACGCATTAATGCTTACAGAGGGCTGGCCAGTCCAGCATACCTCTCACTGTCCAATGAAGACCCTGTGCTGGCTGCCTTAGAGCTCAGCAATGAGCTTGCTTGTCTGGCCAACATTGAGAAGGAATTTAAGGTATGCCATATCATGGTTTCAAAAATCCCAACATGATTAGCAGTGTCAAATACACTACTGAACACCGTAAATGATCAGGAGGTCCCTGCATGTCCAGGCTTTCATTTCTCATCTCCCAGAACTTAAGAATCACTCAGCTAATTAGTTTGGATTGTTTTCCATGTAATTACAGAACAATAAGCCTTGTTATTTCTGGACTTCATCTGATCTAACAGGTTTGTTTATTTTTCAGATTGGTAGACTAGAATCATCAGTCAATGTAATGAGATCATAATACAGTTTATGAGTAAATGTAGTAAGGTTAAGAATTACAAGACTAAATTTTTGATATTACTTAAATAAAAATACAATCCAAAATGACATAGTGATGAGCTAATAATGGCTAATTTCCTATTTATGCGTACAGGTACTTGATTATGTTGTGTAATCCACATTAGATGTATTCCATTATTACCCCAGATCTGATATTCAAAGAAAATCAGATCTGCCTAATGTTCTACCTAATTAATCAGTCAAGATATTTTTGAGATACAAATGATGCTTATTTAGTTTACGACTAGGGCTAAGGCTGATGTTGCTAACAAGCATCATAGCTCAATAGTGATATATATTCCATAAATATATCTCAATCTGCTTCAATTACGCCTGTAGTTCTGAAGTTTTTCTTTTCTAATATTTAATACTAAGTCATAAATGGTCCTAAACCACACTGACAAGACATTTGAGTGGGGTATGATTTCTAATGTTTGTTGGCCGCATTAGCCTCGTAGCTTCAGTGCTAAATGAAAATCCAAACTTGTCCTAGATCGACATCTAGAGAAAGTGAAAACCTGTTTGAGATTAATTTTTTGCCATAAACATAGCTTGGACATTGTGGTTGTATAATCATCTCACTGATCACTTTCCTAAGAACGATTATAGGAAACTCTCTATCCAGTGTAAAGACTTCGTAGTTGGGCTTCTAGATCTTTGTCGGAACACAGAGGAAGTTGAGGCCATTTTGAACGGGGAAGAAGATGACAGTTGTGAACTGCCCTGCCGACCGAGCCTCACCCGACTGAATCTCGCAATAAAGTATGAACTGAAAAAGGTAAAGTGTGCTGCAAAATGAAAATGCTTCATGAATGAGTGAACCTGAGTCTCTAAAATGACCTGGCTAAATCTCACTGCAGCCTTTAACTTTATGTCCCAAACAGTTTGTTGCACATCCTAACTGTCAACAGCAACTCCTCTCAATCTGGTATGAGAATCTATCTGGACTAAGGCAGCAGACCACAGGTATCAAGTTGTTGGTGGTCTTGGGTGTTGCAATAGGACTACCCTTCTTAGCCATGGTGTACTGGGTTGCCCCATGCAGTAAGGTTAGTGGACTCAGCCTCAGACTGTATGAAATGGGGGAGTACATATTGTGTAATGCCATAAAACCTTTGATTTCATGAAGAACCATGTTTCACAAAGAAATAAAAAACCTTTACAACATAAGATTCTATATGTCTATATAAGTTTAAGGGTTCTTTCAAGAACCATTACATTTCATGGAGACTCCTTAAGTGGCATCTTCTGATCAAAGGGGCAGCTCCCTAACCACCAGTGTTAGGGAACTGCCCCTCTGATCAGAAGATTGTAGGTTAGAATCCTGGAACTACCAGTGGTACCACTGAGGTACCCTTGACCAAGTTTGCGTTCCCACACACTGTTTCCTGGGCATTGTGTTCCTGGTTGTCTTTCCGGGGTTCTCAAACTGATGGAAATATTTTCCGGGGATTCAAATGTGGTTATTCTACAGCATTATGCAAAGAATAATTTCTGTCACCTTTATTTTTAAGAATGAAAGAAAGTCACAAGTAAAGTTTTCTCTGACATTTCTCTGACATAAAACACCTTTTTCCCGTAATCATTTCTGTTATTTTCTACAGCTGGGAAAGATCATGCGAGGGCCATTTCTGAAGTTTGTGGCTCATGCAGCATCTTTCACTATTTTCCTTGGCTTACTGGTCTTGAATGCAGCAGACCGTTTTGATGGGACCAAATTGCTGCCAAATATGACCATTCATGATTATCCAGCACAGCTGTTCCGTATGAAAACAACTCCCTTCACATGGATGGAGATGCTTATAATCTTCTGGGTCATAGGTCTGTTTTACAACTGTATTACACCCTTAAAAAATGTTTGTTAATGATGCCATAAAAATGGCATAGAGGTTTATTGTATGGTTCTGTAAATGAATGATTGTTCTGTAAAATAATCCTTATAAAGTTTAAAGAACCTCCACATAATGTAGACAATGTGCAAACTAATAAAAAAAAGCAAAACCAAATTATTATAGGGTTCTTTGCATTTACATGTCTGATGATAGCTAATTGGGCTTTTAACCCCTAAGTCTGTTTTTCAGTTATGAATCTAAGTCTTATTCTTCAGCAACCATTATTTAGTGACAACTTTAATATTTACCATATGTATTCATGAAAGTGAGGAATTGTCTATGCTTTCAAGCAAACAACCACTTTTTTTTTGTCACTCAGGGATGATCTGGGCTGAGTGCAAGGAGATCTGGTCTCAAGGTCCGAGAGAATACCTGCTTGAACCCTGGAATATGTTGGATTTTGGAATGCTAGCCATTTTTGTTGCCTCCTTTGTCACAAGAATAATGGCCTTTTGGCATGCATATGTAGCTCAAGGTTATGTTGACAAACACTACACGGACATAACAAATATAACCTTACCCTTGGAGGTGGAGTACTTCCGGTTGGGTGAGTAGAGGTACAGTGGAAAAAGTAGACTAGTTTATGGTCAGTAGTCCATTTAAAGAGTTTAATTAAACAACTTTTAATGACCTTTCATTTAGTCAAAGTAATATTTGGGACAATATTGATCTTTTGTTTTGTCTATTCTTAGCTCGTATTGACTGGCTGCCCTCAGATCCTCAGCTGGTTTCAGAGGGCCTCTATTCCATTGCAGTTGTTTTGAGCTTCTCTCGAATTGCGTACATCCTTCCAGCCAATGAGAGCTTTGGGCCACTGCAGATCTCATTGGGAAGAACTGTAAAAGACATTTTCAAATTCATGGTGATCTTCATTCTGGTCTTCCTGGCTTTCATGATTGGGATGTTTAACCTATATTCATATTATTTGGGTGCTAAACAGAACGACGCGTTCACAACGTAAGTAAGCAGGGACATATATGTCTAATACCATGTGGCTCTTTAATGTGCTTTCCAATAAGTGAATTTTTTATGCCAGTAAAATACTAATTATACTGAAATAATGCAATAAAACTACTCCCATTATGAGTTAAAAGGTTTTTTCATAGCAGCTGAATGATTGAACAATTAAAAAGTGATAGTGTTTTTAGATTTCAGATATCAACAGTATATCCTCTTTTCCACAGCATTGAGGAAAGCTTCAAAACATTGTTTTGGGCTATTTTTGGACTTTCTGAGGTCAGGTCTGTGGTTGTGAATAATGGACACAAGTTCATTGAGAACACCGGATATGTTCTGTATGGAGTATACAATGTCACCATGGTTATCGTCTTGCTCAACATGCTCATTGCAATGATCAACAGCTCCTTTCAGGAGATTGAGGTATTCACACCTTTACTTAATTTACCTCCACAGTATTCAGATTCACACATGCTGCATGGACATGATAAACATCACATCATCACAACAGCTAATTAGTCTGTTTTTAGGAATTGGGAACATGAAAATGTAACTCATCTGTGTGAAGGATTTAACATAGAACAAGAACATTTTTATCATTGCTGGTTGAGATAATTAGTTTTTGGTATGATGTAGTCCTGCTGTCGTTCATGATGAATTTTAGAACAGTTAGAACTCATACACTCTTAAAAATAGAGGTGCCAAAAAGTTTGATACCACAGAAATTTGGTTCATATTTGGTTCTTTTAAGAATTTTCAATATGTTCTTTAAATGAAACTTTTTTTAGAGACGTGGGAGCCTTGAATTGGCAAAAATCTTCGCATTATGTGCAATTTCTTTATTCCTTCCTTTTTTTATGAGATGTGCAAGTATGAACGTTTTACAATACATCTCTACAGAAAACATTGTTTATTAGAGAACAAAATGTTCTAAATGGCATCACTAAAACAGTTCTTTATAGAACCTTTTTCTTTCAGAATTTGTTTTATTGTTTCATATAAACATGATAATCAGAGTTGATCCTCTATTGCTGCTATCATCTTGTTTGTACCATGTTTCTCTGCAGGATGATGCTGATGTAGAGTGGAAGTTTGCCAGAGCCAGGCTTTGGTTCTCCTACTTTGAGGAGGGCAGGACCCTCCCTGTGCCCTTCAACCTGGTCCCTAGCCCAAAATCTATGTTAGGACTGGGTTTGGGCTTGAAGGACCTGCTTATGAAACTCTCACAGAAACACAACATGATCAAAAAAAGCGAGGCAGAGCTCAGTGAGGTGACATATTTATGATTATATTTCTACACTTGTTTGGAATAATGCCAACTCTCATGGTAGGGTTCCTTAAAACCCATTTGTAAGCACCAAGTGTTATGTACATATGATCTAAGTAAATCTGTACATTATCTGCAAATTCAATGTCACAATTTTCTTTTGCTTGATTTCCTTGAAACCCTGCTCAGTTTGGAGAAAACAAAGTCAACAGAGAGGCAAATCGGCGATACAAGGTATGGGCATGAACTGCAAAGAATGTAGAGACAGCCAGATAACACTTATGTTAAATGAAATGACAAAGCTCTGCGTACAATATTTCAGTGAAATAATTTTCCAGTAGGTCAACAGGCTGCCATTTTAAATGCCTAAATAAACCACTAAGTCAGTGGATAAATTATAAAAAGCAAACCACCTCTTGCAAGCTGTGTGCAAAAATTTAATTAAACTATAATAATGTGATTGGCAGATCAATTAAATATCCTTAATCCTTAATGCTTCTCATTGACTGCATTTGTGGCTGAAGTTCAGTTTGAATAATTTTGAAAATTCTTTAAAATTTGTACAGAAGATTATGAAGCGCCTGATCAAGCGGTATATCATCAAAGCTCAAATGGACAAAGAAAGTGATGAAGTCAATGAAGGTTGGTCTCTTTGTCTTTGTCATCACCTAGAATACAGTACTTTATTGTACAATGGTAAAGGGAGGTACAATATTGAATCATTATTATCATTATTTTTATTTGTCACTGTTGCAGGTGAGCTGAAAGAAATAAAGCAAGACATTTCCAGCTTGCGGTATGAGCTTTTGGAAGAAAAGTCTTACAGCATGGAGAATGTGGCTGAGCTTACCAGGAAACTTGAAAACACTCTGTGCAATTGGACTGATAAAAAATGAAACCTCACTTTTTACAATGTGATCCTGTTGTCTTCTGTGGGAGCATTTAACTTTCACCAGAATAAGACTATCTGTACAAGATGACCTATTTATATGGATTACCATCAAGGAGAACTGTGAAGAGGAATTCTATTTTTGGTTTCTTGTAGATCATTGTACATAATGTTTAGGTAATGACACTGAGGTTTTGTAGACTCAAAATAATGACTGAAAATATTTACTGAGCTTATAATTCAAACCGTACATCACCATAAAGTGCCATAGTTCTCACATACAGCTCACTTAGCGTTTACCCTTGCTGTTTTACATTCAGTTATTTGTCCTGGCTTATAGAAATAAAAACATGAACAAATAAAAGCAAAAATAAAACCAATTTGGACAGATTAGACAGTGAGAAGAATTTAAAGAAGTACACCAAAGAAAGAGAACATCTTTTTCTTTATCCATTTCAAAAGGTCAATATCATACTAGAATACAGTACAATTTTACAAAAATGATAATACAGTTATTTTAAATATGAAATATCACATGTAATCAGTGAGACAACTTAAATCAAGCTGTAACTGTTTCTAGACTTATGAAGTAGGCAAAAGCACTACTAGAGATCAAGTTTATGCAGATAATAACATTACCATTAATTACATTTTATAGGGTATTATTAGGTTAAACCCCCCTAGGTAAACCATCCCCTCATTCAGTGCTACCAGCCTTAGTCAGCTAAAATAATTTATCTCAATACATTACTCTGATGTCAACCGACTATTTCAACTATGGATAAATAATCCATTCATACTAAAGCTACAGTTTCATCTGTTCAAGGCCACTGGTAAGTTATAGCTAGTAAAATGTCATAGAACTGTAGTGTATTATGTATTGCATGCTGATAAATGATAGAAAACATCTGTGGATTATAAGGAATTGGACACAGAATAATTCTCGTTTCTAATGTATTATGTTAACTGCTATAGGCAAAACCTGCAGTTATTATCTTGCATGTGATTTTATCTTGCATATCTTGCAACGGGGAAACTTTAATGCAAATTAGTTCAGAAGGTCTTTCCTTTTTAATCTGTATTATCTGCTAAAAGTAAGGTGAGTAAGGTAAGGTTTAGGTAATACTAGTTTTATATTTGTCAAAAACAAAAACCTGATTAAAGTTTTATTTGCCCTCAAAATTTGCTGACCTATGAACACAGTGTGTAAATAAATATAATACTAATAAAACATTTTTTTGTATTTAAAGAGGCATTTCCCACATTGTATGCTACATCACACTTGTCAGTTTATGGAACATGTAAATGTTAAACCAGTGTGACAAGAAATACAGTAGAATCATTACTGAAGTAAGTGCCATTTCAATACAAAATAACACATTGCATTAAACATACATACATGCCTGACTACATTAAGTTTTTAAGTTGTATTTCATGATTAAAGGCTCACTGCATTGTATCTAAAATATCTAAAACACATAATGGACCAGAATAAACTGCTTTAGAAATTTCACAAAATATTCTACATTGTAAAATGGCAAAACATTTAAAGTAGCATTACATTTTTCTGAATACATAAAAAGAATGAGTCTGACTTAATCATTCTTGGTAAACAAATAATTCTGATTAGAATCAGTACTTGTGAGTAGCAGGGTATTTTACATCACATTTAGTCAGTCTGATAAAGTCTGGATAGGGGGTGATCAACAAAGTTCCTGGATGATCTAGCTCCACCACAGTTTGCTGATTTTCCTGTTCAAACCCACCCACTAAACCTGGTAATGATTTGATTAGTTGGACTCCAGTCCTCCAGGACTGAAACAGAATACAGTAATCCCCCTCTATTCATTGAGGGTACGTTCCAAGAGCACCCGCGTATAGTGAAAAAACTTGTGTTTTGGTCCAAAAAATGCTGTAAAATGTATATTCTTATAGTGTATAATATGAGCCCAAATATGGAACTTTAATTTCATTTTAAACTCATTTAATACCCAGACTGCACTGTAATTCATACACACACGTTTTCTTTGGTATGCCTGTCATTTCTTTTTGTATAAGTAGGGTAAATACAGTAATAATTTAATGCATTTTTTATTAATAAAAAATACAGTAAAATGTAGGCGTAAGTACCAATCATTTTTATAGTTCAATAATGTACTGTTCATTCGCCGGTGAGTTGTATTGTATTAATAACTGGCACTAAAATACATGAATAATTATATATTGCTACAAAATAAAATGCTGTACCTGCTGTTTCCATGAATTTGCTGTGTTTTTTGACAGAATTATTAGTTCAGTTCTAAGAAAAAATGACTGAATTTGAAACACTTTAATTTCATTTTAAATTCAGCTTAATACATTACCCTTAACAAA
>JBBIGB010000022.1:3547985-3560817 GCA_037577075.1 Alestopetersius hilgendorfi | reverse complement strand
GTGAAGAGAGAGTAAGAGAGAGAGAGAGAGAAAGAGAGAGAGAGAGAGAGAGAGAGAGTGCAAGAGAGGTTTAAATATGGACAATCCACGCGCTCCGAAAAAACTTTTCCGGAGCGAGTGGACTGCCCATATTTAAACCTCTCTCTCTGTCTCTGTCTCTCAGTGTAGGAGTTCAGTGTAAACTGTACAGTACGGATACGGGTTTTAGACACAAAACAAAATGATATCACTGAGCATGAAGCTTACTGTATCTAAAAGATTATCTTTGTATATCCACATATCTGAAATCGTGGCTTTACTGTCTCATTTAAATTATGAATGCTAAAATGTCTCTTACAGGGAAACTGCAATCTAAAATGACCAAATCAGTGATGACCAGCATCTCTTGTTTGTTTTTCACAGTAACTGAAATGTTTCTTATAGGGAAACAAAAAAGTGTAGATCGAGTGAATACTCATATTTACATTATTCTGGAAATCTGTATGAAATGTGTTTTGGTAACACTGTTTAAGTAAAACACCTTAACTTTATCAGCTGTCTCTGACAGACTTTAAGCACCATAAACAGCCATACATTATTATGAAATTTTTTAACGGACAAATTATATGGAAAAATACTTATACAGGAACTATTAGCGTGCAGTATCAGTAACTTTCTCAAAATATAACCATTTTATATTGTTCATGACAAAACATTCATCAGTGTGTTAACTGGAATTTTCTTTTACTGGGAACAATAACATGAGAAGCATGGATTTGAAATTGTAATATTCCAATGCTTGTCATCTTATTTGTTCAACATGTCAGAGCCAGTCTGCATTATTAGCCATCTATAAATAAAATACTTTAGGAGATATAGAGACGACCATATACATCTAAAGTTATTATAGACCATATATTCTTTTCTGTTGGTATCATGGTTATAACCATTTTAACTGTATTCAAACTATTCACAGACTGTAAATCATGAATGTACAAAAACTCTCTTTTTGGAGAAATGAACAACATGGATACCATGGAATTGTTTTATCAGGTTTCAGGCCTAGAGAAGCACCACATAATTTTCTGGGATAAGTCCAGTTTTGCCATTATATGTTGCTTGAAGCCACCCAGGTTCTACTGATGGGTACACTGTAAAAATATAAAGAAAAACATGTAAAAAGCCAAAACAAAAACAAGTCAAAGAAAGAGATCTCATATTTTAGTGTAACGATGAGTAATGCCTAGTAATGTTATCATGGTACATTACAATATTGCTGGAGATGCCCAATATTAATATTACAAATTACAAATCCCATTACTCAGAAATCTTGGCTGATTCAAGTACCAGTTGTATGTTTACTTCAGCTTTGACTACTAAGAATGGATCTACAGAAGAAATCTCTTCCATTTCAGTATCATATACATATAAAAAAAAATTCAGTACTGAGTACAGTTCTGTACAGTGTCAGATTTTTCTTAGAACTGAATTTGTCCACTTTTTATTTTTACAGACCCCTCAAAGCTATGACAGACATTATAGTACAATTCAAAGAGACTCAAAAAGAGAAACTGACAAAAACAACTAGACAGACCTTAGCTGATGCACACATTTTCTCTAAAAAATGATAAATTAGATATTTCCGTAGAAATAAGATAATCCACTTGCATAAGGAAGGGGAAAGTTACTTTAAAAAAAACTGTTTAGCTATTTTCCAGATATTGGAGCAACATAATTGGGACATGCAGTCGCCCATACTAATAAATGCTCTAATAGAGAGTTTACCCTGTAGCAGAAAGGTAAACTACAGGGAATATTAGAGTACAGTAATCCCCCATTATTCGTGGGGGATGCGTTCCTAGAGCACCCGTGTATAGTGAAAAACTGCGTTGTTGTGTTTTGGTTTTTAAAAAAAATGCCTAAATGCCTATTTTTATAGTGTATAGAGATGGTGCACTGCAGAATTTAGATTTGGATTACTGTTTATGTTTTTAGTAACTTATATGTTTTTAATAATTTAGTACTAAAATGAGTAAAACATATTGCCATGAAAAAAGCTAAAAATGGGGGTATATGGGAGCAGTTTCTGCGCTGTTCTGGAGATTTCCTCATAAAATGTTCACTTCCATTCTCGAAAAAAATCTGTGTGTGACTGGATCCGTGAGTCGTGATCCGCGTAAAACTGGGGGATTACTATATATATGGTCAACAACTCTATAGCCATGAAAATACTCCAGTCAACTGGACATCCAAATGATCTAGACTGGACGATGCATTACTTGTTCTTATTGTCTATTCATCAAATAATTTGAGGGTGTAATGAGTGAGAATTTTACCATTGGAGAAGAGGGCTCCTTTAGGGAAGCTGAGCTCATGACTATGTTCTGCTTGGCAGGAATACATGGCCTTGGCCTCCCTGCTATCACAACAAAAGAGGTGAGTTAGAGGGGAGACAGCTGGAGAGACAAGCTGCATGATGGAGTTTATGCATGACTGAAGACCTCTAAGTATGATTAATGGGTCAGGGTAATATCAGTCAGGTCAGGTCATGACTGGAGGGCAACTGCAAAAAGATCTATTTGAAGCTTGAAAAAACAACACAGAATATCAGTCTCTCCTGGAATGCTGTTACACAGTGTAACAAATAGATCTTATGATCTGTCATACACTCTATGGATGATAATGTACCTTCCAGTAGGGGATGGCTGGGAGACCACAGGGCTTTCAAAGAGGGCCGCTCTGGAGGCCACCCTAAAACAGTAAACAAAGAGTGCAAGAGTGGAGTAACTTGTGTCATACTCCATAGCCTTTAGATCCAAGCCTAAAGATTAATATTTTAGTACTTTGCTAAACATTAGCTAATAGCTTGTCCTTCCTGAAACACATACATTTTTTGTTTATAACAGAAGTCTCGTCTGTTATGATGAACTGAAGAAAGCATGTGCATTTGGAGAATCTGTGACAACAAGCTGGCACTCAGAGAGAACTTTAACAGCCAGCACTCTGACTTGAGGTCATTTTTTAGAGAAGAGTCAAACAACAGACTAGCTAGGAACAAAGTCACAAAGCTGTGATTACTGTTTGAGACAAATGCTTCTCCTAGCTTAAACAGATGGTTTTTAAAATATACTTTGTATAAAAAGGGTATTAGTAGGTTTCAGAGAATACCTAAAGACAAAAACAAATGATAATTTATCAAGGGACATATGGTTAGACATTTACAGATTGTCAGAAAGTGTTGAGATTTCAAAGAAAAATGCTGACCATTTTATTATTTTATCTCTGTATGCCAAAGATGACTTTTGTCCCAAAACATAAAAATAAAGTTTACAAGCAGGGTGTTGTCATTATATCTATGTGAAGGTTGCTTACACAGATCCAGGCATCTGGTATCCATTGCTGGCTGATGAGTCCAGTCTACATCTGCTGGTGCCTTTCGGAGGAAGATCTGGTAATGGCAATGACTGAAGACTGTCTCTGTTACCACGCGAAATCAAACTCTGCACTGAACCATGACAGCTCCTGAACCCTAATTGAATTACATAAAGAAAATCAATACATTCGGAAAAACAATTCCTGTTTATTTGGGCAAGGAGATGTGGCCAAGACATGCATACATATACGCAATAATAAACAATAATGTTAATTATTCATATACAACTCTTGATGGTGAATTGTGGCGTTATCAAGATTATGTTCAAAAATCAAAATAAGATCCATAATGAGTATGTACAAATTTTTCTATTCCATAATTTCATAATCTATATGCACAGTCTATTGGGACGGTTAGCTGACTCTGCTAACTGTCCCAATAGATTGTCCTGTCTCGAATGGCTTTACAGCTTCATATCCTGGGCATACTGTTTGTAATTTGTGTGATAGATGGGTGAGGTAGGGAGTGCAGCATTTGGCAGGGAACTCACCCTCAGAAATGTGAAGGGAGGTGAGGGAGGAGCAGCTGGACATGCTGAACCGTCCTTTCGGGCTCTGCTCCTCAGTTCTGTCGGGCAGCTCTGGAGCTGGGGAAGCACGGTCTGTCGGGAGCCTACTCAGTGCTTCCTCCCACTCACCGTCTGTCTTAGCTGCGTCTTCTTTAGAGCTGGAGTCAGGACTGGTGGTGCCAGCTGGGCTCTTGGGGCCGTTGGTGGAGTGGGAAGGAGTGGTCCAACATAGGCTGCCTGAGGCTTTGTGTTTGAAGCGAGATGGTGAGCTTGCTTTAGAGCAGCCATTCCTCTCTGAAGAGTGAGAAGACAGAGACTCCATACTGCCCATAGGTGTGCTGCTGGGACTGCTGCTGAATGTGTCACCTAGGAAACGATCACATGAAAAAAAGTCAGGCTTTGGAGACATAAAACATATCTCAGTCATTTTTTTAGTCATTGTCATTGTCATTGTGAACAGTCATTGTTTAAAGATGACAAGCTATAAATACAGTCCTTGAATACAAACCACCAGCCACATTTTAAAAATTACTGTTCACTCTTTGGCCTAAAATGCTGTGTCACTGAAATCATTTGAGTAGCATGGAGATATGTTAGAAACATACTATTCTTAAATTTATTCAGCAGTTTAATCTGTGGCCTCACATTATTCCAGATTATCATTCAATAATGCAGAGTGCTAGTTTAGCACTGGGTTTTATTTGTGATACTCAGAAAACTTAACATGACTGGTATTAGGACTACAGAGGGCCATCTAAACTGACTAAAGAGTGTGTTATGGATGTGTGAGTTTTTACACACACCCGTGTTGGGTTGAGAATAATATTCAGCCATAAGCAACTGTGGCTACAAATGGGCCAAAAGACGGTGCTACAATCTAGGTATTTATTGCAAAGTGGTTGATGAGCATATACAGAGTGTTGCTAAGAGGAGAGAGACACACTGTCGGCATCAGCCAGGCACAGAGCAGGAGGATAAAGGCCTCTGGACTTCCGTGATGACAGACAGATGGCATTTTTGCGGCGTGAGCTGGAGCGAGACTGAGACTGTGACTGTGGCAGAGGCACACTGGGGTCAGGAGGCTGATGGAAAATCTGAGGAACACCAAACAAATAATATTCAGAATATGTTCCTATTTATACACAATCCAACATAAAATCAAAATACATAGATGTCTGGTGAAGGTTTTATCTCATCACTAGTTCACCCGTAACTCACCCCTATCTGGAACAATTTCACTGTTAACAAAAACCACTCTTCCCCACATGGACAGGCAAGGGCATTACTCAACTTCACCACATCATTCATGACAAAAGACTGGCATCATTTGCTTATTTGGTCCAGAAGCACAGCCTTGAGAGCAAACACTTCTTAGAATACCTACAGACTAAATCAATTATACAAGCAAAAATTAATATCCAAACCACTAACCTAGACATCCCCCCAATAATTTTGGAATTGATTAACATACACTCCCCCCCAAAAAATATTCATGAAATATACTAAATTATACCACAGTAAAAAAAACATACCCCTGGTGCCGACTTCTGGACCCAAAACATCTACCTTATTACTAAAAATAACAACTTACAAATAATACAATACAAGGTACTTCACAGATTTCCCTTCACTGCACAGAAATAGTCTAAAATTGATTTTTTGTGTTCTCACTGTATGCAAAACAGCCCAGACACATACATTCACACTGTCTGGCAGTGCACTCTGATCAACCAAATCTGGGTAAACATTACAGAATCACTCATTACCATCTTTGGCTGTAACATCCCAGCAACCCCTTCCCTATGTATATTAGGTGATTCATCTGCAACCGATCAAAGAACCACAAATAATGAAATTGTGTAGCACTATCGCCAAGAAAACCATCCTTATGAACTAGAAATTAAGGAACTCAGTACACATTACTCAGTGGAAAAACCTGTTAACAGATTATTATTTAATTGGACAATCCATCTAATCCCAAAATAAACAACACTCAAGATACACCCTCCCCTTTGATCACCTTTCCGTACCTACTTACAGACATGAACTGACCCTCTGTCCCTGAGAGCCAGTCTCAACTTCACACCCTCATATCCATCCCTATCTGCTAAATACATAGCCATACATAGTAGAAATGGGCATGGAAGCTTTTTTCTCTCTCTTTTTTTCCTTGCCTTCTCTATATAACCTAATTCTATTCTACCCGAGCCTCTGGGATGGCTTGGGCAGCCCAGTCCTTGTCTGGATGTCGGGTGAGACTGGCATTGGTTATTGCTGGTACTCGTGGCTTCATTGTCCCCTCAGCATGCCCCCCACCCTTGCTCCCACACCTATTCCTGGTTTTACACCACACACCGTACTTTCTTTTTGATGCACTACACATTAGGAAGCACTCATCATACATCTATAACATGCTAGACTAGGGCAGATGAGATGTGTATGTGGATGTCTGTGCACGTATTTTGCTGCATGCCTCGCTCCTTTTAATGCAAATACATTTTAAAGGAGGCATATGGGAAAGCTGGGCAGATTTTCCACTACACACGCCACTTCTTTTAATGCAATACACATTAGAGAAGACACATAATCATGTCATATCCATCCAACACAATACAAGTTTTGTGTGTTGTGTGTAGGATGTAAGGGGTTGGTCTGCAATGTGGTGGGTCTGGGGGCCTGGGGGCCCTGGGCCCGGCTATACACGGTACCTTCCCTCGGTCATCTCATCATGACACACTCGGGCAGGGACAGGCCTGCACTATAGTCCATCACTGGGTGCTCAGGTGGACATTCCAGCCGTCCAAATTATTATTATTATTATCATCATCATTATTATACATTAAAAGAAATAAACAAATAAAGACAACCCACTCCATGTGATCAAGCTTCCATCTCCCTGGCTCGTATATTCACTCACACACACGTGGACTTCACCACTCATTTGGCCCTCCTGTTTAATTTGATCATGTCTATTAATTACATCATTCTGTCAACATGTATAAATCACTATTTAGCCTCTGCAACTGTTGTTAACGTTATGTTAGTGTCTGTTTTATGTCATGTACATGTGTCGCTTTGTTGCATTATGTCCCTGTATGACCTTCGACTTGTTTACAAATAAAAAATAAATACAAAAATAAATATATTTAAAAAACAATCAAACAAACAAACAAACAAAAAAACACATAGATGTCTGCAGAACTTTAACCTCTATTGCAGGAACGGGACACTTACTCCCCTCTCTTTTTGGTCAACAGTGCCACCTGCTGTTACATTAAAAGACATTGCTCACCTTCTCATAATTCTCTATGAGAATCTCCACCACAATGTTTTGAAACTTGATGTTCATCATGGCAGCCACTGTCTCCTCTTGTGCGCGCATCAGTGTAGGGCCAAAGATCACTCCAAGGTTAGATACTGTCATTAGGTTCTTCTGGCTATGTGTGGAAACACTAAAAAACAATAGTGCTCCTTATCAACTCAAAGAACTCACCAATAAAATTTCAATAAAATTTTCTTTCAGATAGACAAACTAGAAATTCAGTCTGTCTGTTGAAATAAGTCCTGAGTGACTAGAGTAAATGTTTTGACATTGGCCCTGTCATCAGGAGAATATGTTTGATTCCCTGTGATACAATAGACATTGGCCTTGCTAACTCTGCATAGACAAAATGGTCCTTCCTTCCTCTCATCACTCAGCATAGTGTTAACCAAGATTAGTTGATGTAACAGAATTGGCAATTAGTGTTCTCCAGAATGTCCAATGATGTTGTGTTAGTGTTTTTTTAGTGGTAGTTTTAGAAGTAGTTTAAGAAGATGCAGTAGATGGCTTCATGTGACTCAGAGGAAGCATATGCTAGCTTTCTCCTACCGTTGTTGGTATCACGTGACTCTAGGAGCCGCAGCTATAACATGGAATTGTACATGACTAAAGTGATCAGAAAATGTGAAAAATAAAAAAAAAGTACTTGATTAACCTACACAAACAGATGTCTGATCAGGATCTCCAACATCTCTTTGTTCTTCTCAGGCAACTTGTATACAAGAGCATGGACTGCACAAACCCTGTAGTTCTGATCATCTGACTCTAGAAATGCAATATACAGAGTTAAACTTCAGTTAAATTTAGAGTTAGCTGCATGGTTTTAAGTTTGACATGTTTTATTAAAAAGCATATCTCAACAAGAATCCATTCTATGAAATCTAGCAGAGAATTGAGATTATTTTGTCTGTACAATCTTTCAGGTAGGAAATAAAATGATGCCAGAACACTTGGAGTTCGTTCTCCAGTATAAACCATATGTTATCTTAGTGCAGAGTGTTTGTTTCATTTAACCATCTGTAATAGCTTTAAACAATCATTTTCCATTTCTTCCTTGGAATGCACTAAGGATCAAGTAAGGTAAAAAGTGAAGGACACATGGAAGAACTCACTGACTGCCATGATGAAGTCTTTGTGAAGTCTGTAGGTTAGAAGGGGTTCAGCCAGACACCTGGAGACACACAGCAGCTGAATAATTACCTATGCTTTGACATTATCCAGTGCACTGCCTTTGCTTAGATTATTTTGGTACCTCAGGTAATTCTTAAGTCCACTAGTGATGGTCTTATTATCCCAAGTGTCTGGGTCAAGATCCATATCTGGATGAGATTTGGCAGCTGTAGAAACATCAAACATAGTCTAGATGAAATTTTGTTGGAAATATAAAACAATCAAATTGACTTAGGACATAATAAAATATAAAACTAAAACAAAAGCTTTACCGAACACTGAAGTCATAAGTCTCTGTACTTTAGAATTAACTCCTCCTATTCTGTACAGGCCCATTGTTTGGATACCTGGAAACAAAATAAAATGCAATTTAGTCCATTTTGACCAGGGGGAAGGGCACTATAGCTTTGTTTTGCTATGATGTTTTCATATAGCAGCTACTAGATCAGTGGCACAGCTCAAGTATGCACGTGTACATGAAGATACTGAAATAGATCCAATATTAATTTGAAAAAGTACTGTACAGATTTACCTCTTGTCTCCACAAGGTGAATACATTTCTTCACAAAGTTAAACCCCGCCTCATTTAGGAATGCTGTAAAAAGCAGGAATTATATTTTCTCATTCTTGAAATTACATGACTTTACCTAAGATTAAACTTTGGCACAATTATTTGAGGGCAATCACAGTCCTGGTGACCTAACACTATGCCACATTTTTGTGTACTTTGCCTCGTCTTGAATCACAGCTGATGAATTAACTAGCTTCTTGTGGGCTGGCTTAAGTGTGCTGAATAGGGCAAACACAAAAATGTGCAAACCACTAACCAGGACTAAGATGGGGAACCTACTACAGTAAAATTGTATGCTTGATTAAATAGAAAGGAAAATGTACTTACTTTCTTCTTTCTTACTGAGAAGTGCTGGGAGGGTGTAAATCTACAAATAACATATGTTTATCAGTCGTACCAGACACAACTTTTCCCAATTTCAACAGTATGAGTCATGTAAGACAAATGTGGCTTGGATTTTCAGGAATGATAACGTTCACTGGTATTTTACATTTGTGGAGGCTCTTAAAACATTAAAAAAGTTTAATGGGCCTCCACTGTCAGAAAGGGAAACAATTTCTTCCCTCAGGCCATAAGACTCCTCAATCAGAAGTGAATCATTAATAACTAGACACAAGCACACCTTTGAACTACACCAAACTTCTTCCTTCTCCAAACACAACAAATATACATATCGTTTGGACATATCATAAACAGAAAACTTACAACCCAACTATGACCGTACATAACCACTATTTGTTATATACTTGAGTCTTTAACCTGCTGCTGCTATTGTTTGTTATTTATTATATGTACTTATTTACCTCAAAATTCAGATTTTCTGCACACAGTAAAAACAGTATCTGTCATCATACTGTCAAACTAGCACTGTAAACTGTATGTTGTCTTGTCCAGCATTATTGTTCTGATGCTATTGTGGTTTTTTTGCACTCTCTTGCTCTCTTTGCACTCTGTTTACTTTGTCCTGTCTGCACTTTAGTAGTTGTGTGGTGTTTCTTTTTTTGTTCTCTGTGCTGCTCAGAGGTCCTGGATCAATACTGTTTCATTTCACTGCATGCTGTGTACATGACTGAAATGTCAACAAACCTACTTGACTTGATCAGACTTAACTACTGTCTATCAGAATAAGGATCTACAGCATGAAAGTATTACAAGATGTTATTAGTATGTTATACGTTTTGCCTTGACATATATAACTTACCATGACTACCCCCCCCCCAGCTAAAGCCAACCACAGAAGAAAACTCAAAGAAACAAGTCTCAACACAATAAAAGCTCTCCTGACACTCATACCATTTAATGAACTTGCATACTGACTAAGCAAGCATGACAAGACTGAAAAAAGTTTAGCTTCTGGGGTTTTTTTTTCTCGATTTATTGAGAGTTAAAGTGACATCACTGTAAATCATTTCTTTATGTTCATAAGGGTGCAATAAAGCTAGTGGCTGTAAATTACCTGTAAAGGGTCGCTACTGAGATTCTGAAACAATACAAGGATATTTTATTCTGATCCCTGGTAGATAAGTTCTACAAATGCCCAAAATATGAAATTTAGAAATACTATTAGACTGAGGATTAGGACAGGGTCCAGTTTATATTAGTTTTTATTATGAGGTTAAGGTAGAATGAATGTTACAGCAATATGCAAACTTTGTTTATGAATGGAAATAAGCTTAGTTTAATAGAAGTTGAACTGAACTGAAGAGATAAGTAGCTTAATGTCAGTTAAGGAAACAATGTGCATCTAAAAAGCAGACTTAGCACATGACCTACAACTACATACTGAAATCTGTCAGGCTGTATAGAAGACTGGCATGATAAAAGTATTCTTACTGGCTCCTTTCCGTCCATGGCCTCCATCCACAGACGCCTGTTGGATTCAGACAAAGCCTGCAGAGTGATAATGCCGTGCCTGAGGAACACACAGAGGATAAATCACTGATGTTTACAAACATTAGTAGATCCCAGCAGAGGCTACATAATGCATAATACTAATTAAAAATAATATCTGCTTGCAACAATGAAGAAAACAGAGATAAAAAATATTAACAAATTCTTTTAAGCATTTTTAAGCATGTTGTATATTAAGGCTGTTGTTTCCCACCATCCCTAAACCTAACTTGCTTTCCTCAGGTACAATCTATGGTTAAATGCACTTCTCTGACATATATAATTAGTAGCAAGTTAAATGCAGCAAGTTAATGTGAAAGAGGCAAAAGCTGTACACAGGCTGCAAGAGGAGGTGTTGGTGGCTGGTAGCACATGGCCGCACACATGTAATCACAACCCAGAGCAGGAGGAAAGTGACATACCGGCTGACTTTATAGAAACACTGAAGAGAACTGAATAGAATCCCTTGACAAGTGTTATTTCTTCAGTTATGAAGAGAGAAGGGAAAGTAAGGAGAGAAGGAATGCTGAAATTAGCCTGACAGACTTCATAACTTGCCAACAAATACAATAAATTAGAAATACAATCATTTAAAAATCTTTACCACATCCTGTAGAGGTAAACACCACAACAGCCTCACTGACCTCACAAATGTCTCATGGAAGATGAAAAAAGTGCCATAATTCCAGTTGCAAGAATTCAATACAAACCTTTCCACCACTTCGATGTCAAAGCAGAAGCGCTTGTCAATAGAGTCTGTCCTCCTCCTAATGCAGGACTTGAGCTTGAACATCTCAGGAGGACTCATCACCAGACCATTCTTTCGACAAAAAGTACAAAAAGTAGCTGAATACTGTGCTGTAAAGTACTGGAAAAGCTAAAGCTGATGGAAGTAGAACAAGATAAAAGAGAAAGTTATTAATTCAGTTCTACCTGTTTGTTCCCAGATTTGATCTCTGAGTTGCTCATGGTGAACATTCTGGTCTCTTTATCGTAAGTGCAGTAATGACGGCTCCATGCGAACCCAAGGGGTCCTTCAACAAAAAGTCAATACAAATAATACAAATAAACAGCTGGAAATAAATTATTACTATGAACAAGAAATATTCCTGTTACAGTGCAGTTACTACAGTTAATAGTCAAAAACCAAAAACATACTCAATAGCATATTCTGTAATAAATGGTGTAAAATGTCTTGATGATACTACTTATGCATATCACCCATTCCTAAATAATAATAGTTGGTCAGTCTCTACAGAACACTGAAATGGAGATCTAAGATACCAAATGCTCACAGCATTAAAAAGATTTGTTCTGACAGAATACTCACGCTTCTCCTGCACATAAAGAAAACCCTCCATGGTCCACTGTCCAGGGGCTTTGAAGTCCTGCTCTGCAGACTTTATCCGCCTCATCAGATTCTCCACTTCCTGTCTAGTACTCTCAAAGTTATTCCTTGTCTTCAAAGAGCAAAACCCAGCAAAACATTAGTTCAAAAGTAAGTTGGACTCCACAGCCTACGGTAGTAGCAGTGACTGATGCTGTGAATGTCATGCAAAGATGTTACAAACATGTTAATGACAGATTCTTTGCCACATATCTGTGTTGTTCTGATACAAATATCTTTAATATGCACTCCATACAACAGCACGACTTTACAGAGCATAAACACAAACTGTCCTAGCTAAAGTGATTCTGCATACAGTGAGCTTCATGCAAATTGTTAATTCACTGCCTGTAAGTTGTAGGTTGATCTTACGTTTTGTAGGTTGAACTGCAGTTGCTGCTTGTATGGCTCAAATTCATGAGCCAGTTCATAGCCCTCATGGTAGAATGTGAACAGCCCTTGGAGGAATGCCAGGAGCTAAGAGAAAAGGAAAGAGAACACACACACACACACACACACACACACACACACACACACACACACACACATACACACACACACACACACACACA
>JBBIGB010000022.1:3510445-3528034 GCA_037577075.1 Alestopetersius hilgendorfi | reverse complement strand
ACACACACACACACACACACACACACACACACACACACACACACACACACACACACACACACACACACACACCTCCATGTAAACTGTAGGTTGTACATGCCACCACTGATTCCATGGTGATAGATCTCATTTTAGCAGCTGATGAGCAAAAGTCGAAAATTCCCAAAGCTGATGGGGTGGAACATTCTCACACCCACAACTGTGCTCTGTGAAAATGGGGATGAGTTTGACATATTGCAAATTGATCAATCTATCAAACAAAAAAAAAGAAAGAAAGAAACAGACAAGTAAACAAACAGCTTACTATAGCCTTATTATTATCATCATTTTTATTATTTTTGTTGTTGTTATTACTCATTATTAGAATTATTCTTATTTACGTCCAAACAAGGTATAAATGAGGAAAATCGACTTGCATTTTTTCATCTTCAAGATTTTATTTTATTTTTTTAAGAAATGTTGCAGAAAAACCCTGTGGTCTGCTTCTTTTTACACCAGCAAGGTTTTAACACACATTTGGGGGGGTTTTGCCTTCATTATGATTCAGTGGGAGGAAAAAAGGACCCTATCTTGCAATAATGAGTCTGAGGCTTTCCGACTTACTTTTCAGGGCACTGATGAGCATGTTGCCGTCTTTGATAAGCTCCTTGATGAATGTGTTCGTGCGGTCCAGCTCGATTTCGTGACACTTCAGACGGTCTCTGAAATCCGGGCTGTCCAGAAAAGAATCACTGAACTCCAGAGCTGGAAGTCCCATTGTAAGAGCAGCAGGGACTTAGAAATTAAACTCAGCCTCGAACAGTCCCTTTACAGGTTTGGTAAGATCACCCTGTTTTTCCTCCTTCTATACACTTCTCTCTGTCTTGTTTTATTTTTTCTTTTAAACTACGCAGTCTTTATGATCACCTTTACAACTTCTGAAACTCCGTCTCCTAAAACTGTTCTTCCGGCATTTTGTTTCCCTCTCAATCATGGAGTAGAGCCGTTGTTTTTTTCCCCACCCGTTTTTAAACAAGTCCCGCCACATTCAGCTCCGATTGGCTAATACCAGCTCGGTAGAAGTCCAACGACTGGCTAATAGCGCTGACTGAAGGTGAGTTTCAGTCAATCCAAGCGCAGTGGGCGTGGTATTATCCGAATACGGGTCGGATTTGTCTGGACTGTTCCCACAACAGGTAGGCTGAGTGTAAGGTATAGATATTAAAGAGCTGAGCAACATGTATATGTGATATGCTGGACGTTAGATAAAGCAACGAGATACATTTCCGTGAAAATCTTACAGTCAAATTTGGGGATGGGGACAAAAGAATAAAGAAACTATTTTTTATTCTTTTGTCCCCAGAATAAAGTATAGGGGGCGGTGGTGCTTCATAAATCATGAACCTTGAATCACGAATCTTGTCATGCATCTTAGTTCATGTAGTTCAAGTCAGGTTTCGGAAAGTCCATTGATCAGTATCATATTTAATTATTTTTAGTGTCCCACAATCAAAAGCCAAATTCATAAACTGCACAATTGTGAAAATCGTGTGTTTATCCTATTAGTATCAGCATTCGTTTTCTTTATGGTAAGTTTTATTGTGTCTACATCTTTGACTATCGTTCATGTTAGAGCATTGGCTGCCATCTAGAGGACCACTCACCCATACTTTAAAAGGGGTTCTAGTTTACGTTGTTAGGGTTTGGGTTAAAAAAATATATATATATATAATGTTTTTTAATTTGATTTAATGTTTGTGTAAGCATAAACATTAAATCATTCGATGGTGATGTTTATACATGGGGATAGTTTGAAACATTCGGAGATTGTGTTACTTAGTACACTCAGACAGCCTATTTTTAACTTGACCCAATCGTGCTTGTGGCAAGAACACTTCTAAAGCACAGTGTTCGGAGAGGTTCTAAAGGCATAACCACTGCTTTAAGGTACGTTATCTCTCTCTTATATGCAGGCGTGACTTAACCGACATCACCAATGAGGCAGTTTGTAAGGACTACATTACAGTGCAATGCTTATCTCATGGGTTGCTAGTCATAAATTGCATCAGTATAACAGTAGTACACATTTCCCATACTTAAAACTTGTGTTCTGTTTTAAGGTCCCACTGAAAAGTATTTCCAAAAGAATCACAGATGGTATGTTTATTTTATTTCCTTACTGGGTGGACAGCTACAAATGATGTCATTATCCTGTTACCTTTAACAAATGTTTTCTAGATTTCTTATCTTAGAAAAGTGAAAATAGGCTCCAACAATAGTATGTTAATTATATTTCCAAAAGGGAAAAATATATTATTGGACTGATTTAGTGTGCTGAAAATCTTGCAGGATTTAATTTCACTTCTGCATTGAATTTTATTTTGCAGAGCAGATATAAGAGGTCAGTGTCAAGTCTACACAGACACTGTGAGAGCTGCCACAGTCAGCGCTGTAGAACTCCCATAGAGATCTCAGTGTCATGCATGATCATCAACTGCCGCTTGCTCTGTGGTGCCACCTTTCATATGTGCAAAGAGGATGAACACACACTGCTGTGCCCTAACGAGAAGGTGCCCTGCATCAATGCCCACTATGGCTGCCCTTTCACCATGTGCCGCTCCAAACTGGCCAAGCACCTGGAGGTGTGCCCCGCTAGTGTGGTGTGCTGTTCTATGGAGTGGAACCGCTGGCCCATTGAGGATGTGAAATCACCTCTATACAAAAGCCTTCTGAAGGACATGCAGGAAACCCAAGCTCTGGACCTCGCCATGGCCCTCAGAGATCAGAAGCATATCTGTGCCAGGCTGAAGATGAGGAGTTTCTTCCCTGAGTTAGTGGAAGAGCCAGAAGAACCTATTCAAACAGAGGTGGAAGAAGCAGTTGGGGGAGGCAATGATGAAGAGGATGTCTCCATAAATGTAATAAATAGGAGTGAAATCTCAGTAAATGGTCCTGCTGCAGAAGAAAATAAGGATCCCCAGAACTTCACTGTGAATAAAGACAAATACAACTTATTTGAAAAGATGTTTAGCATGGAAAGAGGGAGTTGCAAGGTGATTGAGAAAAAGGAATCAAAAACTTCAGACAAGACAACAAAGGCAACATCTAAGGGATCTATTAACCCAGCAGTCCAAGAGCAGCAGCAAGGGACGTCTAAAGAAACAGCAATAGATAGAGATGGAAAAGTCCAACAAGACTTCTCTAAAATAGGATTCGCCCCATGGCAGGAAGGAGTCTTGGAAAGACTTGGTCGGGAAGTAAATCCTAGAGAATACAACATGTATATTGTTCACCATGGACGTATGCTGCTCACCTTTGGCCAAATAGAAGCGTGCACGCCCAAAGAGAAAGATTTTGTTTATGGCAGTTTGGAGCCTATACCAGTTCAAACTCTGCGTTCATTTAATGTTCCTACAAGCTACAGGCACAGACGGATCCAACTGAAGGATTCTTGTTCCCGGGTGCATACAGAGCACAAGAGTGTGGACACGTCTGACTTGGATGTCCCTGAGGGGGATGCAGAGAAAATGGATGAAATGTTTGCAACCCTCCTGTGCTCTGCTGAGGTGGAGATAAGAGGACACAAAATCAGTGAAACTGTGGCAACAGATGGACTTTACGTTGACATTGCCACTCAGACATATAACTTTGTCACAGCTCCATTCAAGTACAATGCCACACTGGCTGATATTACAACAGAACAGGATTTGACACTACATCTGCAGATTGATACTGAGAGTGTTACTCTCAGACACAACAAATCCACGTCTGCTTTCACCTTCCTGTGTGGACATTTCTTCAGACGGAATGAATTTGCCTCACACTTTAAGAATGTGCACTTGGATATCCAGTCATGTTTGAATGGCTGGTTTGAGCAGAGATGTCCCCTGGCCTATCTGGGCTGCACCTTCAGCCAGCGGTTACTGCAGCCTAACACACACAAAGCAACAGTGAGCTACAACCAGGATCTCAGCATTTTCACACTCAAGCCTGAAATTCCTACATCTCTCATGGATAACACTCACGTGATTTCCATGCAACAAATGAATACTAAACATGAGGATTCTATAAGCAGTCTTCCCTTTGAGGTCCTACACCATATTGCCACCTACCTGGATAGCTTCTCGCTTTCGCAACTATCACTAGTGTCCAAAATTTTCAGAGACGTCAGTGCCACACTTCTTCATGAGAGAGGGATGGTTGGTTTGAAGTGGAAGAAGAAGATATACTCTCATGGCAGAGCCAGATGGAAGTCTACCATAGTAAGTACTGCTGAGAAGGATGCTGTGGTAATTTACAGTCAGGTCCATAAATATTGGGACATTGACACAAATTGAATCTTTTTGGCTCTATACACCACCACAATGGATTTGATAGGAAACAAGATGTACTTTAACTGCAGACTTTCAGCTTTAATTTGAGGGTACTTACATGCAAATCATGTGAACGGTGTAGGAAATACAACAGTTTGTATTTGTGATTCACACTTTTTAAGGGACAAATTCATTTTTGACTTTTAAATACTTTCCTTTTTGAATACTTGGTTGCAAATCATTTGCAGTCAATTACATCCTGAAGTCTGGAATGCATAGACATCACCGGATGCTGGGTTACATCCCTGGTAATGCTCTGCCAGGCCTCTACTGCAACTGTCTTCAGTTCCTGCTTGTTCTCGGGGCATCTTCCCTTCAGTTTTTTCTTCAGCAAGTGAAATGCAGCTCAATCAGATTCAGGTCAGGTGACTGACTTGGCCATTGCATAACATTCAATTTCTTTGCCTTACAAAACTCTTTAGTTGCTTTTGCAGTATGCATCTGGTCATTGTCCATCTGCACTGTGTAGTGCCATCCAGAGTTCTGAAGCATTTGAATATGAGCAGGTAATATTGCCCGAAACACTTCAGAATTCATCCTGCTGCTTTTGTCAGCAGTCACATCATCAATAAATACAAAGGAACATGTTCCACTTGTAGCCATACACCCCATGACACTACCACCATCATTCTTTACTGGTAGTATGTTTTGGATCATGAGCAGTTCCTTTCCTTCTCCATACTCTTCTCTTTTTATATGTTGTTTGGCGAACTCTAATCTGGCATTCCTTGTTTTTGAGGCTCTTGTGGTACATCTTGTGGTGAACCCTCTGTATTCACTCTGGTGAAGTCTTGTCTTGATTGTTGACTTTGACACACATAAACCTACAGTACCTCCTGAATAGTGTTCTTGATCTGGCCATCGGTTGTGAAGGGGCTTTTCTTCACCAGGGAATGAATTCTTTTGTCATCCACCACAGTTGTTTTCCATTGCCTACCAGGTCTGTTGGTGTTGCTTAGCTCACCAGTGCATTTTTGCTTTTTAAGAATGTTCCAAACAGTTGATTTGGCCACACCTAATGTCTTTGCTTTCTCTCTGATGGGTTTGTTTTTATTTTTCAGTCTAATTATGGCTTGCTTGACTGATATTGACAGCTCTTTAGATCTCATATTGAGAGTTTACAGCAACAGATTCCAAATGCAAATAGTACACTTGAAATCAACTCTAGACCCTTTATCTGCTCCTTGTAAATAAGATAATGAACAAAAAACACACACCTGGCCATGGAACAGCTGAGCAGCCAGTTGTCCCATTACATTTGGTCCCTTAAAAAGTGGGAGGTACATATACAAACTGTTGTAATCCCTACACTGTTCACCTGATTTGTATGTAAATACACTGAAATTAAAGCTAAAAGTCTGCAGTTAAAGCACATTTCAAATCCATTGTGGTGGTGTATAGGAAACACATAAACTGTTTCCTTATTCGGTAAGTTATGCATTAGAGTGAGACTAATTATCTGTACATGTATTGTAATATATTTGCACAATTTAAATGATATGACTGGTGTTAAAATATAATGTGTGAAGGAAGAATACTGTGGAAACAACCTTTTCTCTCTCTTCTTACATTCTTTCTTTCTTGCACTCTCTTACACAGGTTTGGGAATTCAGCAATCTATTCAGTAATGTGGAGCATTGGTGTATTGATGGCATGCCTTCCATGGCTGAGCATCTTATGTGCTGTCCATTTTACCAAACGGAGCCCAAAACAAAGCCTTTTGCCCTTCCCAGCATGACAGAAGACAAAAAAGATTCAAAAGAACTAAAAAGTCTTGTTGCATTGTTCATGGGACAGAGATAATGGTGTTAGAGGCATATGTTTATTTTAAATGTAGTATTTTTTGAGTGCATTTATTATGGGATATAAACTGTAAGGGCCTGTATGTGCGCCCATATTTCAATTTCTGACTCTCATAACTGCGTAAATTAAGCATTAGTTTTAATAAACCTTAAAACTGATGACTGCATTCATATTACACCAGCTATTTACCTAATATCTAATTTACATAATAAACCTGGAAATAAACATCATAAAGGATATTTGGGGGAAAAATAAATAAATAAATGTAAGGACAAGTGAAATGAGGAGTAACTATTCAAGATTATTTCCATTTCTGTTTTGGTCTGGTTAATGGCCATTTAGTATGACATTTTTCCTTAAATATGGTTAAATACTAGGGTTAAAGTAAAATGTATTATGGTGAAAGAAACTGTGTATTTCACCATGTGCAGCATTTCAGAGTTTGCCAAACAACAGGTCTGTTGGTGTTGCTTAGCTCACCAGTGCATTCTTGCTTTTTAAGAATGTTCCAAACAGTTGATTTGGCCACACCTAATGTCTTTGCTTTCTCTCTGATGGGTTTGTTTTTATTTTTTGGGTTTGTTTTACAATATTTTGTATGTAAATACACTCAAATTAAACCTGAAGGTCTGCGGTTAAAGCACATCTTGTTTGTTTCATTTCAAGTCCATTGTGAGGGTGTGGAAATAAACATCATTAAGGATATTTGGGGAAAAAAATAATTTTTAAGAAAAGTATATTCAATATTATTTCCATTTCTGTTGTAGTCTGGTTGATGGGCATTTAGTATGACATATTTCCTTAAATATGGTTAAATACTACCATTTTGGTTGTATTTGGTCAATATGGTCAAAGTCAAATGTATTATAGTGAAAGAGTATTTCATCATGTACAGCATTTCAGATCTTATGTTTAAGACTTCTGTGAAAGCTGTGTTTGAAAACACTGATGGAAAACCCCACTCCCCAATTTTGAGCCACTGATCCTTATAGACCTGTAACTGGATTCTGTCAAACTACTTGCTCGCCATACGAGCCTCTATCTATTTTTAACATTCAGACACACAGCTGACATTAGTACTTGGAATGACTAAGCTGAACACAAGTAAGGACCTGACCGCATTAACACAGGGGGTAAGGTGACCTAGAATTTGTCTGTGTGTTTAAATTTTGTTATATATTTCTATAACAAATGCCAAAATTTATATGTAAATTTGGCATTGCATGGTTTATTGTGCATTGTATGAGTGTCTTTTTATATGCACGCTGCATTTTGCAAAGTTGTCAGATGAGTACACTTTACCATTGAATATTGTAACATATTCTGCCACATGGGGGAGAAATAAATAAACAGCATTTTATGAGCAACCTTGAGTTTTACTTTAGCTGATAGCTGATAGCCACATATTTTCATGTAAAGAATCCTTTTCAGATGACCACAGTTCAAGCGCTAAGCCATTGATATTGATCCACAGACATGGTAAGATCAAACATCCCAGCCTCTGAATATGGCAAATCATCATAAAAAACAACATGGCTGTTCAGAAACATGTTTTACATCTTTTCTTTTTAATGACCGTAGGTAAGGCAAAAAATTCCAGCATCCAAGCTGCACAGACACTGTGAGAGCTGCCACAGTCAGCGCTGTAGAACTCCCATAGAGACCTCAGTGTCATGCATGATCATCAACTGCCGCTTGCTCTGTGGTGCCACCTTTCATATGTGCAAAGAGGATGAACACACACTGCTGTGCCCTAACGAGAAGGTGCCCTGCATCAATGCCCACTATGGCTGCCCTTTCACCATGTGCCGCTCCAAACTGGCCAAGCACCTGGAGGTGTGCCCCGCTAGTGTGGTGTGCTGTTCTATGGAGTGGAACCGCTGGCCCATTGAAGAGGTAGAGCCTCCTGAGTTCTACCAGAATATCCTAAAAGAGAACTACACCCAAGAGCCACTGGATCTAGCCATGGCTCTCCGGGACCAAAGGTATCTTTTTCAGTCAATAAAAATGAAAGCTCTTTTTCCGGAGCTGACTGAGAAGGTAGAGGAAGAACCTGCCATTGTGGAGCAAAAGGGAGCAGTTGGAGGGGTTTTGAATGGTGTGGAGGAAGATTCAGCATCTGCATGTGTTGATGCAGATGATGAATATCAGGAGAGGCCTCTGACCCAAGAAGAGAGAGAGGCAATGGCAAGGGATACTAATGTTGCAGGTCTTGGAAAGTACACCGCCTGGGAGAAAATGTTTAGCATGGAGTTGAGTGGTTGCAAGCACACCATTAAAGCTCTGGGAACAGAGGCACCCCCTAATAATAAAGAGCTTAAAGATCAAGCATGTTCAAGCAAGCTAGAGACCTTGCAGGAGGGGCCACAGGAAAAGACAAATCAATCCAGTACACCTTTTGATATGCCACAGTTCAATCCAGATGAAATGGACGAGCGCAAGTTTCTGATAGCAAAATCCCTGTTTGCCTGTGATACGCGCCCAATGAAAAAATTCATATATGAGCGTTTGGAGCCCATGAAGATTAAAACTGTGCGAACATTCAAGGTTCCCATCAGCTTTAAGGCAAGACCTAGTCACATTCGTAATCCTGGTCGGTTTAAAAAGGTTAGCAAATGTGTCGACACATCAGACCTAATCGTTGACATTGACAACTTGCCAAAATGGGATGAGGTTCAAGCTAGCCTTTTGTGCTCTCTGGAAAAAGAATGCAGAGGACATCTGATCGCAGAGGCTGGCTCTTCAGATGCTCTTTTTATGAATGTAGGAACACAGACTTTTGATTTTTACTCTGTTCCTTTTAAAGCAAGTGCCTCTCTGGCAGACATCATCGCAGACAGGTCTTTGGAGCTTCATGTCCAGATTCACACAGAGAGTGTCACCAACAAACACAATAAATCAAGCTCTGCATTTACATATCTCTGCGGCCATTTTTACAGACGAAACGAATTTTCCTCTCACTTCAAAAATATTCACTCAGACATCCAGACTAATTTGAATGGCTGGTTTGAGCAGAGGTGCCCTTTGGCTTATCTGGGCTGCACCTTCATTCAGCGCCGGTTTCAACCCTCCACACACAGAGCCACAGTCTCCTATGATAAAGACTTCAGCACGTTCACCCTTAGACCTGAGGTGTCAACCATTCTCTATGAAGGGGTGAGGACAGTAATCACAGAAAGGAAGCAAGCATTTAATCTTGATGGCCTAAGCAAGTTGCCCTTTGAGGTTCTAGTTCACATAGCTGTGTTTCTGGACAGCTTCACTCTATCCCAGTTGGCTCAGGTGTCCCGGCTAATGAGAGAGGTCTGCAATGCACTGCTGCAAGAAAGGGGCATGGTCTCACTTAAGTGGGAAAAGACGATCTATTCTCATGGTGGATCATGCTGGAGAACCAGACAGAAGGTCAGAGAACTTAAAAATCTGTTTCCTTCAGTTTATTTTATGGATGCTAAAGTGTATAACATAAACCATAATTTTCTAAACCTTTTAGGTATGGCAGTTCAGCAACTTGTGCTACACTGTGGATAACTGGTGCTTCGACAAGGTTCCTCCAATGTCTGAGCATCTTAAAGTCTGCCCCTATTATGAGATGGAGAATCGAACAGAACCTGTATGCCTAACTTCTGTTCATGAATGCCATGAAAAACAAAAGAAGACTCTTGTCTCCATGTTTTTGAAAAATACATAGTTGTTTGCACTGATCCTGTTAACTCACAAATACTGTTACTGAATCATTGGTGCAGTTAAGCATATTTTGCATGCTCTTTGTGCTCTATTTCTCGTTAATAAAATTCCATGTAATTAATTCAGTCCATCTTTTGACATTTGTTATTGTAATTTTTTCTTGTTATGATATTATGACATGACAGTCCTAAATTACATCACTAGATCTGGGCAGACAGTCTCTACAGGCTCTCTCTACATCTCAATGTATTACAATTACACTGCAAACTGAAGTACTGTGTGTAGGGAAAGAGCTTAAACATTTGTCTTGTCTTGTCTCAGTTTTTTTTGTAAGAAAGAAGTCAACCCAACTTGGCTAGTTCTGAAACGTAATTTTTAAATGAATGCCTGTTTTCACTATTTAGGAAGGAAAATTAGGGTAAATCTATGTGAATGCATTTATATAGACACACTTTACATTACTTACATTGCTGCAAAAAATATTCTGACTATTATAGACTGTTTGTAATGTTTACATCTTAGGTTATAATTGTCAGTTTCAATATTAATTATCAACAAACATCATTTGTCAATACTGCTGATGTTTTAGAGGTTTTTGAACATTACACTGTAAATGCAGTATCCATCCACAGCTATTTGAAAGCATTTTTGCTGTTGCTAGACAGTGGAGTTTAATATACTTCACAGCGCATTTATGCAATATTTAAATTAGTGCATTATTTTGTAACATTTCCTGGAACCTGCTGATTTTGCTGATTTTGGCAAAGTGTTAAAAAGCAGAAGTGGTCTTTCTGCATATATTTGCACTTTTTTGTATTTTTTGAAGAGCTGTTCCTATCTAGATGAGGAACTGAAAGAATTGGATTTATTACCACAGGGCTTTTGCTCTCATGTCAGGCAGAGGAAGGTGAAGTCTTAAACTATCAATAAATCCATAGAGGGTAACGGGTAAGTCTGAAACGCCTATTTTCTGTTGTTTGACTGACACACAGACTAAGTTATGATCTCTGATTATTCCTTGCTATACTATCAAATATGGCAAAATGTTTCATATACACTGCTAAATGGCTCATGACATTGTAATGATCATTTACTGTCTGTCATTCTGTATGAATTAGAATGCAGCTGCCAGGTCATCTTTTCGCAGTGGTCTGCGTGGCTGGACTTTTATCCATCAGTATCTGCCAGGATTGTAAGCTGCAAAACGGAGAACCAGGACAGGCAGGAGTGCCTGGTAGAAATGGCTGGCCAGGGCAGAAAGGAGAGAAGGGAGAGCCAGGTATGTACACTGGTTGGCTTATGTGCAAATGCATCAGTGCATTGTGATATTGCATAATGATATTTAATAAATTACATGTAAATTTTTTTTTGCCAGAATAAAATTGGTTGCGAAATCTAAGAATTCATGATGCATTTAATTGTTTAGTACACAACTGTAATCATATTTACACCCTTCTTTGAAAGATAGATTTAATATACTCTCTCAGGTTTACAGGTACAGTTGAGTCAAGAAGCGTTGGCTGCTTTTAGAGGAGATAAGGGTGAACAGGGCCCTATAGGAGACACTGGGATTCAGGGATATCAGGGGCTCCTTGGCCCTCCTGGTCCTCCTGGTCCTCCAGGAATTATTGGAACCACGGGAGACAGTTTTGGAGATGGTGGCAGAAGCAAGGCAGCTTTCTCCGTCCTGCGAACCAACAAGGTGTTCCCCAGCTACAATACACCTGTGACCTTCGATAAAGCAATCACTAATGTCAACAATGACTTCAACCTAAAAGAAGGCGATTTCACCTGTAAGGTTGCTGGTGTGTACTACTTTGTGTTCCATTCTGTTTCTGAGGGCAATGTGTGTCTTCAACTGATGAGTGACAGCAATCTTCCCCTAAACCTGTACTTTTGTGACTTTAACCAGAGCAGAACATCTCAGGTCATATCTGGCGGAGCTGTGATTGAGCTTGCCCAAAATAATAAAGTATGGATACAACCTTTCAAAAACCCTAAGTTTGATTCTGAAGAGCACAACAGAATGTCAACTAAATATGAAATGTCAGCTGTATTCAGTGGATTTCTAGTCTTTGCTACTGGGTAAATGTGACAAATTCAGTTAATCTCAATGACACACAGTTGATTCTGTGTATAATTTCTATACAATATCACACAATCAATACATTTCTTTACAACTTCTGTGCCTAGCATTTGTAATTTTCCAACTCAGATGGATAATTCAGTGTTGAAATAAAACTTTCTTTGAAATTGTGTCATTTATTCATTATTATTATTCATTAATAACCAAAGCTGCACATTGCAGAGGGTGAGCAACATTTCCTTAGTAAAATTTCTTAAAAGTAATATCTAGTTTTCAGATCACTCTAAATATCCTAAAACTTGTCTGAAATTACACAAATATTGCATGACTCAAATAACACCAAATAAAGGGCTAGGAGTAAAGGGTGGTCTTATCAAGAGACTCTTATGAAAAATAGACTTAAGTTTACATCTGAATATTGCACATGCTAACAGAATTTGATGCTAATTTCACACTTAAAATGCTAGATTTACTTTTAAAAAACTGTTAAGGGAGAAATAAAGAGATTATTTGCCACATTGCAACATATCTCAAAATCTTTAAAATATTTAATTAGAGAAAGCCCTGCTTTAAACATTTTTTTTTTTTGCAATATCATATATTATACTACAAATCACTTTGGGTTCCTATTCATAAATAATTTGTAATTACTACTAAACACAAGGAAAAGTTTTGAGGCAGATCAATGAAAGTGTGTGTGTGTTGCTGTGTTAGAGACAGGTCATAAAAGAGGAACATGCGGTACATTTATTTGATTGGTCAACAGTCATCATGTTTGATTGGTTCTAAACCTTCCTTTGCTGCTGGGTTTAGCTGCTGACTGAACGCCAGACATAGTAACTCAGTCAACGAGTCGCCATGCTGAACTGTAGGCTGTTTTTTGGAGCTCTACTGGCAGTGTATCTCTGTCCTGTAGCTGCTCAAGAAACGTGTCCTGCAGGGATACCTGGACTGCCAGGTATACCTGGATTCCCTGGACGTGATGGGAGAGATGGTGCGAAGGGGGAAAAAGGAGATGCAGGTAGGTGCTATAACGTACTAACATTAATGCAGTTACCGCAAAAACCGAAATATTAATGGACTTTTATTCCACTGTTCAGGAATTGTTAAACAGTCAGTTTAACACTTCTTTAACAGTAATGCCATAATGGTACTCTAGAGAACCTCTGAATGGTTGTGTAAACATGCAGTCGATTGAAATGTTCATCCAAAAACCTAGGAACACAGTATAGCATATTTCTTTCTAACAGTGAATAGACAGTGCTACTTTGATTCCTTTTCAGAGTGAGTGCCTGTGTGTGTGTGTGTGTGTGTGTGTGTGTGTGTGTGTGTGTGTGTGTGTGTGCCAACAGGTCGCAAATTGGAAATGGTTACTATAAAAGGGGAGAAGGGTGAGCCTGGCCTTCCTGGCCACCGTGGAAAGAGGGGAAACGCTGGCAACCCTGGCCCACCTGGACCACCGGGATTTCCCGGAGCCCGCGGCTCCAGTGACTCCAAACCACAGTCTGCTTTCTGTGTCTCTCGCGAAACTGTGGATAATCCGAAAGCCAGCACTCCAATAAAGTTCCAAAAGGTCATCACCAATATCAATAGGCACTTTGATGTTGAAGAGGGTACATTTGTATGTCACATCCCTGGCACTTATTATTTTGTGTACCATGCAACTTCTTTAGGAAAATCCCTTTGTGTCATGCTAATGGTCAATGGGGAGAAAAAGGCTACTTTTTGTGATCACATTCTTACCAGAGATAAGTACCAAGCCAGCTCTGGAGGACTTGCAGTATACCTGAAACACAACCAAAAAGTCTGGCTGGAAACTAATGCACAGAATGGCATGTATGGAGCTGGGAGCATAGGCAACAGTGTCTTCTCTGGGTTTTTGATCTATGCACACTGAGCTTTTGCTTCCTGTCTCCAGTAACAAAAACAACCTGCATTTACATCACATTTCAAATGTTACAAATATACTCAAGTTCTAGTCATACAATGCAATTGTATTTCCAAAGTGTGGCACTAATAAAGTTAAATGAACCAAGTACAATTTTGATTTCTGTTTTCCATTCAGTGTCTGAATGTCTCATAGAGTGACACTTTTCTCCAGGTAATTTGAAAACCAAGTTTTCCACCAGTGAAAATGCTTGTGACATTTTGTAACAAATGAACCCCAAAAGAATAAAAAACCTTAGTCAACTTAATCTTTGTAGTTTACTGAATTCGTGATAAGGTCACACATATGAAAAACAGCTTACTGTCTTGATAACTCTAATTGTGTTCAGTAGACTCCTTTTTGTAGTTTTCTTGGGTTAAGAAAATTGCTGCTTTTTACATGGATAAAGCATTATTTTCTAACTGAACATTTTACATTAGCATTTATGTGAAAAGAATTTGTACTCAGGCAAGGTTGTGGAAAAGCCTCTGATGAACAGATAATCCACCTGAGAATAATTTCTGTGGAAGTGACAAGTGACAAGTAGTGACAAAATTTTGACATTTTGTGCAAAGGCCTTAACCCTCTGGTTCTCCTCATTTTTACTATACATTCAGCTTCTTCATGGACGCTTTTGGCCCATTGAAACCCATGAAAACTAGCTTTTTAATTTCCTTGTTATTTACACTGTTAAATCATACAGTTTGGGTTAAAATGCTTTCATTGTAAACTCAGCACTTGAGAAATTGAGTTTTTAGTGTTTTCTTCCAGATTATGTAATTCATTCAGTTTTGGCCAAGCAAGCAATTTTATATATTATATTATATAATGGCCATATATTTATATGTAATTTTTATATATTGTAATATACTTTTTGCTATTTTAACTACAGAAAGTTTTTCACTAACATCAGTTCTTGCCATAAGTATCAAATTTCTATTCCTTTGTTGTTGTTGTTTTTTTTAATCTTTCAAATTTCAGTTTGTTTGCACAATGCACTTGTTAGTAAACAACCTCACAAATGGCCATTCTCAACGCTACTCGGGCAAAAAATGGAACAAGTCTGAAATATGTAACTGATTAACAACAACACTGAATTTTATTGTCATGCACAACACAAAACCATTATCTGACACCCTTACCCCACCTATATCGAAATTGCATGATTAATTTGCTCCTTTGTGCAGTAAGCCATCATACTCCCCTATTGGGAACTAAGAATATTATATAAAACTGGCCAAAAATGGATAATAATCTGGTAGAAAACACTAAAATCTGCATTTCTCAGGGGCCGAGTTTAGAAAGCATTTTATATTGAATAATTTAACAGTGTAAAAAACAAACAAATTAATAATGTAGTTTTCATGGGTTTCAATTGGCCAAAAGTAGCCACGAGGGAGTCAAGTGTTACAACTGGATGTATGGAGCATATTATTAATATATTTAATGAGCTGAAGTTAAAAATGTATAGATCTGAAAAAAAAACTTTAGGCCCTTGATACCTTTCATTAAATACGCATTAACACAGCTAAAATTATATATTTAAAAAAAAATAAATACCCGAGTGAAGTGGACACAAATGACCCACAGGAGGCCCAGAGGGTTAAAATGAATATGCAAATTAGCTTAAATATGAATAGTGTAGAAGAAAAATGTTCTTTATTTTAAATGTGTTTCCGCTTATTGTTTCCAGGTTTAAATGAAAAAAATCTAGATTTTCAGCGTTGTTCAGCCTTTCAAAGTCCAGTTGCCGAGACTTCACTAAATGAACACAGTATATCAAATATAACGTTAAAAGATTAATAAAGCTTCTATTGTTAATACCTACTAAATGTTTGCTGTGACAAACCATACAACAATAACAATAATCCTAAAGACTCTATAACCACTCCCTCCGTCAAAGTTAAATATGTGCAATATATTTTTTTCAGTATGTGCAATATACTTATCACAATACTGTGCAATATATCTTAATGTGCAATACTTGTTACCTATGTGCAATACATTTCAATTCCAAATACCTCTTCTCTCTTAACAACTGCATTTTTGTAATTTCACAATTCTATTTTTCTGATAAATGTACTGTTTTATTCTACTTTTATTTTTATTCTGTATTGTTATGTCTTGTCTGAGTGTGCAGTCGTGATGTGAGCAATTTCCTCTGATTCTGATAACAGGACGTGCTGACGAACATTGTTTAGTTAATTCTAAATTAAATGTAATTGGACAAATGCAGCACATTCATAATGTCTAATAACACAGGTCAACAACAACAAAAAATTGTAATCAACAGAAACCACAACACACTTTTCTAGACCAGTTTTTCATGCTGATTTCAGTTTTTTTAGTCACATCAACTTTTTGAATGCTTAGTAATATCAGATCTGCAATAGACTTACATGCGTTTTTTTATTAAAGCGCAGCACCAATCAAGAACTGTTTATGTATTTTCAGTGTGGAGTCAGACAGGCCACACTGTCGCATAGATATAATGATCAGTGTCAGTCAGACACCACTGTTTCTTCAAAAACACTCAGCATATGATTATTATATGATCATTATAACAACTGTAATGCAATATAGAACTAGCTTCATCACACTGTACGTGTAAGAAAAAATAAAAACCCATCTGAAATCAACTTGAAAACACTACAAAACCCACATAAACTTATCTCTGATGATTTTGACCTGTTGACCTGTGTAATAAACCTCAAACTGAACCAGTAAATCATTTTGTGAATTGTTCTCTGCACAGTCTGTACCTATTACCCTTTAATTACAAACTTGCAAATATAAGCAAAATAAAATATATATATATATGTGTAAAATAAGATCAGGCTATTTCCAAATATCGAGGTTAGCCAGGACAAATAAAAGCTGAATAGACAGTTTGTAACTTCCTTGTTAGTGTTGAGCAATTTCATTGTTCTTCATTTCATATAGAGAAATGAAAGTTAGAAAATTCTTTGGAGAAAACCTGTTCTGACTTCCACAGTTGTCTCTGATTTCAAACGGGGTGTGGAGATTTCTTGGAAAATGGTAAGATATTTCTCAACTGAGAAATGAATTTTCTCAGATTTCAGTGATAAATGTTGAATTGATATTTATCTTCATAAAATCTTATTGGATATCTGTACTGAACGTCTTAAATGCCAGATTGTCTTGTGGGAAGATTATGGTATTTGCATATAAAATGACTATTACTATATATAAGCTATTTCATTGCTTTATTTTATTTCACATCAGGTTGCCTTTTTGGCAAATGTTCTTGTTACTGTCAGCATTTTGCTGTGGGCAGTGACCCCCTCCATCTCAGACACATGCACTGGCTACGGGGGCTTTCATGGGGTACCAGGAATCCCTGGAGTTCATGGTGTCAGTGGAAAGGATGGAGCAAAAGGGGAAAAGGGAGATCCTGGTAATAATAGCATAACTTTTAATGTAATGATTGCAATTGATAAAAAAATATTTTGTATGTGTATGATGAAATATAATGTGTAAAATAGGCTTGGTTTTGTAGTATATTATAGAATCAGAGCCCGTAATTCACCATTGGTTTAGGGTTAAGATTGGTCTGGGAAATAGACACCTTGTGTCTTTTTGATGGAGGAGGTGTTTGTCTCAGTGTAAGAATCTGAACACTAATATATATATATATATATATATACACTGCTCACAAAAATTAAAGGAACACTTTTTTTATTGGGCCTGGCATGAAATCAATTAAACCTGTCTGA
>JBBIGB010000022.1:3491204-3503604 GCA_037577075.1 Alestopetersius hilgendorfi | reverse complement strand
TGACAAATATCCTAATTTTAATATCCTAATAAAAACTAAAACTAACACTGTAACTAATAAAAACGAAACTAAAACTATAAAAACTAATAAAAACTAGTAAATCTGCCTCTAAAAATTAATTAAAACTAACTGAATTTGAAAACAAAGTCAAAACGAAATAAAAACTAAAACTAATGAAATATCCAAAACTATTATAACCTTGCTGCAATGATTTCCAAATCATGTAAACCCCATATTTACTTGTAAGTAGTCTGAAGACATGTCAAAAGTTTATTTTAAACACTGTGGAAGTGAAGTGTTTGGTTCTTGCATCATATAGGATTTCAACTGCTCAACAGTTTGCGGTCTCCTTTGAGTTTATTTTATGTGCCAAATGGTTTCAGTGGTTGACAGGTATGCACTGTTGTCAGTTTCACTTCAGCCCTTGGACTGTTTTCGATCTGTGATACAGTACATAGAGAATGTGATTTGGCATTGTCTTGTTGAAATGAGCAAGGCCTTACCTGTATAAGACGTTGCCTGGGTATCAGCATGATAATGGATTGAAGTTTTCCGTCAACTTAGTGCAGTAAAGGTTAATAATGATATTGATGCAGATTGGTGTAACGTGTAGTGTAGTGTAACACGAGCACTGGTGCATGCATTGGACTGGGTGTGTCTAGTGCCAGAGAAGGATAGCGAGAGACGGCGTGCTTGGGAACTTGTAGGACTTTTCCAACTTACCCTGTTCACTTTACATCCTCTGACAGTGTTATTATTAGATCTGTAGTGTACGTGTCCTCAACGATTGTAAGGGCCTAGTTCATATGTTTAGGATAATCTTTCTGACTAGAAACCTATTTAATATAGACACTGCTAATAACGCTAGTAAGCTAAATGGAAAGTAAAGGGACGAACTGTTCATGGTTGTGCTGTATATTCAGGCACTTTACTCTTGTTTGAGGATTGTATTCAGATGATCAGAACTTGCTTGAGTCTTGAACCTATTGAATAATTAGTTTAGTGTTCTAGATTTACATTTAGTCCACCTAGCTTCTGTTTATTGGAAGCACTGTAGTAATTTCTTCCTTTGTTACAGAACCATACACCATACATTAACCTTACATGTGCAAGTTTAAATGGGTAGTAAACATCCTTTGAACTCCATCCTGCCGGACGTGAGTCATGATTGACAGCCCACAGCAAGTGTTGTCCTCTGCAGCAAATTTATACAGTTTTGGAATGTGATCCTTCACAGTCGGAATAGATTCAGGACAGTGGCTCTGGTGTTGCAAGTACTGCGAGAGCTTAAGCGCAATTGAAAATAAATGAATAACAGCAGTTGAGTTAGTTTTCTTTCTGCTAACAGAGGAAAGGCAATGGGAAGCTGCTCTAAATTTCTTAAGAAAAATCCCTTGTTGAAAATTGGCAGGTGTGGCCTATGTGCATGCCTATGGAGCATCACTTCATAGCAACCGTCTGCAGCATATTTTATGGAACAAGGGCCTTTCGATTTGCATCACTCGCATATTAATTTGCTATTGGTTTTGCCAACATGGATGTACTTCTGTTAAAGGAAGGCACAGGTGTGTCGGACATTGAAAAAACGGTAAATAATAAGTGGAGAAAGGCTTTGCTAAATGAAATGGGGGTTAATGGCAAGCCATGCAAAAAGATGAAAATGGCAGGTGTGTGCTTTTGTGTGGTATCTAAACTAGAGGCTTAGGGGATAATGGACAACACAGTGTTTAAAAATGTTGTGCATGCCCGAGGTGGTATGGGCCCATGACACGGAGCATTTTTGTTTTAAAAAAATTAATAAATATAAAAATTTTTCATTAATCCATGTATGATGCCCTCCTAGCTATGCAATCTAACCATGCCAAATGCACCTCCATAACATCATGGATACTGGCTTTTGAGGTTCCATCTTCTCTTTACAATGGAGGACACTTTGCCATGATTTCCTAAAAGAATTGCGTTTGATTTGCCCGACCATACTGCAGTTATCTACTTTGCCTCAGTCCCACCCAGTGAATGTAGTGTCATTTCTGGATCATGTAAATCCTATAGATTCTTCTTTACATGTAGAGGTTTAACTTGCATTTGTGGATGCAACAACAAACTGTCCTCATAAGACTGTCCTTTTATGAAGTGTTTTTTAGTTTATACAGTGCTTCCTGAGAGCCTAAACAACATAATGTACGTGGCAATATGGGTTTACACGGTTTACAGATTGCATTCTGTTTGTCCCAGTTTTTTGGAAGTATGTCAAAGAGATGAAAAGGTATTGAAATCTTATGCAAGATATTTGATTGTGACCATTTACTTATGTAGGCAATATTCTGTCAAACATTTGCTCATTTGGATTTTTGCAGGATCACTGAAAGCCCCTTTAAAGTGCATGTGGAGCAGGTGGTGGGATTGGAGCCCAAGGAGAAAGCACAGAGTTTAGCTTTTTACCATCGACCACTGAAAATTGACCTCAAGCACAGCACCATCAACACTGAGCATCCCTGCCCCTTCATCCAGCCCAAAAGAGGAGTGGAAGCCTTGCATGAGTATGCAGAGTGGATTGTGGAAGTCAACAAAGAGGCAGATGATGGTAGGGTGTCCCACATCCTCACTGTCCACCATTAAATTTACCCTACCGATTAGTGGAGTCAATCTGATAACTTGTTTTTGATGTTATTCATCCTTCTGTTGAAACTACCCATTCTTACTTCCCTCTTTTTTCTGTCAGGTGTCTTGGGTCATTGGCAACAGGTGTGGACCCTGTGTGTGGCTCTGTGGGGCAGGCTTAGAGATCAGGATGCAAAAGCTGAGCATAGAGAGTACTACCATGAGCAACTGGCACGCAGGAGGAGCTTTTCTCGCTGGCTAGCTGAGAACGCAGCCCGGAGTATCCAGGAGGAGGTGGGCCAGGCTCAGCCAAGCAGACACATGGAGGCCATCTTCAGTTATCTTACCGGCAACTGCATAAGTGATGCTTGCCGACTAGCTCAGAAAAGCGGTAAGACAAGAGGTCAAAGGGTCATTTTTGCTGTCTGTTGGATCTGAACTGCTGTTTTGTTTAGCTTTCTACAGAGACAATTGGTGGTGTGATTTTTCTGGATTGTATGTACATTTATAGGAGACCATCGTCTTTCCCTTCTGCTGTCCCAAGCAGAGGGCTCTCAGTTTAGCAGAGACCTTTTGGCCTTGCAGCTGACCGACTGGAACCGAATCCAGACAGACTCCTTTATTCCAGAGGAAAGACTGCGAATTTTTGCCTTACTTGCAGGCAAACCTGTAAGTCTATAAAGTGTGTTAGTGACCCCATCCATTTGAATGCTATGATATGATATGATGCCAATTCTGTGGGTAGCTCATTGACCTTTATACCTTTCAAATGTGTTCCCCGGTGTCAGGTATGGGAGTCAACAGACTGCTGTATAAATGTGTGCTCTGAACTAGATTGGAAGCGCTGTGTGGCTGTGCACCTATGGTACATGCTACCTCCCACTGCATCTGTAGCAGATGCTCTCATCAAATACGAGGCCGCATTCCAGGTAAGAATTTTATAGTAGTCATCTAATTACTGCTAAAGTTTACATGTAAATATTTAGTAGGAGGTGTGTGTGTGTGTGAGATGATTAAATAAGCTTAGAATTGAGAACAACATACTTATTAAAACACTGTTTTGTCAGTTTGGTACTAATCATATCATATTTTAATGTCTCTAAATAAAAAATTGACTTGCTTCATATGAAATTACATTTACATTTTTAATAGAAAAAACGGGGTAAACACAAAGTTAACAGAACACATTTGGTTAACAGTGTAAACCCAAAAAAATGTATACATTTCTTTTTAAAGGGAAAGTGACCAGCACCAAATTCTACCTCTGCATTTAGCCCAGGGGTCTCAAACCTGTCCAGAAAGGGCCGCTGTGGGTGCAGGTTTTCATTCTAACCAAGAAGAAGCCAGACCTGAGTAACTGAAAACCAAGACCAACTGATTACAGAAGTGGGATCAGGTGTGCCTCCTGCTTGGTTGGAAGGGTACCTCAGCGGTGCCTAGCAGTCTCAGGATTTGAATCCGGACTTTCTGATCGCAGGGCGAATGCACTAACCGCTAGGCTACCAGCTGCCCCCTTTGGATTATGCTGTGCACTGTAATTTTCAGCTGTGATCTAAAATCATATCTGTAGTAGTGTGAGAAGCACTGGTGGCAAGCCATATCAATATATGACTCATGCCACCCATGTGGGCGATTTAGTTTAGTGGCGTGCAGCAGAATACGCAGTAACATGCGGTATGTCTGAGGAAGTATGTTTATCTAAGTGCAAGTGTTCCGTTTGTGTTGCTTTGCCCCCCCACTTGTTCACTATGTAGTGAGTCCGATCCGTCTCTCTAGTTCTGACACAGCCCGCACATGTGTAGGCTGTGGTATGCAAACTTGACATTGGAGGACTGGGCATTTGAAGAGTGCGTTACTGCGACAGATAAATTGCCAAGACCCGGCGCACTATTTAAGTAACAGTTAGTAGAAACTTAACATCCTGAGTGTCTGAAATGAACTAAACGTCACCTCCCCTTGTTCACTAGTTAGCCCCCTATATAGCAAACTATGTAGCGAACAAGTGCACTTTTTGGACAAAGCTTTAGTTTCTGTGTTTACATGTGGACAACAAAAACAAAGATTTTGAAAAGCAGACTGTTTCGCGCAATACTGTGCGCAACTCCTATAACATCACACTATGTACCGTGTGTACATTAGGTTTTCATTTACAATGCCCGACTTATACAAAGTACTGCTGCTCTTAACCTTATTAGAAGCTTTGGCATGTTTATACTAGGGGTGGCATTTATTTCAATCAATTAATCATAGAAAACATAACGCACCACATGACTAACCCGGTCTGGTGTTCTGTCAAAACATGCTAATCAAGATGCTACCATGGGATTCTGTGCTACCTAGCGTTGGGGAAGCTGGTTTATCTGTGCTGTCTTGCATTTGGCTCACTGGTTTATGGTGATTAATATCTCTTTTAAGGTCAGTGTATGTCACTACTGTGGGGTCTCTAGGATCGATCAAGTTTTCTGCTTCTAAAATGCCTTTTTATGCAGTTTGGAGAATTCTGTCTGAAGCTAATAAGCACTGCCCTGCTTCACACTAGCATTTCTTTTTTTTTTCTTTTTTTTCTTATGAAAACTGATAATTTCCACTTTCAAAAATACTTGTACATGTGGACATGGCCTAAAATATTAAATAGCAATACTGTTTGTTAAACTTTGACCTGCACTCTGCTAAAAATTGTAGCCTGTAGAGCTTTGGAAAGGATGTCCTGCTACAGCGATTGCCATGACAAATTTTCTACAACCATGTAGTGTTCGGGTGCCATGTATGCAGAACTTTTATTTTGAGAATGACCAGTGGATTATGGAAGCCAACAAGGAGGCAGAAGATGGTTGGAGGTGCCCCTATCCCTACTGTTCACCCTAAATCGCATCATACGAATTAGAAGGGTAAATGGGTTAAATGCAGAGGGCAAATTTTACATGATTCACACTGTGTGCTGTGCCCTGGTGTGTTCACACAACGGTTCACTTTCATATTGGAAACTAATATAGTTTAACTTTGTCTTCTCCACACAATGAAACAGCATACACAAGATAATATTTAGCTTGTTTTACATCAGAAGCCAAGTGATGCAACAGCAAAGCAAAACGTGCAAAAGATTCCAGTTTGATGTTTTGGGCATGTGGATGTTAGTGGATTTGCAGTTACAGCTTTTAATATTAAATATTCTTCATTGAGTTATTTTGTTAATAACCATTTCCAAGTTATGGTAGTCACATGTCTACCGGGGTTGGCATGCGACTATTGTGGTGCCTCTCCACCCTATTGGCTGCAGAATCGCTCTCAAATCAAATGTATCACTTTAATACAGCTGTATAACCTTTTGAGTATGCATTGTCACATAAAAACTCAACTTTACACATAGTGGAAATCTTGTAGGCATTGATTATGGTCTTTTTAAAGGATGGGTGAAATGGACACCCAGGTCCTTTGTCTGTTTTAGGCATTTTTTGTAAATTCAGTTTGCTTTTGTTTTTTTTTTTTTGTGTGACAGGGTTTGGAAGAGGGGCGAAAATATGCCTGTGCACCTTTCCCTCCCTATGTGCATGACATGAAGCAGCTTGGTATGGACGAGGAGATGGAATATACTAAATCTAAGAAACCACTCTATGACATCTGCTTCCACCTGCTCAAACTCTACAGTGACCAGTAAGGTTTCTACTTTAGTGGGCCTTTAGTATGCTTATAATGCATGTTCTGTGGTCATGGGTTTGCAAGTCCTGTGCATACTGTTTGTTCAGTTCTAGGTACAGTAATCCCTCAGTTTTACGCGGATCTGCATTTGGATTGTCTAACACCGATTTTTCTGAGACCCAAACTGCATTACCGCCACCAGACCAGCAGTGGCGGGAATACACTTAAACGTAGCATGAGGTTTTTTTTTTTTGTTTTGTTTTTTTTTTTACCCCTCACCCCACCCCCCAATGCTAATGTTTTTTTAAGCAACAAAAGGTGTGCACTAAATCGTGCACTACCGTCAGTGTACTGAGATTTAGTGTGTAATGTGCACAGCGCACTGCCTTATGTAGTGCGCACTGCTGTGGTTCAGTAAGCGGAGCACTTAGCGGAAATAACAGACTAACTTTCACGAATATCCAGCCGCCAATATATCTGCCGGTTTTACCGCAGTGTACCTCAATAACATACTTTTATTAACATTACTCACTTTTATACGAGCCAGCTGTCTCCACTTGTGCTTGTATTTCACTGTTTGTCACCGTTATCCAACTCGAAAACATGTTGAAAGTTCCGCCCCCTCCGCTACGTGGTCAAAATGGCGCCTGTTTAGTGTGCATCGTTCCGCACTGTGTTTTCTGGCCAATTTCAGTGCAGCATCCGGGTTCTTTCAGTGCACTGAGTTTTAGCTCGGCTTTCAGTGTGAGCGCACTACGCACTAAAAGCTTTCGGACACACCGACTGTTTTCTGATTATTTATTTACCTTTACATTTTCTTTAAGGGTAGTACATTAAACGGTTCTGTTATAGACTGAGGAATAATCACTGTTTCACGTTTATCACGATTATGCATTAATTAATTTCAAAACACTTAGAAAATCACATGAAGTCCTATTTTAAGTGCTATTTAGGGCTGCTCAATAACCAAATAGTACAGGACAAAATAATAAAAAACATACAGTAGTTCACATTTCTGTCCTAAAAATATTCAGTATTTAATTACAATATTATAAATTACAGAAATATTAATATCAATATAAAAAATTAACTTAATTATACTGTTATCAGCTTTCATTCATACATCATTTTAATCATTTGTAACACATCACCTAACACATCGTTTGTTTATGTTTGTCACGTCTGGTCCGTCTTGGTCCAGCCTCCAAAGGAGTTTGTTGCCTGCATACTAACCAAGCAGCCCTGGTGATGACCTGCATTTGTCTCTTCTTTTTCTTTCGCTCATCCCTTTTTCCCCATTCACATCCATTAATTTTTAACTCCATTTAAATGAATGCAGATTCAGAAGAAGAGACTTTCAGCCTCTGTACAGTGACCAAGTCTAATGAACTAATGCTATGCTAATGTTAACGCTATGCTAATGATAAGCAAATGCTAATGTAACGTTAATGCTAACGCTGTGTTCTGCATTTGAGCAAGCACACTTTGCATTTTCTCTGAGGAAATGCAGTCTAGTTTAATTACTTTTATTTCTTTGTTTCACCTTTTATTTTTTTGAGCTGCTTCACCTTTTAAAACATTTGAAATTTGTCCCAATTTCAAAATATTTTAATATCTGGTGTTGTTCTTGTACATTTTAAGTAAGATTATTATTGAAGTACCCTCCTACTGTGCTCTGGATACATGGTGGAATATGGAAAAAGTCGAGAGCAACCAATATGAGCTAGTCTGGAACAGACCCATTGGCATTGGCCAAGTCTAACAACACGATGTGAAGGTCAGACTTGTCAGCCAGGGCCTTCCAGCAACATCGACTTACCTTTTGGCTAAGATGTAGCTCATCATGTTTGGCCATCACAGAGATGGTTTTACCTTCCACCTTCATCAGGTCAACAGCTCTGAACATGAGAGCCCTTCTCCTTAAGGTCTGTGCCACTCTGCTGGAATAGCCTGGATTTTCCAGGCTGTGCTAATTGGCCTCCAAATATGTTTCAGAAATATAGGGCTTGTAAGAAACATGCTTGTGTCCAGGTGCTGCTGCAGCCCTTGACCAACTTCAGCCCATATGATCATCTTGCCAGCAAAAGACAAGCTATAGCTTCATTCTCCCTATAAGGTACCTGAAAAAACGATGCATGATACTGTAAAGTACGTCTGAGCACAACACGACATGGACTTCAACAGCTTGTATAACAGATACAAGGCTACTTACTCATCAGAATTGTCTTCGGCTGGATCAAGACTAAGTTCAAAATGCCTCTGTTCGACTAAATCTCCAACTAAAGACGGGTGTGAAAGACAATGCATGTTTGTTTATATAGGCGTGTTCTCCCCCTGCTGCACAATGAGCCAATCACGACATGTATTCAGATTGCTGTTATACATCGGGGTATGTGACGGGCATGGCTGCAGCAAGCTTGAGAGAAAACCACATGCATCCTTTTTATCCTATTTACAAAGCACCATTGATATTTTAAAACATACATATTTGAAAGAGGGTTCAAGCTTTCCAGTGGTGTTATGTATATATTTCTAGGACAAAAACTCAGAGCTTTATATGATTGTTTTGGAAAACTGAAAAGGATCCATTTATGGATGTCTTTGTTCTAAAAAAAAAAAAAAAAAAACAAACAAAAAAAAAAGCCATCCTCTGAATGCTGCAACACATTGTCATCCATCTCCATAAGAACAGACAAATACTCTCCCTTTGCTCTTTCAGTCACTACAGCCTGCAGCAGTTGCTGGACCCCACCACAGTGACCGCAGAGCAGCTAGACTACAGGCTGAGTTGGCATCTGTGGAACTTGCTTCAAGCTCTTAACTACACTTGCCTCTCAAGGTCACGTCAGGGGCTACTGCACACCAGCTATGCCGCCCAGCTTGAGAGTGCAGGCCTGTGGGAGATGGCAGTCTTTGTTTTGCTACATGTACCTGACTCTGTGTAAGTAAACCATGCTTTGATTTCAGACAATTTTATTTGCTTTATGCTTTTCAGTTGACAGAAGGAACAGTTTGTCCAAACATTTACACGGTTAAAAACCAAATGAAAGCTATTTTGCCAAATGGCACAGGCTATGACTTAAATTTGTATGACATACACTTTGCATAACATTCATTTAGCCCAGGATTGCCCATTTTATAAATATACTGTTTTTTTAGGGAACACCTGTTCTGTGGAAAGACAGTGGATTACATGGGAAACTTTTTAAATAAATTTCTAAGTGTCCTATATTTAAATCAAGTTTTGTTCTGCAAATGAATAGACTTGAAAATGACATTACATGAGTCGTGTAGACTCTTAATTAACTTTTACTTTTGCTGATTGTCATCACAACTGGGCCTGCAGGCTTCGAGAACATGCTGTGCGGGAGATGTTGAATCAGCACTGCTCTCTACAAGAGACGAAGGAATCTGCAGAAAAGGAGTGTTTCCTTACAGACAAGTTGCTGATCCCTGTACAGTGGATTAATGAAGCCAAGGCCATCCGTGCCTGCAGAGATGGAGATAAACACAGAGAAGCACTTCACCTCTACAGAGCTGGCCACTGGAATCACTGCCACAAGCTAGTCATCCAGAACCTGGCCTCAGGTTTGTGCACAACCTTGTGTATCTTGCACACATCAGAGTTGATAACCTTTTGTTCTTCTAATCTTTTTCTGTTACTGTGCACCCTAAGACTGCATCATTAATGATAATCATGATTACCTAATGGAGTTCCTGGAAGGCTTGGCAGTGGCTGAGCGCAGTGCTCAAATCCAGGACTGGGACACATCAGGCCGTGTCTACCAGGACTACATTCGTGTTATTCAGACCCTACAAGCCATTCAGCAGGTACTTCAGCAACAAATGAGTATTTGCCTCTTATGTTATCGTTACACTGAATGTTAAAATGAAGCAAGCTCTGTGTCAATCTAGCATTTAATCGTTTTCCTCTAAAAGTAATTTTTTATTTTTCCTTTGCAAATAGACAGAGAGCCCAGGGTATGAGCTTGAGCGTCTACACACTGATGTAACATCTGTGTGCAGCAGGATTGAACTTCTCCCTTGCTACAATGCCAAAGACAGACTTGCCCAGTCAGGTCAGAGATAATAGTCCATGCATTTTATCTTCCATGTCTGCATGATCTTTCAGTTTTGTGTAAATTTTCTTAATGTCTGTACTTGCAGAAATGGCCAAGTGTTTGGCTAACATCCTACGTGTGGTACTAAGCCTTCAGCAGGGTGGGGAGGGCACACCAGACCACTGTCACATCCCCTTGTGTCACCTGGCCCCACACATCGGGCGCCTGCCCATGCCTGAAGACTATGCTCTGGAAGAACTTCGCAGCCTCACCCAGTCTTACTTACGGGAGTACATTGTTACTCACTAAAAATCAGGACAACATGCAAAATGCAGGGCTTTCCTAATTTGTGGGCAATCAGAGTTAAAATCTTAATGGCCCATAAACATGAACAGACACAGATCTAGATAAATCATTCCTGCGTGTGATTGTTTTTTTGTATGCTTAGATGTGTGTCTTTGAAAACGTCTGCTTGATAACCCTCTTTGGTCATAAGTCTGTAAATGGATTCTTCCCTTTGGAGGAGGACCTCAGGAGCTTTAAGATGTCAATTGCAAGTTGAGAATTTCAGTACTACTTCAAATCTAATTTCAGATCCAGTGTTATGTAGTTTTGGGTGGAGTAAATTTTTGCATCCTGAAAGTAAACCGTGGCAACATATATTTAACAATTTCTTTAAGATTCTTGTAAGCTGACTGGTGTGTGAAATGTATGTAGATCTGGATTTTTAGTCCCTTCTCTTTAGTCCCAAATATTTTTGTTGGCACAATACAAACAAGAGACTTGAAATGTATGTAGTGTGAAGTAAGTGCTGTTCTTTTTAAAGAGGATGAGATTGAGATGAGGTTAACCTCATTTAATGCATGTCCCCTAATAGCTCCTCTAATGTAAATTGGTCAGGAATATCTTTATTTTTCTAGGATTTTATACATATAACAGTCAGCAAAACCGCATTGTTAAAGGGTTTTAGAGTGTAGCAAAAGTAAATGAATAATGTTTGAGCAGAGCATGCGATTCTGAAGAAACACCAAGGATGTTGAGAGAAATTAATATATATCTGCCTTTTTTTGCTCCAACATGTTATACGTTTGATATAATTACATTGCGACTGCACTCTCCTTCTCTTTAATGAAGTGTAGTGTCAAGTGTTTTGGTTCTTCAGATTGATCCTGTCTCCTTCAACTTTAATTCATTTTTGAATTCTTTTGAAACCTCTGTTGACTTAAGGTCTGTGTTCTAATGAATGTTTGCTGTGGTCGGCGTTTGTTGCTGTGCATGGTGAGGACCATGCTATTTTTTGGGGTTTTTGTTGTTTTTTTATGAAGAAAATAAAAATAAAGTTACAGTTGCACGTTTTGGGTGATCATTTGTACTCTACTACTCTACAGCTTATTGTTTAACCTAACAGTGCTGTCCCCAACAAGCATCTTTGTCCCTTTTCCCTATGTAAAAGCTTATTGTAATTTTTCACTTTCAGTATTTTTGTAGGTAGACCATGAAGCCATGATTATTCGACATATTTTTGCTGTTTATTTTAAATACTTGTTTGGTTCTGTGAAGTCATTTCTTTTCTGCATACCGTACACAATCAGAACAGTAATGTTCTGTGCAGTGTTTGGTTTTCATACAAACCTTTAAGGGTAAAATCTCAACAACAAACCAAAGAGTTGCCTGTTGGTTTATGTGAAATTGTGGTGTAGGGGAATTTTTCTGCCACTTATGTGAACTTTTTTCACCTGTTATATCAGTTTTTAACTTGAACTTCTTAAAATGTTTAGTGGTGGTGCTGGGTATATTCTATAATCTGTATTTTGATCACTGATAGGTTGTGTGTACTAGACAAATTAATTACAGAGGAATTTACATTTTTAAAGGTGAAACTAAAACAACAAAGTGGGGTAGGGCTTTTTCATACTTGGCTCCTAAACTGTGGAATAGTCTTCCAGTCAGTGTTCGAGGCTCAGACAGTTTCCCAGTTTAAAAGTAGACTCAAGACACATTTCTTTAATCTAGCATTCTCGTAACTCCTCCCATAACCTTATTGTTTTAGTACTAGCACACGGTATTCTGAACGGCTGCTACGCTAATTCTGTTCTTTATCC
>JBBIGB010000022.1:3344671-3354783 GCA_037577075.1 Alestopetersius hilgendorfi | reverse complement strand
GTATGTATGTATGTGTGTGTGTGTGTGTGTGTGTGTGTGTGTGTGTGTGTGTGTGTGTGTGTGTGTACATAAAATAACAGCAGCAATTGTATATGTTTAGCCACTGCAACTGCTGTCCCAGTGATCAAGGACAAAATGAAAAAATGCTGCAGTGGTGATCATCAATTGATTGTATGATTTATTTTGACAACATGACAACAGATTCAAATGTAGCTTTTAAAAATTTTTTTACAGAAAAATTAACACAGGCCAACAGATCAACACAGGCCAATAAAAACAATTCCATGTCCTGTTTCATCTGATAACCAAAGAGGAATGGTTACTTGGCATCACTATTGCCTCCATCCAGCCTGATTCCCCTCAATCCAGTCCATAGCATCATGCAGATCTCTGATGATTGCTGGCTTCTGTCAGAGGCATGGTAAGAAATGCTATTAGAACACTTTTTCTGAAATAAATAAGTTACTGTGTAAGGTCTCACTGACCTGACTGAGTTCCAATGACTTGCGCCTTCTCATTCTAAATACAGGCACATGGCCACCTTTCAGCACAGCTTCTGACTCCTTTGTCTTCCTGTAACTTAGTGGAAAATTTTTTATATTGTTAATGGGTCTCTAATTTGTTTGAAACATGAAGGCAAATATATGTAGACAGACGGACGGACAGACAGATAGACAGAAAAGCAGACACACCAACCGACCTTCAGAGATCCAGAGCAGGCACCACCATTTCTGCAATGCAGGCATGTCTAACTATTAAAAATCTATTAGGTACATTTAGTGACTTCTTTGCAGACTGATACTTTATTGCTCTCCAAAAAAATTAAGCTACTTACTATGATGTAATCAAAAGGAGCATCCAGCACCACATATAATGCAGTCTGTTGTTAAAAAATGTCAATATTCATTACTTTTCTTCAAAATGATCTTAACAGTCCAAAAATATATGGGAAAGACAGATCTTACCATCAGCATGAAGATTTCACAGTCAACCCCAAAGTCTTGGCTTGGAAACCCCTTTGTTATCACAATGGGATGAAAGGTCAAAAATTTCTTCAATAAAACTGAATATTCTCACACATGATTACACACATCCAACTCAGATTTCAGTCCACTCCCCTGGGGTGCTTTTCTCTCAAGTTTCCTGTTGTTTTAATATATAACACATTGTAATTAGATGGGTAGTACAAAAAAATATTAATTGCTAGCAACTGTTCTTAACAATGGCATACACTTTACAAACAAGCTTATAAACACAGCTTGCACACAAACAAAATGTGTAAGTACACTCACATGCTCAGTGTTGATCAACCTATATTTTATAAAGCTCTGCAAATACTGTTTGATTATATTTGTATTTATATTTACAGCATTCAGCTGACATACTTATTCAGACTGCACTGTATTGGCCAATTATAATCACAATAACAATTTATAAGATTATATCTGGTAAACCAATTCTGCTGTCAGAACTCATCTTCCAGACATTTTAATACTATTACTGAAATATCTGTCTTAACATCTAATGAACTGCCTTTTAATCAAAAGGCAAGCATGTGAATTTACTTAATAAACTGAAGACATAACACATGCAGAACAGGAAAAAGATCCAAGCATGATCTGAGATGTACTCAAACTGGAACACTGAACAGGTTCCCGGACACTAACATAAATATGAAATTGACCTCAAGAGTGACACATACTATTGGCCACTAAATCATGTCCTCTCTTAAGAGAAAGAGAGTCAAGAAAGAACATTTTTTTTTAATACAGCTTAATCACCTAAGAGACAGTCACTAAGGATGTTAAGCAATCTCACTGCAATAACTGTCAGTTAATGATTTATAGTAGTAGTTGCCCATAGCTTAAATTGAATAAATTAAAACAGTACCAAGATGTAACTGACACAATTACAACAACATTATATAAGTACATTGTTAGGGGTTATGGCTGTTATTGGATTAAGAGTACTCTATGGTACAGATGTGCGCCTACATACACAATACTGAAAATGCAGTGGAGTCCATAGTGGGAGCACAAGAATGTCCTCCATCTCAGCACCATTCTGAAATAGAGAACAGCATTTTACATGAGGCACTCTTACATCAAGGTCTACATAAAATACACTGTCACCCAATAAAATTGTACTTACAGGAAGGGACTGCAGTGTAGGGAGGAAGCCAAGACCGGGTGACGTATAGATCACAAATGTAAATGCTGAACCTCTATAAAGCAGTACATACCACATCTTTATGAACCAGTCAAAAACTCAAAAAGGTCAAAATGGTCAAATTCTACACAGTACCTTTGATTCTGCAATTGTCCGAATAATCTCACAACAGGCATTTCCAACCTGAGATGAAAAGGATGGACAGAATAATGCAATTAAACATGAATATACCAATAAAAAAATATATAATGAAAAAAAGAAGCTTTTCTGTTTCTCCTCATGGTGCAGACCTTACAGTATTTTTCTTGCTCACTTTTCTCCAATGCCTGTTTATTGATACATTTCAAACTGTGTAATTCACGTCTTTTATGCATACATGTTGGACAAAACATCATTTGGATCGAAGAATTCAGTGCAATGCATTTATTTTAATCACTCATTGATAGCCTGTATAGGGATTGGATCAAATTGCATTTGGCTGCAAATCCATTTGAGTGTTTGCAGGTTTCTCAGCTATGTGAAAGTTGTAAGTTGCCTGTTACAAGACCCCAACCCTACCACCCACAGCCAACAAAACAAAGCTGATGGCCACTTCAATAATTCACTACCATTCTCTGTGTTTGGTCATTGCTTTTATGGGGGCCTGTCTGCTGTGCTGTTTTCCACTGCTTTATGATGTTAGCATGAATAATGTATGCTGTGTTATTTTACATGAGCCTCAGGTTGCAGAGCAGACTTCTGTGATGTCCTTGAGTCTAAATAGGGAGGGACACAAAATGCCCCACTGAGCTCCAGGGGTAGGTGATAGTGCATTTGTCATCAATATGGGACTTACAAGTGGACATGCTTTAAACATGGTAGGACAGGTAAAAAAAAAAAAGGAAACACATTGGCAGGAGTTGCTGTTATGTCAATATTTTCTTAGCCCATACCTCTCACATTATACCTATCATTCATCTATCCATTAATTATCTGACCTGCCTATCACAACCTGTGTCATGGGGATGCTGGAGCCTATACCTGTGCTCAATGGGCAAAAGAATCACCCCGGAAGGGTCAGCAGTACATAATAGGGCAGACATATAGGCAAAGAAATGCATGCACAGACTCACACCTAGGGATATTTAATTGTTTCCAATTTTCCTGAGGGGCCTGTCTTTGGACTGTGGTATAAAACCAGGGTTTGTGGCAGAAACCTTTCTCAGTTGTACACAAAGCCCAACTTTATTCCTAGCTCAGTTTAGTAATGAGCATGCGAATGTTGCAGAGAAAGAAGTATTTAGAGAAGCATGAATAAATATCCCAAGTGGAGAGCAGGCTGGACAGACCCCACACTCCACCCTCACACTCTGTCCTTCTCAGCAAGGTCCACCCCTCCCTGTATTATGCGGACCCCTCCATCACCCCTTTCATCACCATCATTCCAACAATGTATTTATTTAAAAAATAATCAAAATTTAAATTTCTCTGAAAGCAAGCTTTGTAAGAAAAAACTACCAGTCAATGTTAAAATTGTGCACTCACTGCATATTTTCTTCCTGTCTCTCAGCTCTGTCTCTCTTTGTACATTCATGTCATATTTTTGCCTCTTTAAATACTAAACCAATACTTGCCACATAATCCATGCATGTTTGGAAACAAGTTTTGCTTGTTATGGGGATCGGGACCATGTATAGAGAGAAAGAATGACAGATGTGATGGTATTGTCTCTTTGTTTCCAGAAAAATGTGTATTGTCTAAATTTATCACCCCTCAGCTTGTGGTTCTCCTTCCTGTATGAGTCAGTGGAATGCCTATTACATGGGATGTCCTGTATGTCTGAGGTTGCCAGTTTATGGTTGAGAAACCAATCCAAAAATTGGCTTCATTTATGACTGGGCTTACATTGACATATTCTGTCCTGTAACTGGCATACATGTTACAGCAGTAGTAATTTTTACTTATTATTACAGTCAAGTAATATTGATACATACATTAAACAACATGTTTTAGTCACATTGCAAATAGGGTTTTTCCATGTGCAAATAGGAAATCAAATCAAATCTATGTAAAATCTGTAAGACTTTAGTGTTTAACAAGAATGGGTTAATTAACTAATAAAACTAGGATATTTGGAAACAAGTACTACTATTGCCCAACTCTGATCCTTGTCTTACAGTGACACTTTTTTAAAACATTCATACCATGTTCCCATATGCTTGACTGAGCACTGTCACTGCAATAAAGGTGTGTAGATGTTAATTAATGATCTATTTATGGGAGATGTCAAGCACTTTTTATAATATAATTTATAGCAACATATATCTAGAGGATGAGGTGAGCTAAACTGAAAGCTTTCTCTGGCCAGAGCAACACAGTGATAGAATTACAGCACGGATAGGGTGATTTGCAACGTGCATAATGTGAGAAGATGCATCACCTGATAAGAGTTTCTGTTGTATGTGAGACATGCCAACATGTAAGCAGTTTGGAGCTACTTCAATCTCAAATAAGACTACCAAATGTATTGGGACACTTCATTCCCCCCGGAATGGGCTTGCAGCTGTTCTAGGCGGAGCAACCATTAACCTTTGTGAAACTGTACAGTTATAAGGGGGTCGATGAGACCCTTCCAAAGACCCCTAATTTGCCATAATAGTTCCGGGAGATCCGGAGTTATCTTGTTCACCTTGCCCGGGTGTCCCTTTACTTTTGTCAGAGGTGAATGGTATAACTCCGGATCTCCCAGGGCTGTTAGAGCAAAAGAGGGGTCATTGGAGAGGTCTCACCAAGCCCTATCTAACTGTGAAGTTCCACATTTAGAATGCAAGATATATTTTTCATATTTAACATTTAGATTTAAGATCAATTAAGGCAAATCCACCATGTTGGTGAGAGCATATCACAGTACGCAGTTCAGCCCCCTGCTAAGTAACAATCAACTGTAATCACGGGACTTGACCAATAAGTATATGTTGCCATCCCACATTTAGAATTGCCATTTGTAAAAGTGCAACATTTAGATTTTAAGCGCAACATTTTTTTAAACACCTTTAGCTCTAAATGTGTGAAAAAAAACTAAATAATGAAAAAATCTTTGTGAAACTTTACAGTTATAAGGGGGTCGATGAGACCCTTCCAAAGACCCCTAATTTGCCATAATAGTTCCGGGAGATCCGGAGTTATCTTGTTCACCTTGCCCGGGTGTCCCTTTACTTTTGTCAGAGGTGAATGGTATAACTCCGGATCTCCCAGGGCTGTTAGAGCAAAAGAGGGGTCATTGGAAAGGTCTCACCAAGCCCTATCTAACTGTGAAGTTCCACATTTAGAATGGAAGATATAATTCACATATTTAACATTTAGATTTAAGAACAATTAAGGCAAATCCACCATGTTGGTGAGAGCATATCACAGTATGCAGTTCAGCCCCCTGCTAAGTAACAAGCAACTGTAATCACGGGACTTGACCAATAAGTATATCTTGTTATCCCACATTTATAATTGCCATTTGTAAAAGTGCAACATTTAGATTTTAAGCGCAACATTTTTTTAAACACCTTTAGCACTAAATGTTTGAAAAAAAACTAAATAATGAAAAAATTACACCTCTAAATTTGTTAAGCTGTTTTACAAATGGCACCCCACAGAGGACATTTTACTATACCATGTTCTCTGTGCAATGTTTCTCCCTTATTATCTCATAGTTATGATTTTTGTATAGAAATTGTATCCGAACAACAGCATTGTTTTTGTTTTTTGTTTAAAAACGACTCAGTGAGGTTGAAGGGTAGATAAGTAAATTTTTTAGGGCATCCTGCATGTATTCGTCCGTGGCTTGAGTCTCAGACTGGGTTACAGTCTGCCACGTCAATGGTGTAATTGCATGGGCGGTGTGGTGATAAGGAATGAGGGGGTCCAAAAGAAAATCTCACACAGATTTTGATGTTCGTCCTGTATGATCAGATGTAGCGGGGGGAATCTAAAACTCTTGTAGACCATAGTTATTGAGCTAGGGTGTGGTCTAACAGGTTGATGGCCACCCCACAATCCACCAAGGCCCGAATCTTTAGTCGATCGTCGGAACTAGCATAAAGTAGCTGGAAGGCGAGAGGTAGGTCCTTGAATGAACCTGAATATTGGTTCTGTGTGTGTGGTGGTGTATGTGACCAAGGGGCGTGGCTAAAACTCCAGAGAGCAGTGTGGTGGGAGATGTGTGCGAGTGGGGCATGACCAAAGAATGTTGTTATTTATGTGAAAACTAGTAATTGAATTGCAGTGAAAGGGGCAGAGGGCAGAAACAGAACTTGATGTTCTCCAGCTCATCTCTGCATCATGCTTGCAGTCTTTGATACCTTAATAGATAGAAGATATAGCAGATAGTAGTACTTCTAATTAGGGCTGAAACTAACGATTATTTTAATAATAACATTTATCATGTTTCTTTTTCAGCACTCTGCTGTGTATTTCTCAGCCTCAGTACAACAAATTATTTGTACAATTTCCTTTGTTTAACTGGTTCTGTTTTCAGTTCAACATTCAAAGCCTTTTTTAATGGTCAATTTTTGTAAACTTTCATGTTCATGGCACAAATTGAAATGAGTATGTTTCTATGCTAAACAGATTTTTATGAAAATGCAGATTTCTTATATGAGTAGTGGCATTTACTAGTATCACTGCTTATACTGAGAATAGTTGAATTTGATCTAAATCTGACTTGCAGTGATGAATACATAACTACATACAGAAGGCCTCTCCATCAGTACAGATACTAAAGTCACTTCACAACCTCTAAAATATTGTAGCGATCTGGCCCTTTAAGGGTTCATTGGGGGTCCATGCTCGGGCCAGAGGTGGCGTGATATGGGCGTGTGATGTGTAGGGGGGGGGGATGGGCTGCACCTGTGGCTCATCGCCATGGTGACTGGCAGGCTTTTCCCAGGGTGGTATAAAGGGGAAGGGTGGTGCCGAGAGACGGGGAGATAGAGGAGCAAGGGTGAGCTGGTAGCGTGAGAGAGAAGGAGAGCCCGGGAGCAGCGTGGGGCTGTGTGCGCTGCTGCTCCCGTGGCCGAGTATGGGGTTTTGTGTGAGTCTGTACGTGCTGTCTGTGTGTGAAATAAAGAACGAGGCAAAGACAAGTTCCCTACGTGTCGTGCCACCTCCTTACACTGCTCAAGTCGCCACAATATTTAATGCAGTAAAATCTACCATTATGTATATCAACATTGTGTAATGATGCGGTAAATAAGCTAAAAAGCATTTAAAAGCATCCCTTTGTACAAAGAGACCCGTGGGTGATAAAAAAGCTACTGGATGTTTTCAAGGTTGATTTGTTGTAAAGTTAAGGTCAGCAAAGCTGTGTGTTTCTTGGTGTTTGGTAGCCATTGTGCTCTAATGTGGCAGAATTCAGTTTGAAGCATAACACAGAATGCTAAAGATAATAATTATTGACTTATTATTATTAGTGAAATAGATAACCAAGAACACTACATATTGAACTGTTAAGAATGAAAAAGATCCTTAAACATGGGCAGTAGAGGATTTCTCGTTCATTCAGTGTGTTTTTGCCTGCTGAAGGAACGGTGCCCTATGTCAGCAGCTAAACACTTAGTATTTGTCACGTCTGAGGCCTGATGGTAGTGGGAAATGAGGGGTGAAGGTAGGTCTCCATTTCAACAAGTGATCTTTATTTACAAGAGGTACAAACACTACACACCAGAACAACGACCAGGGAAGGTGAGGGTGAGTTCCCATATCAGACAAAGACAGAGCTTATATACAGGACATGGGAAGACAGATGAGGAACAGGTGGAAACATATGAGACATAAATTAGATTCCGGTGAAGGGTAGTCACATGCCATACATAGTCAAATAGCGACCCCAAGTGGGCATATGTGGAACTGTCACTGCAAAGTCCAGGCAGGAATGTGACAGTACCACCCCCCCCCCCCCCACACACACACACACACACGGCTTAACCCTGGGATGCTGAAGAGAAACTCCCAGCCCTACCGACAAAGGGAACGGTGGAGCGAGAGAAACTCGCCAGGGACACCATCCACGGTGGAGGAGGAGGAGGCGGCATGCCTCATCTCACCGGAATCGAGGCTAGGGTCCCCCCCCAATTCTACAGTCCAGTGTTATGGCTGGCGCCAAAGATGAAGCGTCTGACGGTTCTGTCGACGCTGAAGATGAAGCGCCCAGCGCGAGGGCTGGCACCGAGGGTAAAGCGTCCGACAGTTCTGTCGATGCTGGAGCTGAGGCGTACTACGGTTCTGTCAACGCTGGAGGTGAAGCGCCCGACGGGTCTGTCGACGCTGAAGATGAGGCGTTCAACGGTTCTGTCGACACTGGAGGTGAAGCGCCCAGCGTGAGGGCTGACGCTGAAGATGACGCATCTGACGGTTCTGTCGACGCTGGAGGTGAACGAGCAGCAGCCGCAGGTTGAGGGCGATCAGCCGCTGTCGGCGGATCTTGATCCGTTGATGGCAGTGGAGAGTGGACTGGAGCCGGCAGTGCGGATTGCGCAGCAGCCACAGGTCGGAGGCGAGCAGCCGCTGCCGGTAGAGCTTGATCCGTTGATGGCGGTGGAAAGTGAACTGGAGCTGGCGGTGCGGATCGTGCAGCAGCCACAGGTCGGATGCGAGCAGCCGCTGTCGGAGGCGTGTAAGCAGGGCCCCCTGGCGAAGATCTGCATGCCGGCGCAGCAGCCACAAAGCTGGCTTGACTGGTGAAGAGGCGAGCTTGGCTGATTGGAGCGGTGGAAGACGTGGCATGGCAGACTGAAGCAACGGAGTGGCTCACTTGACTGGTGAAATCGACTATGAGGTCAGCTTGACTGGTGAAGAGGTGGACTTGGCTGGCTTGACTCAATGAAGAGGCTGGAATAGGGGAAGCTTGATTGAGTGGAGTGGACTGGTCCTGAGTGATGTTGGAATAGATGGAACTGGACTAAGTGGATCTGGACTGGAGTTGAGTGGAGCTGCACTGGACTGGGCTGGATAGTATGGAATTTAACTGGACTGGGCTGGATAAACTGAATCTAAACTGGGCTGGGCTGGATGTACTGGAACTGAACTGTACTGAGCTGAATAAACTGAAGCCAAACTGGATTGAGCTGGGCAGACTGTAACTGAACTGGACTGGGCTAAATTGACTTGAACTAAACTGTACTGAGCTGGGTAGACTGGAGCTGAACTTAAGTGAGTTGAATAGACTGAAGCTGAACTGGACTGAGCTGGATAAACTGGAGCTGAACTAGACTGGACCGGATAGACTGAAACTGATCTGGACTGGACTGGATAGACTGGAACTGAACTATACTGGGTTGGGTGAATTTGAGCTGAACTGGACTGGACTGAATTGACTAGAACTGAACTAGACTGGGTCGGATATCCTGGAGCTGAACTGCACTGAGCTGGATAGACTGGAGCTGAACTGAACTGGGTTGAATAGACTGAAGCTGAACTGGATTGAGATGGATGAACTGGAACTGAACTGGACTGGGTTGAATTGACTGGAACTGAACTGTACTGAGCTAAATCAACTGGAGCTGAACTGAACTGGGTTGAATAGACAGAAGCTGAACTGGATTGAGCTGGATAAACTGAAACTGAACTGGACTGGTCTGGATAGACTGGAGTTGAACTGGACTGTTTGACTGAGGCATCGTGGATCAAAGTGGGAGAGGAGGACGTAGCGAAAAAAGAGAGTGATGGACAGGAGGGGATGTTTGGAGGAAAATGAGTGGCAGTACGAACCGATTCGGTTGGTGGAGAAGGAGTGTTCATCCTGTTTGCCTTTCCCTTCTTTCTCCTCTTTCTCCTACCTCGGTTTTTTTCCCCAGAACTCAGTCACCTCCGGGAGGAGTTCGTTCCACGCCACTCTCATTGGAGGTTCATTTAAGTGAAGTGAAAGTGATCATTTGTCATACGTGAAGATAACACTGCGCACAGTGTGAACAGCA
>JBBIGB010000022.1:3210371-3220778 GCA_037577075.1 Alestopetersius hilgendorfi | reverse complement strand
GAATTCATGTGGGCTTGTTCTTTTCATATTAAGACACATTAATACCAACAAGTTTTAAGAATAGTGGAATGTTACACATTTTTTCTTCCTCCGTCTGTGGCGCCCCCTGGATGGATGGCCCCTTAGCATTTGCCTATATTGCCTATGCCACGGGCTGGCCCTGGTTCCTGGCATATACTAATGGAGTTCAGTGACCAGACTGAATATTTTTCGCAGGACTGTGTGGACATTTAGCACTGTGTGTGTGTGTTTATGTGTGGCAGTGTAAAACACATCCCACATGTTGTTTGAATAAGTTTATCATGCAGGCACATCTGAAACAGTCCAGTTTTTCCCATGTGAAAGAAAAGGGGGCAGGTTTATTTTGTTCACCTAATGTGTTGCTCATCTGGGTGTTGTGTGTGTGGGCGTTCGTGATGATCACCATTTCTCGCTGAATGAAATTTTTGACCTGAGCCCAGAATGGCAGACAGGAAAAGCTCCTCCTATGGTATTGATGTCACTTCCTGCTTTGTGTTGCACTATTTCACAGGTGCATGAGAATGCCAAAGAGAAAAACATGGCTGTTTTTGACATGTCTTGGCACTCAGATGGGATGTGCTTTCCTAACTTCTACATATGATCAGTGCTGTTCAAGAGATGTCCCATATTTTCAGAAAATGTCTATTGTTTTAGAGATTGTAGAGAAGTGTCAGAGAAGTATCATTGATACAATATATTGGTAAAGAGATAAAAAGGAACTGAAAGTTTATGGTGGGGGATTTTGAGTGTCAGGTCACACTAGACTGAGTTTTCTGATCATGGTATGTTACTTTAAATTAAAAATTTAACCAAATATTCATTTTTGCTTTTACAGGCATCAGAGTTTAGATGGTATATTGATCAATAGTCTTTTTGGAATCCGGTGTGACAATTAACCCTTGGTTAACAGCTCCCACTTGGTAAAGCTTGGTTACCACCAGTTAAAAAATGGCACTAGAATTCCCACACAGACACTATTTTTACGATGTCTTCTTAAATGCCACAATTCTTGGATATCGTCAAAATTTAGGGAAAAGCTATATCAAATCTGTACAAAAAGCATATGACCAGACTGCAATGTTATGTTTCAAGCATCAGAATAACCAGCAGTGACAGTTTGCTCTCATATAATTTCACATCAATCAGATGGGCAAATAGCATCAGACAAAGCTAATTAATGCTACTTATTGATACCCATACTTCGGAATTCTCTAATTGATTTTTTATTTTATGGTGACATCATATAGATGCAGATCACTCTGTTAAAATAATGTAGGCTAAGAACAACAGCCATACAGTGTAACCAAGGTTTGCTTGTTTAATTCAGTGTGAGAGCTGATTGGGCTGGTAACCACCAACTCTGTGGAGCTTCAAGCATGTGGGTGGCTGTGTTTATCAGAAAGGATATCAGCCTACATCTTGTCTCAGTATGATCTTTTGTCTCTAGGTTGCTTACAGTGACTCTGTGTGTGTAATCTATGGTTGCTGTCAGCTACTTTCAGACGATCTTGAACCTGGGTGGGATGGAGTTAAAAAATATATACTTATTAGATGTATTTTAGATTTATGTTTTTATGTAAATAAATTATGTCCATCTAAAATATTTTGTGGTATTTAGTTAAACTAAATTACATTTTAAGTACGCAAGTAGTAAGGCTTGGTTGAGAAGAGTGTAGCTTTAGTAGTGGTGGTATACATTTAAATTTCTTTTGGGTTCTCTAATTGATTTTTTTATTTTATGGTGACATCACATAGATGCAGATCACACTGTTAACATAATGTAGGCTAAGAACAACAGCCATACAGTGTAACCAAGGTTTGCTTGCTTAATTCAGTGCGAGAGCTGATTGGGCTGGTAGCCACCAACTCTGTGGAGCTTCAAGCATGTGGGTGGCTGTGTTTACTCAGTGTGCATTTTAGGCTCCATAATTGAATAATTAATGAATGTGTTATGTATGGAAACCAGGAAATTTCTGTACCCCCGGCTCTGTTTTTAGTGTCACATTAGCCAGAATCCCCCTGCGCTGCAGCTCTATTGTTGTGTTACGATTTCACTTCCTGCGGGGAAAGGTCACCCATGGCTCTGAGAGAGAGAAGGAGAGAGCAAGACCAGTGAATTATTCATGACATTGACTTTGTGTCAGAGTGAGAGAGAGAGCATGAGAGAGAGTTGGAGTGAGGGAGGAATAGAGAAAAAAGAGTGAAGCAGGAGTGCAGAGGGAGAAAAAGAGATTAGCAATAAGAATGTTTTATTCATTTATCTCATTTAGGATCCCTAGCTGCACATTTTTACCATTAAAAAGCCAGTATTTACATTGGATGCTAATTTAGTTAAACTAGCAGCTCTACCAATTACCACCAGGCTTAATGCTCTGTATAACACCAGAATACTGTCTCGTTTCTATTAATAGAAACAAAGTGAACCCATTGGTTTTCTTTTATCACTCAGCAGCGTACTGCTAAGGACCCAGAAGAGTTCCCTTAGGCTGTGTTTAAAAGTACTAGAGTCGCACACCCTCCTCTTAGGTGTAGGCTCTTTAGAGTTTACAAAGCACCAGGATTGACATTGGGACAAGGGGAAATAGCCATGCCTCAGGGTATGTGATACACACAGATCCAACTTAATGTACAAGAAGGGCTTCATGTACAAGAAGCATACTTCATTGTGAAGTCACACATTGTGGCTGTACACATGGCACAAACCTGCTCTCTTCCACACCAACATATTAGCCCTACAGGACCTTCTGTCCAGTCAACCAGCAGACTTGTGGTGAAGTACACTCTTGGTGACGATGAAGCTGTGGTTTGGACAGACTCCCCATACCTCGGCTCCTCGACACACAGATACTCACTCACACACAGATACCGCACTCACTCTTAGGGCCATTAGGTTCTTGGATACATGGCACCCCCTTTGCTGCCTGACCTTAATGTCCACTTAAGCATGAATAGGCCACTGTGTGTGCCTCCGTCCAAATCACCACTGTGCACCCAACCAACCCCAGAATGAGTGCATTTTCATTAGCAGTGTCATTAAAAAGAAAACGGACGCTGTTGGCTGGGAAATTTGACCAGACCCTATTCGTCAATGGACAAATTCAGCCAGGCCTCCAACCCCTCCACATGTAATGAATGTTTGTAATTTGCCCTTGCAGAGCAGTGTGTGTCCATGTGTGTGTGTCTGTCTGTTTGTGTGTCTGTATACATGAGCATGAACTTGAGTATGCATAATTTCATTAGGACAGTAAGTGGCAAACATGCATTGCTTTTGGGAATTTTTTCCCTCAGCTGTAATTTAGCAGCTCTCTCAGGAGGTATTACCACAACTCTTCATGGTCTTGGGAAGGCCTGTTTTGAAACAGTGTTTTTGAGGCATTACTAGCTCTGGTTTTACTGAGCTGCTGCCATGCAGACAAGGTTTCAAAAGGTTGTCAGGAAACACATTCAGATGGCTCTCCATCAATATGCTATTTATTCCCATACTCTCTGCCTCCCCTGTCACCTTAGAAAGAGACATGGAGAAAGAGGGAGGGGGCCATTTTGGAGTGCAGTGACACATTTGTTTTTTTTTCTATTTTGTTTGGTGTGATCCGCTTGATCTGATGGTCTCAGAGTGGCCACCCAATCTTTCTATTGTGGACCTGGATTTGAGTAAAGGGGGCATTTGGCTGAGTGATAGCTAGGGGCCTGAGGATTAAAGACCTTGGGGAACTGACATGCTGTCATCCCCCAGACAATGTATGATGGTGGATGCGCCAGAAGCTTTCACTCTCCCCATCAGACAAGGGTGACCAAGCAATCATTCTGCTCAAAATAAATATGATAAAGTCATCATTTGGAAGAGCAACACTTTCTTCTTTGTTCTATTTATTAATGTTAATACATATGGGGAAATTTAGTGATTATCATATAACATTTTTCCTGGACCAGAATGCATTTGTGGCTATCTGTAGATTCTTGTAGTTTTAGTCTAAGATACTTCGGCTGGAAAGGCAACATGGAGGTGGCCTTATTATTTTTAAACCTAGTGTGTGAGAGATGCTTCGGTGCTAGAGAGAAGCCTCTTGAGGGTTGTATGGTGCTGTCATTGACAGGCTGAATGCTTTCTGACCTGTAGGTTGTGGTATTGGCTCTCAGCCTCTCATGGAAGCCTTGCAACAAAAAAAAAAGCCAATTCAGGCTCTCAGTTTAATAGACATGCTTGAGCAATACAATCAATTTTGAGCAATCCCTTATAAACATTATTAGAGTGCCACAGCAGTCTTTCAGTGTACTTAATGCAGCAAATTGTGTTTTCCAGCTCTGAGCAGGTTCTAGCAGTCTGATATAATTCATTTCTTTCTTGACCTTTAAGCTTTTCAGAGTGGAGAGAAGTCTTTGTTTAAGTGTGCTTGACTGGGCAGGGGAAAACTGGTCTGAGGCTCTGTAATGAGCAACTAGTTCAGGGTGGAGGTGCTACCTCCCTGTTGCAGCCTGTCTGGACTTCTTTGCCGCTGAGTAATAAACAGGCGGGTAATGCTGTAGTCATTTGATGGGAGGAAAGCTCATCTCTTTCTGTCAAGACATCTCTAAGTCTTGCAGTTAAAGCAATAATTCATCCATTTAAATGGTGGTACAGTGACTGGGGATTTTGAAGAACAGTCAGTTTAATATGTCCTGTATGTTTTTTTTATATGCCTTTGTTTGTTTACTTTGCTATGGGTTGCTGTGGGTTTTATACCAAATCTTTGTGCATGAAACCCAAGTCAGTATCATAAAACCCACCCAAGAGGTATAAATGACTTGTGATTCAGGTGGTAAACTACACCTAATCTCTTCTTTGTGTAACACACCCCTTGCTTCCTCTCACTTTCTTGAATAACTGTCTTGGGCTTAGATGGTGAGTATTTTTTTCCCATCAGTACATAGAAAGCTATGTTCTGTATAGAGGGCAGAATGGTGACAAGAGATTTTTCTCCCTCAACATCAGGCCTTCAGTTCTTTTTCATTTGTCTCTTATTTTTTTTATGTCCTTTTGTTTTCCCTGCACATTGTTTGGATGCTGGTTTTGATGCACCACCATGGAAGCCACAGCCGCCTAGTCTTGCCAGATATGGAAGGATGGACAAGGTGCCCTACTCTTCTATTGCTTATGTGTGACACAGCTCTGCCTCCTCATGCACTTCCTTTACCCTGTCCACTGCTACTCAGGACATCTTGAATGCATTCATCTTTAACTCCTCTTACTTGGCTGCCCAATAAGGTCTGCCTGTTAGAGCTTATAAAGAAATCTGTTGCCTGGGACAAATGAACAAACCAGTTGAATATCTGCATTCCCATTCAGACAAGGTCCAGTGTACCCTGGTGTTACCCTTTTTTTTTTTTTTTTACCCTGGTGTTATCCTTAGTGGGGGATGATGTCATGTGTCTGATGATACCGGAGGTCCCTTTGTGTGGATCAGTGAGCACTTCCTGTTCTGCTCTGAAATTGAAAGCAGAGGGGGGTTTAAGAAGCGACTTCCCGTCTGAAGCGCACCAGGGAGAAAGGTCCAATGTCCTGTTGAGCCCGGCATTGTTATCCTCTCTCACAACCTCCAGTCCAGCTACTCAAATCAGTCTTATTCACCATTGCATGTTGATCTGCAGAAGACAGGCCAAAAAACAACAAACATCTTCTGCCCTGGCTGGAACCAGTTTTGGATACTGCCGTAGCTGTTAGGGGAGAACAACACAGAGAACCCATTAGTAAGGTGTGATTTATCATTTAAATTGCCTTACAGGACATTTACATAGCACCAAAAAGATGTTTTAGTTGTTACAACATTTAATAACTGGAATTATTTTACCAGTCACTATTAATGACAACAAAATCTGTCATGAGGTAATCAGTGACTGTAATGATGGCTGCAGCAAGACTTGCACACATTTTTGTCATTGACTATTTTCTGATCCGATCCCCTGAACAACATAGCGTTGACTGTTAACCTATCCTCTGCTTGCATCTGGGGAATATTCACAGAAACTCTTTATTAATCCACAAATAAACTTACGCAAATCAGTGGGAAAGATTAAATATTAGATGTTGCTTAAACCAGTTTTGAACAGCCTGTAGCTTTTGCCCGGGCCTTATCTCTATTATTATTATCATTGTCTGTCATTGTGCTTTTTAGTTTCTTGACTGTGTTTAAGGAGGCATTTTGGGTGCATTTCCTTTATTGAGCTCAGCAGCAGATGGTTTATTTTGTCCGATATCTAAGGTTTGATCAGCTCAGTGTACAGTGGCTAATCTGAGGATGCTTCCAGGATAAACAGTTTAGGTGCATACAGCATTACAGAGAGACAAGTGGCATGACAACATCAATTGCCTCTCGGTGATTGAGACCAAATGTCATGGACAGGCATGATCTCGTTCTCCTCCATGTCACTTTTTTAAATAAGAAAAAAATGTCCACAGTATATACTTCTCCTGATGTCAGAATGAGGAAGGAAAGAAGAAGAGGATGAAGAAATGAAAAAAGAGAAACACTGCAATTTTCTAATTCAGTCAAATAAAGCACAGCTGTCAGACATGGTGCTTAGCCGTGAGGTCAGGAGTCATGGTGCTGCTTTCATGAGAGCGCTAATCGATTAGCCGCCAAGGCGCCACAACCCTGCTCAAGTGATAAGATTGATGGCAGGCCACCTGGGTCCCATTTCAATAATTGCTCGCCTGGGGTGTGCTACCTTCTCCTTCTCCTCCTGCTTCAGCCTGAAGGAAGGAGGGAAGAAGAATGTGACAATAGTGAGAAATAAGTAGTAGTGTAAGAGGACAAAATACATTCATCCTCATAGACCACCCTGCCATGTTGGCATTGGAGAAATTGTTGTGGCCATCGATTAGCACACTGCTGAGAGGTGTGATCTGAATTTATTTGGTGAGGTTAAGGACAAGACTCGTGTAGCTTCATCCACTCTAAAAGAAACAGTTACATACTCCTCATAAGTCAAGCCAATACCTGCAATTAAGAATTAAATGAGCATTTAGTTCCTGCTCTTGGATAGTGCACATTTGGCCAGCCTTCAGGGCTACCACCAATATCGAAAATACATACTCATGAAATTGAGCTTGAAATTGCTACTTTGCAGCCCTCCATGTTGACAAATTAAATTTAATCAAAAGAATGAATGTCTGTTTTTTCACAAGAATGCATAACACCTGCTACATTGTCCTCTGTATCTGTTCTTCCCTGGCTTGTCTTACTAGGGTTCCTCTAATCTTGAAGGATTAATTGTGAGGGTAGGATAAGAATTAGATTTAAACAATGATGAAGTTCAAAGCCTTCATGAGAACACACATGTATCTCAGTCTGTTGAAGGAAATGGCTACATTTCCCCTGCTGACATATGTCGGGGACCTACAAGATTATATGAGGAAATTGAGCTATGCATCTTTTTTGAGGGTTTGGGACAAGTGGTGTGTTTACTCCACACTTTGTATACACTCTTTTCTGTTGTCCAGAAATAAAGTATGCATTTGTTAATGCTAATAAACTAGACTTTCTCAGCTATGGCAACAGTAAGCACATAAAAAAGAGAAAATAGAAAGCCTTTCAAACAGTACATGATTATTCCCTGCCTCTGTCTTTGACATAGAGGGCAAAAAGATGACCATTAAAATGTGTGGCTATATGCTCTTTAACGACTCTTCTATTTCCTTCAAACAATAATATGTGAATTATAGATGAAGCCTTCTGCAGTTTGTGATTTATGGGACTATGCCCTCAGAAAAATCAAAGTACATTTAAATCCATTCCAAACCAACAAGTTTATGTAATAGGGTTGAGGGGAAAAGAGTGTTCCTGTTTATGACCAGCTTGCAAATGTTGATCACTCTGTCACATGCACAAACCAAAGCAATTGATGGTACTGGGGGGCGATTAAGCAGTAACAGTTTGCTCAGTCAGACACCCTAGCTTAGGCTGGCATTAAGGCTGCATTACTGACAGGGGGCCTCACATTTGCAGAAGTCACTAGGTCAATTAGAGATGAGTCAGTTAAGCATTTAGCACATGTATCATTTGCTGCTATTGTCCTGACTCTTTTTTGCTCAGGAATACCTACTGCAGAAGCAAGAAAAAAATATGGGTGTGGCTGGCAAATGATAGGTTACATCTGTCACACATTTTACCAGTATTCAATAGTTTGTTGAGTTTAACTTTTGACAAATGTGTCCTATGCAGACCCCTACACTGAATTAATGTCAATTTAGAGCAGGAATAGGATAAGCTGACCCTATTAAGACCACATTGACACATTAATCTGAAAAAACAGTACAGAGTTCCCTCTCCCAGGCCTCTCCAACAGCTAAGAAATGTAAAGAAAAAGACAGGATTAGGTCCATAGTGGGTGAAATGATTTAGAATTAACTAAGATAGAGAGAATGTTATTAATTAGTGAGTCACCCGTTTAACAAACATGGTTTATGATGTGAAAATATCTATATAAATGGGACTGAGGAAAGTCGTATTTGGCCTGAAGTTCATTAAAAGAGCCAAAAATATTGTCTGTATACAGCTGAGCAACATTCACCAGACCTTTACCTTTCCACAAAGTGTATGCAGCAGGGTAGGAATAGATGCTTATTGCAGATAGGCATCAAAGTTGATGGGGAAACTAATTTAAAATGTTGTCTAAATTGTCAAAAAGCCAGCACACCCGGTGGTATCAACTTAGTCGCACTGTCGAGAAGGAAGCATTCGCTCCTATCTAAATTCAATTTATAAACAGAAAAGTTCCTAAATGACTCCAAAATGCCCAGAATTTCTGAGAGCAATAGAGAGTGGTTCAATTGGGAGTACAAAAAGAAGTAGTGAGAGGGGACAACCTTGGTTTGCCTTCACATATACACCTAATTTGTTTAAAAACTTGCTTGCCAGAGAGACCTGCCACTTGGTGTTGCAGTAAGCCTTCAAATTAGTTTTGTGTAAATTTAGGCCATTGTGTAAACAGACACTTTCTTTTTAGCTTCCATGGCCAAACTCTAATTTAACAGTCTAAGTATCTGTGGCAAGGGAGGTTTTGCAGTGTCTGAAATGCTGATGCACCAGAACAAGCTGAAGCATGTAGTTTTGCTGTCATCTATACATGTGTGGTGCTTCTTTGTTCTAAATTAAATCCAGTAAAACACAGGACTATTAATAAAAGTCATAGTGAAGTAATGACAAGACGACTATGCTTCATGCACTGAACAAGGGTCTTGAAACAAAGAATGTGAAAGGCTTGTTTAAGGTGACAATAGATAGGCAACAGAAAAAGAATGGAAACATGTGGCAGGGTTGATGTCACCATAGGAAATGCCCCATGACCACCATCCCTTAGAAACACACATGTAAACAGCAACAGGGGTCAATGTTGGAGGGGCAAAGGTGCATGGAATTAATTTTGGATTAGTTTAGAATCCTTGTTGTATTGCCTTTCCTCTTATATGCATATCTAACATTAGCGTGTATCATCATTAGGACCAAACTCTGATAAGAGCTAGCATGTGCATGTTATGTGTGTGTTATGTGAAACCTTAGAGATCTTGGTTAGATGTACAGAGGGGGCCTGAGTGATGAATTCCTCCACACTATGGATTACTTCCTGTTCTTGAGAACCATGGCTCCATGTCCAGCCCTAGCCAACTTACTCCCAGAGGAAGTGTACTCAGATCGGCTCATGGAAAGGAATGCATGCTCCCTGGGGCCTGAAGAAGTCCTAAACACTCCCCTGCTCTCTCTCTTTCTCTCACAACCTATCTCTCTCTCTCTTTCTCCCTCTCGCTGTCTCTGTCTCTCGTTTATTCTTTCTCAGTGTTGTTTTTGCTGTGTAGTTTATGTTGTAATAACCACAAATAAACAGACAAAAATAAACATGAGGGAGTCAGCACTTTATGCCACAGCCATTGCACCCAGATGGAATGCCTTTACCTGTGGAGTGAGGACATCTGTGCATATTCCACACTGGTTTGCAGAGCTAGATTAGAACTAAATCTCCAGTTCTTGCATCCTTTTTTCAGTTTTGCCAATTACTGTAAAATGGGGCCAGAGAGCCCCAGGAACAGTAGTCCACATGACTAGCAAACAGAGCTGTGCTTTTGTGCTATAACTACAAAAGTAATATAAATAAATTCAAATAAAATATTTGTGAAAATTAGTTAGCTACATCCTGCTGACACCCAGTCCATAGATAGATACATTCCCAATCTGATCCTGCCTTTTCTAATGCTTTTGGCACTGTTCTTTCTAATGGTTTTACAATGGATGCTCAGACAAAGCCAAGGCCCCTGCTGGGCAAACGCCTGGACTGTTGCTATTTAGATAGATAGATAGATAGATAGATAGATAGATAGATAGATAGATAGATAGATAGATAGATAGATAGATAGAT
>JBBIGB010000022.1:3170937-3183264 GCA_037577075.1 Alestopetersius hilgendorfi | reverse complement strand
CCCAAGTCCTCCGTGCCCGCCGGCACCTTAACCCTTTCCTCCCCACAGTCCTCGACCTGCTCCTCCTGCACGCCACAGTATTGTGGCAAGCTGGAGGGGACATGTGACTTTGTGGGGGGGCTGTTAATGCTGTCAGGGCCCTTAGGTTAATTGGGGTTCATGTTTGGGCCAGGGATACGTGTTGTACGTGATGTGTGGGGGGGTGATGAGCAGGACCTGCTCATCACCATAATTTTGGTGGGTTTTTGGGGAGTAAGGGTGGGGCTGAGGAGGCTAGCTCCTCAGTTGGAGTTCAGAGCTGTTCGTTGGTTGGAGAATAGAGAGGTTGTGTGCTGGAGTCAGAGAGAGAGAAAGAGAGCTGTGTGCGTGTTTATGATGCTGTGTGCTGGAGAATAAAGGTCAAGAAAATGAACATCCCCGCCTGTGTGTCGCCTTCCTCCACTGTTCGCCACAGTATGATGGACAATGGGGACAGGCAAAATTCTTCGTACTCAAAAAACACAAATATACAGGTTGAGATTAATGTCATTATAATTTTTTTTCTCTGCTAATTATTAAAAAACGTAATAATTTGAAATGTTGCAGTTCAAATGTGGATTTATGAATGTTAGTAAAAGTTGTAGTAGCATTACATCTTGGGACACTGAACCTACAGAAATGGCATCAAATCTGTAGAATGACCCATATGAATATATGTATATATATATATATGAATATGTCCATGTAGACATAAACTGCCTCATGCTGAGCAATTGTCAGAAACGGATGGCCTTCCAGACCAGTAACATTGGTCACATTGAATTACAGAGAAAATCTGGGAAAAATTAAATGAAAAAACAAAAGCAATTACTATATTGCACAGACATAAGACACACACCCCTTTCCTTATAAGATTAAGCAACCCTTTCCCTTCATTTTGCAAGTGTTGATGCAATGAAAAAAATGGGGAATAGGGTACAGTTCATCACAAACACAATCTTCCAGCAGAGTTGGTGGAAAATCAACTCTGCTAAGTCTTGAAACTAGTCCATGAAACTAGTGATTTCCTTAAGAGCCTCTATAAAAGTCTCCATCTCTCTCTCACTCTCTGCCTATATCTCTTCTTCAGGCTTCAGTCGGAACACGAGCAGCGTGTCTCCTCACAGTTATGTGCCCAGCACGACACCACAGCAGAGCAGCTACAGCACAGTGGCCACCAGCATGAATGGCTATGGCAATACAGCCATGACCAACCTGACAGGCTCGCCCAGCTTCCTCAATGGCTCTGCTGCCAACTCGCCCTATGCCAGTGAGTACCTGGCTGAGCAAATGAACCATGTATTTATAAATTCACTTTATATTACAACAGCATATTAACTGACCTAAACACATATTTTACACAGTTACACAGAGGTTAATATTTTGTCTGCTAGGTTGCTCATAAGAGTGACAAAAAGTTCAGGGAATGTTAATAAATTAAGTTTTGTCTTTCATAACATTCTACAGGGTTCTCATTCTGCTCCAGTTTGTGAAACACTAACATCATTTTTCCTGCATGTATGTGTAAGGCTGTGAATATGTTTTAGAAAGACTCAGTATGGGCCTTCATATTTTGCACAGATCCCCACTGGCTGTGCCAGCATCCTCCTAGCTCTGGAGTGTGTCTTTAACAGTTCTTTTAAAAAAACAGAGGGAAAAGGAAGTTAGACACACATACCTATCCCAACACCCATCCCTTCTTCCTCTCGCTTTCCATGCTCTACTCTTTTGCTTGCTGTTATCTCCTTTGCTAAGTTTTAATTGGTTCCTTTTTCTAATTAACAGCACAGAAAAAAAGGAAGGGGGGCAAGAAAGAATGGGTCTAACACCCACATATTTATTTGATTTTATTATGTGTGGAGGAGCATGGGGTGTGTGAGATTTGAAGCGTGGTGTCTGGGGAGAAATCTGGCTCCCAGTCTGAAGAAACACCCCTCCCACTGTCACAGGCTTTATAATTTACACTCTGCACAGAGTTGCAACATATCGGCGCAATAACACACAAAGGAAGAATAAGGCATGCAGGCAGTTCAGCTCTCTGTCTTTTTGTCTCTCTCTCTCTCTCTCTCTCTCTCCCTCTCTTTTTTCTGTTTTTCTCCTTCCTGTAAGCTCTACTGACACTAAATTGAAAGTTGTCTTCATGCTTTGTCGTGTAATGCTTGACTGCACCTATCAGAGTAACACTCTGCTCCTGGATGGAGTCTGCTACCAGAGGTGGATAGTAACAAAGTACATTTACTTGAGTATGGTACTTTAGCACAGTTTTTGAGTATCTGTACTTCACTTGAGTAGGTTTTTTTTTGGCAACTTTTAACTTTTACTTCACTACATTTGAAAGACAAAACCGTACTTTTCACTTCACAACATTTCTGTCAAGGTTCTCTTTACTCGTTTCCTGCAATTCTGAAAGTGGGCGTTATTGTCTCGTGATTGTTTTTTTAGCAGATGACAGCCTATCAGAAATCACCGGTAGTATTACATCACGTCTGTGCGTTGTAACACTGCAACGCCAGATGAGCAGTGGTTTGACAAATTTTATCACACTAAGATTTGCCTTGTCAATTGACATGTGAAATGGAGAATATTGAGAAATATTTTTTTTCATGTCAAAATCAACCACTTTGCATATGTGTCAACTTAAAGTGGCATTGCTGTTTTATAGCCTGTAACATAAAGTTGGTTGGATGTGTTAATTTTTTCCATTACAGCTGCATTTACAGTGGTTCAGTTGTCAACTTCATTCAAATATATAGTACCTACACACACCTTTTGTGTAGATGTGTAGTGTACAATTAATAAATAAGGCTTGTTTTCTTTATCAATTCGGTGTGTGTTTCATTCTGTAACATTCTTCCTTATTCCATCTTCTTCTACAAGCAAGTAGATGCATTAGGTATGTGTGGTGGCAGTAAATCAACAATGCAGTGAAATATGTACTTTAAATACATACGTATTTTTGAAAGCAAGTACTTCAGTACTTTTACTTAAGCGAAATTTGACTGTAGGACTTTCACTTGTATTGTAGTAATATTTGACTAGTGGTATCTGTACTTTCACTTAAGTAATGAAGTTAGATACTTTATCCACCTCTGTCTGCTACAAGACTTGATCAAATGCTATTGATTTTGTGTTGTGTGTATAAATCTGTTTCTTTCTACATAAGGGGTTGAATAATTCACACAAACATTTGCTTTCAGAATGAATAATTTTGACCTATTGAACCTTAGGGGTCTGTATGTGGGTCCATACTTCAATTCCTCTCAAACATATGTAATAGGCTTATAGCAGTGAGCAAATAATATGTAATAATGCTTAATGTTAACAAATGATTAGTAGCTGCTGTATAATGGGATATTGGATCCTTTCCTTGTTGTCTCTTTTGTCGGCTTTGAATGTTCCTTCTTTTGTTTCCTCCTCTCAGTTGTTCCCTCAAGTCCCACCATGGCATCCTCCACCAGCCTGCCCTCCAACTGCAGCAGCTCCTCTGGCATCTTCTCCTTCTCCCCGGCTAACATGGTGTCAGCCGTAAAGCAGAAGAGCGCCTTTGCCCCAGTGGTTCGGCCCCAGACATCACCATCCCCCACCTGCACCAGCACAAATGGCAATGGCCTCCAAGGTACAGCAGCAAAACTTAAGCCACTGTCTACATGTTTTGTCTGCATTAAACTTTTAAATGGAAGTCAGTGGTACACAGCTAGCTGATGGTTTTTGAAAGCTGTAGTTCTACTTGCATTTGGGTGTAAACTGAAGAACTGTGCTAAAATGGTAGTGGATGGCCCAAAAAAATATCCTCTTAAATTTTTTAATTCAAGTGCATTTACCTCTATAAGCAACTTAAAATTGGAGAAAAAACAAACAAAGTTACAAATTGTGTCAGCCTTTTCTGTTATTATAATAGTTCCAAAAACCAAAAATTAAATACAAAGAAATCACCTGTACTATAAAAAGAGAGAAATAAATGTCAGGAATAGCGAACAAAAAACTTTTCTCCACAATATCACATTAAAAAGAATTCATACATTTCAAGAATCTCTCAGAAACTTGGGCTGTTCAATGATTTACTTCAATAAATCTTTTAAAAGCAACCATACCAAAATGATCTACCTGCATGTTTCTCTTTCCCCTGCATTTTATTCCATGGTTTGACATACCATCCAAATTAGATCTGAGATTAACTCAAATTCTCTGGTTCATTTTCCTCTTTTTGTGCCTCCTCCTCCTTTTCTTCTTCTTTTTGTCTGCTTCTCCCTCTCCTCCTCCTCCTCAACCCCACTCCTACCTTCAGATCAGTCTTTTGTGGGCTCTAACAAGTACCCAACTGCCAGCGCACTCCAGGGCCTGGCCTTCTCTTGAAGTATGTTCCTTACTGTCATAGCCGTCTGCTTGGAACTTCATCCAACCATTCATTTATCCATCCATCCACTCATCCATCTATCCATAAACATAACATTTACTCATATTCTTCAGTCTGTTTAATGCAATTTTCAGTACTATACAGTTGCATGCATGTAGACTTAGGATGTATGTTTAAAAAAGAGAATCTAGAAGTGTGTGTGTGTATGTGTGAGTATATGTGTGGTAACCTGGGGTAAAAGGTTCCAACAGTATTTATTTTATTTGACCAATACGTTTGTTTTACCCCTTCGGATCTCTTGGACACAATGCAAGAGAAGAAACACCCTCAGGCAAATGCTAGATTTTAACACACCTTTATTGAATGTTTTACAGTTCTTAGTTCTAGTACACATACAGTCCCTCGCTGACCTGAACCCCTACCACCACAAGGCCCTCTAAACCAAAATAAATAAGGAAAAAAAAACAGCTCAACACCTCTGGCAGCGCCCAATGTCCCTCGTGTCTTGGTACATGGTCCCAGGCCAATATGTTTCTTCACAGACTCGATCACATCCATCCACCAAGGGCTCCTCATAATGCTTCAAGAATAACATCTGTCCAACCTACCGGTCACATCGATCGCTGGGCCTCTTCCCTGATGTCATCCTCCCGTCCAGCTCAGCACAAGCTTCTACAAAACACAATCCCACAGAAACCTCAGCCAACTCTCTTCCCCCCTTAGCCCAAGACTGGCCCACACACACACTTGGTAAGCTTAGCCACTTCCCTTCATAACGCCTGGGGATCGCAGAAAGTTTCTCGCCCAGACAAGACGTCTGTGTTTGTGTGTGTGTGTGTGTGTGTGTGTGTGTGTGTGTGTGTGTGTGTGTGTGTGTGTGCAGATCTGGGACAGCCACAATCAAGCCTTTTGAAAATGTGCTCCGTACCTGTTCACTGTCTCAGAGAAAAACACTTTAGGATTTATCCTCCCCGTCTGAAACCATACTAAAGCGTCATGGCCTCCAGCTTGTTCTACAGATGTGAGAACAGATTGGCATGTAAAAGAGTTATTATGGATGGAAAATATGAAGCACTGCATAGCAGATACAGGCACATACCCTCTCTCTCTCTCTTTCTCTCCAATTGCAATTTCCATCATATTTGGGCTCACTCACAGTGATTCACTGATCCTGTGACAGGGTATTGGCAGGACTGTTTCAGTTATGGAATTGTTAATGAAGAAAATGAATTAACATGATCTTCTCTATCTCTCTCTCTTTCTCTCTCTCTCTCAACAGTGATTCCTGGAATGATTGTTCCTCCTATGTAGTATGAATTTGACAGTGTGTATGTGTGTGTGTATGTGTGTGTGTGTGTGTGGATTCCTGACTGTGTACAGAAGACTCTGGTCATGGACTGATCCCTGCAGTCCGTTTCTGAAGGATCACAACTTAACTCAGGCCCTTTTTAAAAAAAGAAAAAAGAAAAAAAAAAGAATAACAAACAAATGAACAAATGAACCTATTGTATGGATCAGTTTTGATGTTTGAAATTTGTACTCACCTTGTAGACACTTTTTAAGATTTGCTCTGGCCATATTAGTACAATAGAGCTCTATTTATTTAGACTTTTTTCAGTTTGCCATCTTACCTGTGTGGTTTTGTGGAAAAAAACCTCCTACTGTTTTCATGTAAATACACAAAGGACGTGAGTTGCAGTGTTTTCTATTTATGTTTTTTTATACTAAATGAAGAATTATTGAGTGATATGTAATGATACCAGTACTGATCACAGATCATTGTGACTTGTGGCCAAATTGCTTTGCTGTAAGCACTTCAGATCCCTTTTGAAATCCAAATTCAGCATCAAACAGAAGCTGATTTTGCATTTCTAAAGTACAGTCACCATTCCCTTGTTGCCAAAACTAAAATGTCTGCCTATGTCATGCCATCTTCACTGTCTCCTCCTCTTATCTTATCTTATAAACTGCTTTAAGTTTCTTTTGTATAAAATTAAATAAGAGGCCAAGGACAAAATCAAAACAATATAGCCCAAACCCTTCAAACTTCATTGTTTGAAGTGTTTGCCATCATAAATGGGATATTTATAAGGGAATGTGTCATGGTGTTTGTTTTTTTTTGGTGGAAACTGTGATCATATTTACTTTTCTTTTATCTTGGAGATTTAAAGATAAGTAGGGTGAGGAAGATATCAAAGAGAAAATCTACTCCTTTTTGTATACAAGTATAAATTGTTAAGAGGTGAATAAAATCATTTAGAGTGATTTGAAGTGAAATGCTCCATTCTAGGAAATTTACTGAGTTGGAATCATTGACAGTGGTGGTGAAGAGAACAAGAGAAAAGACTACATCACAAAAAAATCATAAGAAATATACTCCTTCTCAACCACTATTATTTATAATATTTTAAGCCTGAAACACAAAATCCATTGGAGGGCAGCTCTGTATATGTAAGGTGTAGCCAAGGGACATTTTCAAATTCAGGTTTGCCACTATTTAACTATCATCAAAACCACAAACTCAGAAGAAACATTTAGATTAACTTGTTGTTTTGGATGTTAAATAAAAACTATTTGCAAAAACCAAAAAATTTGCAACCACTGGTTCTTATTACCACCACTGTTAAAACTTTTTCTCCCACCTCAGCCACTGAATTATACCATTTTATGATTTTTGAAATGCGTGTCTTGTACAGAGTGATGCAGTTTGTTTTGTAAATCATATTTTGCCAAAGTTTTTGTTTAAAATATATTTATACATGAAAAAGAAGTCTTGAGGCAGCTTTATATGATTTAGTCTCACTGATATCATGTTTACAGCATATGCAACAGATCTTGTCCAACTTACCTAGGTGATTTCATAAGAAGAAAGGGATATGTGTGTAAAATATCCATATAGCATCTTTATGTATCATTTTGATTTTGTAAATTGCCTCTATTCACAGACCTCTATTCATGCTTGTGTGTTTGCTGTTGTAATGTGGTAATCTACATTATTTTTGTTTGTCCATATGTGATTTTTGTATAAGTATTGTGTGTACAAGTCACACTTTAAGTCACGCATTGCTTCTCCAATCAACAAGAGGCCAATGGTTTATTTTTGTACCAGTTGTAAGTTCATGAAATGTCGTCTTACCATTTTCTGTTCTATTGTTTATCATGTGGCGCAGTTTGTGAAAGACATGTACTTCAGTTCAGTGACCCTGAATATAAATGATATGTATGGGTATTGGCATTTTTTTCATTAGGCATCTCAGAGATACTGTCGTATGCACTTTTAATGCAGTATTTTCTGCTTCTTAATCCTCAATGTCCACAATATTATATGTTCCCACAGCTTCAGGTTTTTTCTCATGTCCACCAGCAGTTTCAATGCCTTAATACATGCAGAGTCACATAAATGTGTAGGATTAACCACCAGTGCTCTTTGCTGTCAATTTTGCTGAGTAGATTGTAAGGCCCTAAAACATTTCTGATGATGTGAAACACCATAAAAATCCTCAAAAATCAAACATGTTGCTGAATAATTTCCCAGCTATTTTAACTTGATGCAGAATTCTTCCATTTTAAACAAACTTTTCCTGTCAACTAACAACATTTTTATTTTCAAAAGGTATTATCTTTATAATAATTAATCACTTTGATCATTCAATGTGGATATGGATACCTCATCCATGCACACACAATCCACAAAGTCTTAAGTAGCCGGAAACACTATTTGACTCTTGACCCTGGTTATTTCTATTATTTGTCTTGGACTGGACAACTATGTGAGTGGTGATATATTGTTGGGGAGGGAAATAATGTAAACATGAAAGCTACTGTAAAGATGATCATTTTCTAATTAACTTTGAACTGTAAAGTAACTTTCACAATATTTAATTAAAATTTCTTCCTGTCTGTGGCCATTCATTCTGTGTTTTTCCTCATTTTTCAAGAAGTTAAATAACCTTATTAAGAATATCTGTGTGCTATGTAAGAAATGTAAAAAAGCTTATGGTAGATATACAATATTTTAAAATAATAATACTTTAAAGCAATATAAAGGTGTGGAAAGATATGGAAACTTTATACATTTAGTGAAAATTTGCTAACACAATTTATCTCATAATAAGAATACTTGTCAAGAGAAAACTTGGTAAGCATTGAGCTATGGTACGCCACCCCTGTAAAACCCAATTTAAATTCATTTGTGCTGTTTTAACATCCTATGTACACTAACACAAGCAATACAAGCTAGCTTGAAAACCTCTCAAACTCTCAAAACTCTATTATTGAATAACATTGTCTTTAAGTGTATGTTTTAGGTGTATCAATGATTAAATGATATCATTTTGATGTGTGAGTGTGTGGTGCAACATATTAATACTGTGGCGTGCAGGAGGAACACGTGAAGGACACGAGGGGTATGTGTGGGTATTTGGCGGGAGGTTCAGTGTTGGAGTGGATGCTGTGTTGTGGAGAGAAGCTGAAAATAAAAACCCAAAAGAAAACTGGAATCACTGCCTGCAGTCTGGTTCTTCTCACGGTCGTCACATTGGTGTCAGAAGTGGGATTAGCAACACCCCAGAGAAGAAGGCAAGATGCAGGAGGTAGAGAACCTGGACAGCGCAATCAACGCTCTGATGGAAGAGGCGCAGCAGATTCTGCCACGGCCAGACGGCGACAGCGCCAGACGAACCACCGCAGAGCGCCACCGCACGCCGGCGAGAACCAGGGCGAAAGAAGCACAGGAGTCTGCAGAGTCCCGGAAAACGGTGAAACTGCTGCGCTACAACGGGAGAGCGCAATTAGAGCCCTACCTGGCACAGGTGGAAATGGCAGCAGACTACAATGGATGGGGGCCGCGAGACACAGTGGTACAGCTCGCCATGGCGCTGGAGGGAGAAGCGTTGAAAGTGCTGCTGGACCAGCCGAAGGAAGAGCGTCGAGAATATGACCAGTTGGTGGCGGCGCTGACACAGCGGTTCGGTCGGCCGGTACAGGTGGAGGCGGCAAGAGCGGAGCTCCACGTGCGGCGCCGGCGGGTGGGAGAGTCATGGGGTACGCTCTGCAGGAGACCTCAAAGAATGTGCACGCCGGGCTTACCCGAAGTACTCGGCGGACGTACAAAGGGACCTGGCACTACATGCGTTCCTGGGTGCCATCACACCAGAACGGCTACAACAGCAGGTCCGCATCGCCGCACCCACATCCCTAAAAGCGGCCGTGGCAGAGACGGAGCGCTTGGAGGCGGTATTGGGAGGTCCTCGCAAGCAGCCCCTGCAACCCAGAGTTGCGGTGGGAGAAGTGGAGGAGAGAGAAACGGAAAAGCAAGCAGCTGAACTCCGCGTAGTTGACGAGAGGCAGCCAGAAACCAGAGTGTGCTTCCGCTGCCAACGAGCGGGGCACATTGCCCGGTATTGCAAAGAACCGCCAGCAGAGGAAAAGACCAAGAAGCCGGGGGGAAACGCCGAGCGGGCGGAGCAAAGAGGGCTGCCCCGTCCGGTTCCGTCAAGCGCCCTCTGAAAAGACACCTGCAGCGCGTGGGGCGGTTGGGGAACCCTGAGGGTCTCTGCATCGAGTGCACCATGGACGGGGTTTGCTGCAGAGCGCTGGTCGACACGGGTTCCACCATTACCATCGTGCGCCCAGGGGTACTGCCACAGACACAGCAACTGAGTCCGCCTGGCTGGGAGAAAACGACCGTGCAGCTCGCGACGGTGACTGGCAACAAGGCGGCGATGAGAGGCAAGCGGCTGCTGGTGCTGGGCGTACAAGGGGTACAAGTGGAGCACGAGGTGTGGCTCGCGAACGTCATCGAAGAGTGCATCCTGGGCATTAATGTGCTGAGTAAGCTGGGGGCCACCGTGGACGCGGGAGCAGGACCGGCGCGGAGGTGAGAGCGGGGAGGAGAGAGACAGCGCTGTCCAACGAAACACGGCGTGCCGTCGAGGAGCTGAGAGAGAGAGATAGTGAGGGGCTGGACACGGCACAGAGGGAGGAGCTGGCATGGCTGCTCGTAGAAAACGAGGACTTGTTCGCCGCTAAAGACGAAGAATGCACACGGACGGGACTGGTGCAGCATCGAATAGAGACGGGAGGGGCGGCGCCAGTGCGTCTGCGGCCACACCGACTGGCACTGGATAAGCAGCAGGCGGCGGAGGAAAAGGTCCGGAAGATGGAGGCGGCCGGAATGATCGAGCCATCAGAGAGTCCGTGGGCGGCCCCAGCCGTGCTGGTGAAAAAGAAGGACGGCACATGGCGATTCTGCGTGGACTACCGGCGCCTGAACGAGGTAACGCAAAAGGACTCCTACCCTTTGCCGCGCATAGATGACGCCTTAGACGCAGTGGGGGGGTCTAAGTGGTTTACCTCGTTAGATCTACAAAGTGGGTACTGGCAGGTACTGGCAGCTCGCCGCTGACGTGAAACCTAAAACGGCGTTTACCATTGGGCACGGCCTATGGCAATTTAAGGTCATGCCGTTCGGGTTGGGTAACAGCCCAGCCACTTTTGAGCAATTAATGGAGCGTGTGCTGAGTCGGATACCGCGTAGCAAGTGCGTCGTGTACCTTGACGACCTTTTGATCCACGCGAAAACGTTCATGGAGGCGGTGGAAAACCTCCAAGAAGTGCTGGGGGCAATTCGAGCTGCAGGATTGAAACTAAATCCAAAAAAATGCGCCTTTTTCCAACAGAAAGTGGCATTTCTAGGGCACGTGATCAGCGGCAAGGGGGTAGCGACCGACCCAGGAAAAGTAGCGGCAGTGCGTGATTGGCCCATGCCATGGAGTGTAAGGGAAGTACGAAGCTTCCTAGGGCTTGAGTCCTATTACCGACATTTCGGGCGGGGGTTCGCGGCGGTGGCGAGACCTCTACACGCGTTGGCAGAGAAAGGGAGGGCGTTCAAGTGGACGGGGGAGTGCGAGGAAGCGTTTAGGAAACTGCGAGCGGCACTCATAGAGGCCCCGGTCTTGACGAGCCCCGATTTAACGAAGGAGTTTGTGATTGACACAGACGCGAGCGATGGCGGGATCAGCGCTGTGTTGTCTCAGATCACAGAGGAGGGAGAGCGAGTAGTGGCGTACTATAGCTGCGCACTGAGCAAGCCAGAGCGCAACTACTGTATAACGCGGAAAGAGTTATTGGCAGTGGTGAAAAGCCTGCGGCCGTACGTGGGGGGGCGTCCCTTCGTGCTCCACACGGACCACGCGTCGTTAACTTGGCTTCTCGGGTTTAAAAACCCAGAAGGGCAGCTTGCACGCTGGACAGAGGCGCTCCAAGAGTACCGGTTTGATGCACAGCACCGGCCGGGGCGGCAGCACTGCAATGCAGACGCGCTGTCGCGCCGGCCGTGCGAAGTTGAAGCATGCCGGCACTGTGCGCGGGCCGAGGGCAGGGTGCTCGACGGCGAATCGTACGAGGTAGAAGTGGTCCGCGTGGACCAGGGGGTGGATGCAGAAAATCTAAAGAGAGCACAGGAGAGTGATCCGGTGCTGGGGCACGTGTGAGGCTGGCTCGCGGAGGGACGCCAACCCACGTGGGAAGAAATTACCGCCACTGAAGTAGAGTTAAAAGCATACTGCTCACAGTGGGAAAGTCTCGCGCTTAAACAGGGGCTGTGCTATAGGGGGTGGAAGCACCCAGATGGCCGGCGGGTATGGTGGCAACTGTTGGTGCCCCGTGAAATGTGACAGGAGGTCCTGCGGACAGTTCACAGCGCTACAGGGGCGGGCCATTTTGGGGTGGCAAAAACCCTAGCATGACTGCAGCAGAGTTTCTATTGGCCGGGGTGCCGGCGCGATGTAGAGGTCCACGTCCACCTTTGCGATGCATGCACCGCAAAGAAAGGGCCCGGGGGGCAATTGCATGCGCCGATGCAAACATGCGTGGTAAGGGCGCCTATGGAACGTGTCGGGGTTGATGTATTAGGACCGTTTCCCCGCTCTGAAGACGGCAATCGGTACGTCCTC
>JBBIGB010000022.1:2882718-2892998 GCA_037577075.1 Alestopetersius hilgendorfi | reverse complement strand
ACACACACACACACACACACACACACACACACACACACACACACACACACACACACACACACACGCACACAAGTACTGTTACCTTGGAGATATCTTCCCTGTACCGTCAATAAGAGGACATAAGAAAAGCAGCCAAATACAAGCGCATCCCACTTGATGCCATGTTTTGTTCTCATTTAACAGACAAACATGCTAGTACATGTGAGTGCTTTCACTCTGTGTTTGCTCTGTTGTATTACGCCATAAAATGATTATTCCTGTCAACGATGTAGCCTGTGACTAATTCAGGGCCTTCATCCGAGAGCTGCAGGGGGATATGTACAGAGTTGTGCAGCGCAGTAGTTTCTAATCTCACCACAAGCATGTTGCCATTATGATAAGGTCTCTTGGTATCTGTTGGCAACAACAGAAGTAAATAGGATAGGAACATGGGCTGCGTTCCAATCTGACATGCACTAGAACGTCAGACTCTGAATTATTCACTGGGATGTGAGCTGCTCTAGGACAGCTGCTGTTCGATGAATGCATACACAAACACACACATACCAGATGAAAATGGTTAGACTGAATTACGAATATTAAAGATTTTTTTTTTAAACAGTCACTGGACTGTAACTGTTTGTTCCCTAAACTCTTCTACCCCTTAGGACAACCATGTATCCATTATATATAAAGTACATATCATCTGCTAGGTCTACTATGCAAGATTCGGCATTTTTCAGCATCAAATAGCTTCTCCAAACTCTTCCTCCTGTTTGACACACTAATGTTAAATAAGCAGGAGTACAGTAGGTAATGCCTGTGTTTTAATTGATGTTGAGCTTTTTCCATTAATTTTATTATTTATTTTGCCACACATAACACTGAACACTGTAAATTTATATTTGTTGTTAAGCTATCTTAGCCACATACAAGTTTTGTTCCGTGTGAGTTTTTTCTCTCAGAAAACGATATTCAACACTGTTTATTCCACATTCATCACCTCTCCTCTGGTATCTTTAGATTAGGAAATGGTTTATATTTGACTCCAAAATCAAGACATTGTGTATCTGTATTAGAAATTCTTCACATGTAAAGCTTCAACAAGGAGATGAGCTCACATAATCACAGGTTGCCATGCCACGATCAGTCTTTTGGTGTTAAGAGGATGGGTTTAGCGGAAGTGGAGGCCTGAGCAATGACTGACACATTCCTCAGCCCCCTCACAGAGAGCTGGGTAACATGATGTACTCTGTGACTGTTCATCACAGACGATAATAATTTGGTACGTTTTGCTTCCTGCTCCAGGACTGCTCTTGCTGATTGATTGTCTAGTTTCTAACTGCTCAGGGATATACATTGCTTAGTATCCTGTGAAACTTTTTCTTGCTTCATTCTCTGGCTATTCCACAATCAAGTAATGAATATCAAAGACACACACTGTAAAGCAGACATTTGTCAAGTCCCAGAACATCCTCGTAATGTTCTACACATAACGTTGCTCAGAAAGAAAAAACTAAGAAAAGAACAACCATTAATGTTAAAAAGGTGTTCCTTGTTATCTGGGTAACTTGGCAATAGCAAGTAGCATCTTTGAAAAAGGTTGCTACCAAACCTTATGGAAAACTATCCAACTTTTAGCACTAATATGAAAAAAATGTTAGTTTGCTTACGAGCTTTTGTGTATAATTCAGATCAGGTTTTCTTTGCCATTATGTGTGTCCTGTTAATCACTCTTGTTGTTGCATCTTCTCACTTTTTTCAGGGCTTTTCATACCTCTTTTCCCTCTGTCTCTCTCTCCCTGTCCTGCTTCGAGCCAAGCTCAGGGAATCATATGGAATGGTGCCTGAGGGGGAATAAATGAGAGATTGAGTTTCAGCCTGATGATGCCACTTAGCCATTAACTATCTCCAGCAAAACTCCACCGGCCCCCTAAAGCCCTCCCTCTGTCTACCATTCATATCCAAAACCCCTCCCCCTCGCTCCCTCCCTCTGTTTCCCACCCTCTATCTCACTCCCTACACCTCCCTTTCTCTCTCCCCTTTCTCTGTCTGTGTCATCTTCACTCACTCACACACAGACAGACCTCTGAGAGCGAATAGATGAATGCGAGGAAGCACTGACCAGAGAGAGGGAGAGAGAAAGAACGCGTGACTGAGACGATCCAGTGTTCACACTTTCAGCTTCTACTGAGACCAAACAAACTGCAGACCAGCTCCTTTCCAGCTGTATGTGGAAAAGCTTCTGGGCTGTGCTCTGCCATACACTTTCTCCAGGACTCTTTTTGTTTTGGGATATCTTGCATGACATGTTGCCCTCTTTTCTGAGAGACTTCTCACTTTCTTTTCGGAGTGCTGCTCTTCTACTTTGGCTCTCAGTACAATCTTTGGGGAATGACTGAGCATTGAGAAAGGGTGATAGCCTGCACGCCTGAGACCCCTGTGAAAGTGCCTGAAGGGACAAAGCTGACAGAGTTGACCCAGTGAAGAGGGGAACGAGCTGAGAGAAATTAAAAATACTTTTTTGAATTTCACTATGGATCTCCCTCCATTCCGAGGTGAGTGCTCTATCCTTGTATTCCCTTTCCTATTTCTAATTCATGCTGCACTTGCAACCATCTGACACTCTTGAGTGGTTTGCCCAACTGACGTGTGTACTCTGGATAGACTCTGTAAAGTTCCTCTGTAGTTTCTGTGAGCAGCATGTTTAATTTAGCATCCCAAACACAGTTCCTACTTGGAGCCTATGCATGGGGTTCGGGGCATGCAGGGATGACATTGATTGTCCTCAAGGTCAGAACTGTCAATACAGCCAGTTTTCACTGGTAGACACTGGGAGAACGGATGATAACGGACTGGGAAAGCTCTGCTTCCAGAAAGAGTATTTGTACTCTGGGCAGCAGGGCAGGCTGCGCACAGAGCACACGCACCCTGACTGTCTGATAGCAGTTTTGTTTGTGTTTTAATTTCTTTTTGCACTTTAATTTGTTTACGAAGTGAAAGTGTGAAAAGTCCAACGTCATTTAGACTTTCAAAACTATTCTGTGTTCATTGTTGTCTTCCTCTGATTTTGTTGTTTTGAAGACATTTTAACTAATGACAATATACCTCCTATGTACTCATTTTTGCTCATTTCTTTTTTTATGATCATTGCCAAATTTGTCTGTTCTTCTAGCTTTCTCTTTTGTTTCTGTCAGATATGGACCATGCATCTGTCTGTACTGCAACCCCCCTTTTTTACCCCCTCTCTCCCTCTTTCTCTCTTGCCCAAACTGGTCTGCAGTGTCTATTTCAGTCCTTCCTGGGGGTCGGATTCAGCACATCCGGAATCTCATACAGTTTATTGTCATTCAATCCTGCTGTGTTCCCAGAGGGTCTAGGGGGAGGGCTGACCCAGGGTCCTTGTGACTGACATCTCATGGCCAGCCTGAGAGCCTGGCTAAGACTGGCTCCTGGGAGTTTCTTCTGTCCCCCTCTACTGGGTCCAGGCCTGGAATGACTAGCAGCTAATCAGCGTGCTTTAAGTAACTGCCAGATTTCAACTCTACTTGATCCTGGGGAAATACATTTAGAAAGTAAATAGATACATGAAATAACAGTTTGTCACCATGAAATGTGATATGTGGTTGGATTGCTGAAGCATCAGTGCCAGGGGTCATTGACAAGCATCATTTTATGATGTCACTTGCATGGAGCTCTTGTCAGCCAGTGCCTGAATAGCACTGCCAACCACTCCCAGTAGTCACTTGTGAAATGGCCTGCATGATTTTGACTATGTTTGCTGCAACATTGTCCAGTGACCCTCTGCATTATGACTGTTTCCCCCATTCTGTTCCCTTACTCGTTTGCTTCCCTTCTCCTCCCTGCCCCAGGGTTTTGGGTTACTCCCAACCAGTGGTGTGTGGCGATTGTTATGAATAATATGCGTGCCTCATCCTCTTCCTGCCCAAGATTAGGTTACCCTGGCCAAGGATGTATGCAAGGTACCGGGCGCAAGGAGCCCTGGGGCAGAGCCGTGAGGCACAGCTCACTCAGCAGTGATACTCCCAGAGCGCAGGGGCCTGTCTTCAGGTTACCCCTCACGGCAGGCAGGACTGAGTAAACATGGTCCTCTCTCTCCCCACTCTTTTTCTCTCCATCTATCCACACGCAGCTCTTTCCTCTGCTCCCAGGCACTCTCAGGCCTGTGCCTGCCTGAATGTCTTAATCTGAGACACTGAGGCACAGAAGCCTGAGCCTTTGTTTTTGCCAAAGTATGATTCACACAATAATGCTTCACAGGGTAGTTCTTCACTACTTAATAACTGTTCAGTGCTGCTAACAAAGTGTTGTAATACTGTAAAATATGTGCTCAAAGAATGATAGTGCGTGAAAAGTAGGAGGGATAGGAGGTTCTTTTCACAGATCTATTCAACCTGTCAGCATGCTTGGTGTTTGCAGTCCTCCTCAGCAGCGGCCACTCAGGTGATACATCCATTAACAGACAAATAGATGGACTCATCAGATGCCAGGACAGAAAAGACACTCAGGCAAGAAGTGGTGCTTCAGCTGCACACTGGATTGCAGAAAGAGATCCCAAGTGCTACCTGATGAACAGCTTGTCTTAGCTATTCTATAAAAAAATGGATTTAAGTAATGGTGTACTCTGCATATTTACATTTAAATTCACATTTACGGCATTTAGCTGACGCTCTTATCCAGAGTGACGTATATCAGTGCTCAGGGAGTCCAAAACTGTTTCTTGAACCTGTAAAGCTTAAATTCATGTCCACTATTTAACCGAAATACTGCTCATTCAGTGCAGCTATCCAACATCTGTCACCTAGCCAGCACCTGCCAAACAATATCTAACCAACACAAGTCATACAAAAGTCCAGAGTTAAGACAAGAGTAAGGACGTTATCCTGCATATACTTTCTTCCCCCAACTATGGCTGACTTAGGACCAACCATACCAAAGGGCAACTTACTGGACCCTGATTTCATTTGATGTGATGTCTCGCCTCACTGAAAAGGAGCTCTTTTAGAGGTTGTGGTCAAAGCTTGGGATTGAGAAGATGTAATCTGAGATCCGGAATCGATAATTCAGAGCGCACTGTTAAAATGCAAGCTGACCATTCATTCTTTATCAGTGCATCAACCTTCTTGTAAACTTTTAAACAGCAGATGTCCTCCTTTTATTACTGTGTTACTTCTGATATTATGACTTTTGTCATTGTTCAACCACTAGCAGACCATCTTTTTTTGGCCTCACCATGATCTGGGGGATGTAGAGCTGTCGAGTGCTCTGGGACTGAGTAGGGAGTGGTAGAGTGCTCTTTGTGGGGAGGGGGTTCATTGGGCTTCCTGATGTCAACGCCTCGCTGCAGTGCTGCTGGAGTGTGGCTTATCGATCCATTGGCACCCTGGCTGCAACGAGGTCTGGGCTTAGATAGGTGGGGTACTCTAATTGTCTCCTTTACAAGTAATTGTACATGACAAACAGGCCAGATGATATATTTACGACTGCAAAGAATAGAAGGAAAAAATGAGGGTGGGGATTATTTATGGTTAGTGCTGATCTACATACAACATACATAATGTTTCCCCAAACACACACAGTAATTAGGAACAAAGCAAGTACAAAGAGTGGCTGGATTACGAAATGTCATAATTGGTGTGTATTTGTCAGGAAATTTTATGTTTTGAGTTTAGCTGGAGACTAAAGCTTTGTTTTTAACTGCAAGTCAGTGAAAAGTTTCAAATAAACTTCAGGGTAGCCCCAAGTGATAAATGCACCCAAGGGCCAACATAGTTGAGGAAAACCACATGGAGAGGACATGTGCAAATGCTCTCACAAGTATGCAAACTAAAAGTGCTTGACATGACACAGATGAGCAAACCCAAAACTTCCTCTCTGTCTTGTTTGCAAATGCACTGTTGGCTGGAAGTTCAGTGTTGTTTGTGAAATCAGGCTCCAAATAATGAGCTCATGGAAATGAACAGCAGGCCCCTCTAAACAAATAGATGGACTGATAGGCACTGACTGCAGCTTTCTGCTGGGTTTGATGTAATTACTTTCCAGGACTTCTCTTTCCTCTTCTGTGTAATTCGCAAATGCATTTGGTACTTCCAACCTGGGCCTCCTTATCTCTACTTTTATGGTTGACTGAGTTGGGGCAGAGGATGGATGCTATCTTACCTTTTTGCGAGAGCATCTAGGGCTCTTGCCAGGAATTCAGCTGACTGTGCCCCGGATACTTAGTGGACTGGGAATAGACACTGCTTCCTCTAATTGCTGCCCTTGCGTATGGATTTCCGTTCCTGGTTATGTCAGGCACGGCTCTCCACTCCTGTCTAATCTCTTCATCAATCTGCCTTAAAATGCTTCTCCATTCATCCTGAATCATTCTTTGTGAAAACTGACCTCCTTTGGAGAAGTCATGCAAACGGAAGGTTGTGTAACTCAAAGGGTGTGCAACAAAACCCAGACAACCCAAGAGGTTTGTCAAATTTGTGCAATTTGTTTATTTATAGTTTTGAATGAACAAAACTCTAATGCAATCCAAGTTCTAGGGGCATGACATCAAATAATGCGAGCAGCATGTTTCTCAATTCCAGGATGCTGAAGTTTTCCATGTACATTCCACTAGCCATGTTGTTCCTGTTTATGGAGGATAAGGCTTAACAAAAGAAAAACTGCAGGGAGGGGTTCTTGGATTCCTCGGACCAACTGGGAAAAAGATGCCTCAGGACATTGACACTAAGTCTTGTGGGCTCCCCTGTTTCTCACAATTCAGTGTTGTCAATTTCTCAGTTCAGATTCCCTTCCCTTGTGTCAACAGCTGTGTTCACCAGATGCTAAATTACAGTGTGATGTCAATAGTTTTATCTCTCCATCCTCTATGTCTAATAATAGCTGTAACCTCAGCAGTAGACTATCTAAGTGGTGTGAACAGGGATTATGTTGGCTTGTTTTTCTGCCGTCCTCTCCGGTAACAGCTGCTGATAAATGTTTTTTTTTTTACTTATTATTTAATATTTTTTGCTGGAGAAGTCATGGTGTGTTGTATGATTGTGTTTTACAGGTTTATCTGATGTACCCTGATAGGTGTGAGCCTTGTATCCAAGTCCCCTCCTTGGTGGCCCAAGTGACGATATGGATCCAGCTCCTCTAAGGATGGACCGTGAGGGCTTGGACCTCCAGCAGGTCTCTGTGCTGTCCATAGACCAGATCCGCTTAATAAGGGCCAGTAATGACTATGTGGATCGCCCAGTGGCTCTAGAGCCTGCCACTCAGGTGGGTGTCTTCTACACACATGATGATCGACATGCTCAGATCCCTCACAGTCAGAGTCACCAACATGCCCACCTGGCACACTTGAGCCGCTCCAGTACCATCAGCTCTATGTCCCGTGGCAGTGGTGCTTCGGACCAGAGACTACTTTCAGGATTAACGCCCTCCCATTCTGGCCTGGCCACAGTTGTGCGCTCTCAACCCAAGGGTGATTTGAAGTCAGACTCATTAGGTAAAGGCTTGGCTGATGGAGAGGATTTAGGCTTGCATCTGTTTATCTGCGAACGGTGTAGCCGCTGCAAGTGCCAGGAGTGTTGTGCCCCTCGAAGCTTACCTTCCTGCTGGGCCTGTGGCCAACGATGCCTGTGCTCGGCTGAGAATGCCATAGAGTATGGCACTTGCCTGTGCTGCGTAAAAGGTCTTTTCTACCACTGCTCGGCAGATGACGAGGACAACTGTGCTGATCGGCCTTGCTCCTGTGCCCCTGCCCATGCCTGCGCCCGCTGGGGAACCATGGCCCTCCTGGCTCTTTGCCTGCCCTGCCTGTGCTGCTATCCTCCTGCCAAGCTGTGCCTCACCCTGTGCCAGCGAGGCTATGACCATGCCACACGGCCTGGCTGCCGCTGCAGCAACACCAACACAGTGTGCCGCAAGATCTCTGCCTCTAACCCCATGCCTTTTCGCAAGACCCTGGAGAAACCTGTATGACATCGAGATGACCGCGATACCCACCACTGCATTCCCCTTTTTCGCATTCCCATGAGGCGACAATTCTGATCAGAAAGCAGTGAACTTGCTGACCTACACTTAACCAATCAGGCCTACTTGCATTGAATTCAAGAAAGAAAACTGGTTGATTTTTTTTTTTTTTACGCAGAACTTTGTCTATTTATTTATTTATTTGACTTTTCTGGGTAAGGTAGTTGGGCCAGTGTGATCCATATGCCACTTTTACAGTGAGTAAGCTAAGTAAATGATCTTAAAAGCATCAAAGTCCTTGTGGTCTATGGTAAAGCTTCATCCTCAGCCATACTGAATGGACAAACTGGTGGCTGATATTTGATCTTTGGCAGGGCCCTAACAGAGGGCGAAACCATAAACAGTGACTGAAGAGTCAAAATCATCTTCGACACCAAAGGCAGAAAGGTTGTCATATGTTGCTATGAATGGTGAGGAAAATGAATGTGTGTGTGAGTGTGTGTGTGTGTACTGATATGTGTGAAAGAGATGTAAGGTGTATGTTCATGTATGTGCAGTCTCAGGCTTGTGTCTGCTGTCAGCAGAAGCCTTTTTATTTTTAGAGAAGCTGCTCTGAAAGACAAAGTGTCTGGTCAGGTTTCCAGCCCAGGGCAGCCTGACGCCAGCCTCTCCCGAGCGCTCTTGTGTCCTCACTATTCCATCCCCCCTCTCCTGCCTGCTGCTCTTTCTGATCACCAGTAGCAGGATTCTTGCTCTGTGCTATCTTCAACTGTGCTATGGGACCAAATGCAAATCAGTCGTCATACATTCCCAGAACAAAGCCTCAGTCATGAATGGCCCTCATCAAAGACTCCTCTCTTGCTTTTCTGCTACTTTCAGGACGATGTGTTATGCAAGGCCTTACTTGGAGAACTCTCAAACAAAATGGCCAGAAAAAATGTGCAGAACCACATAAGGTCAGAGTAGAAAGGAGGAGCCTCAGAGCATGGCATAGTTTTACCTCAGAACAACACGGACTAGTGGGGAGATAACCTTCCTGGTCATATATGTCTAAGCACCGACTAAACTGAGTGGCTCCTGAGTAATCACGGTATCTCTGACTGACTGACTGGGCACTTTGCAGGATCTGACGACTTAGAAGAACTTGCCTTGGTGTTACCTGAATTACATGTCGCAGGAAGAGGGAACTGCATTGAGACAGGGGCGTGATCAACAGGCCAGAATGAAACAGGGCACCATACTTCAGAACAAGGTGAAACAGATGCACTGATAATCCAAACTGGGATAAGAAATAAAATCAAGTCTGTTTCATGTGTGCCCCACCATATGCACATGCCCTAATATGCACACTGATCCTTGTTGTTAGAGTTCCTTTGCTATATTTTTGTATGTATGTAGGATTGTTACTGTATTTGTATTTTTATTCTATTTGTTTTAATAATATCCGGCTATAATTATTACCATTATTTTTTACTACCATCAGACATTAACTTTAAATCAGAGGCCTGGCTAACACTAAATCTAACCTTAAAGCTGGTTTTGTATTGTGGTGGAGAGGTATTTTGTGGTTAACACTTGCTTTACATTACAGTGCTATGATCGCCCTATAATGATCCTAATAATTACTGTGTAATTGGGTCTATTTTATCACTGTTACAAAAATTGCATTCCCTCTAGCCCCTTTTGTGAGTAAGGGTGGAACTACCATTTAGGTAAAGTGCAACTTTGAATAAATTCAGCACTCATTACACTGTATTTATACAAGAAGGACATGATAGCAGTGTAGTGTAAGATCCTCTTTTGGGATTTCACATTGTGTGCTCATTTTTGGGGTGCAGAGTTAGCATAGCAGCATAATAACAGTTAGCATAACAAGTCATTATTCTTCTGCAAATAGTATATTTATTCACCAAATCTCCATGTGCACAACTGTATTTAACTGTTTGCATTAATTTTGATTTTGAATAGTGTGCTTCTATATTAGTTACTGGTTCAGAGCCAAACAATGCACCTTAAAAACTTCTTGTTCTGCTTGAACTAAGAAACTAGAAGGGAGAAAAGGTAAAATTAGCCACAACACTTTCATAATGTGAAATCGTGATGAGGTACCTCTCCTTCATTGTTAAATCCCAAGAGACAGTCTTTCCAAGGAGGGTTGATATTGTATTGATGGGTGCAATGTAAAGGTACAAGCATTTTACAGGAATGCCTAACAGGTGCTGACCACAGCCTCTCCGTTAACCACTAAAGATTTCCCCATATTGTATTCATAAGTATTGCTCCGGTACAATTGGCATCTTTTGGTAAGCTGTGGAAGAATTAAAAAG
>JBBIGB010000022.1:2776334-2786334 GCA_037577075.1 Alestopetersius hilgendorfi | reverse complement strand
AGATGTTGCCCTGCAGCTGCGAAGAGCGCAACAAATAGAGAGCGCACATTAGCACAGATGGGCTAAAAAAAAAGAAAGAGTTTCACTTCCTATCGTCATACCGTCTGCATCTGTCAGTTTATCTGCACAATTAATTTTTCACTCTGCACCTAGCATCTTATTTAAATAACAATATACCACCTCACAATAAATCTATTCTTTATTACGCATCGCATTTGTTAAATGTTATAACGCAATTTTATGTCACAACTTTTCATTTCACAGTGCAAATTTCTTAATGTCTTTAAATTTCATAGCGTGTGTGTTTTTTTGTTTTTTTTTTAAATATTTGTAGCACAGATTTCTTAATGTCATGACACGAATGTTAAATTTGAGACAAAAAATTCTGTCTCCTTGCACTTTTTAAGTTCATAGCGGCTTTAAATTTCCTGCAGGCATTTTCATAACATAATTAAGTTCGCACCTTTTGCAGTCAAACAGCAAAACTGTGGGTTACGCGCACGTTTTGTCTGATAGAAAGGAGCTGATAGAACAGAGTCTCGTGCCTCTTTCGTGGAATCATAACTGAACCACGGTCGCTGTGTCAGCTGAGCTGCCTGATCTGCTGGATGCGGCTTCTGGAGAAGAGGAGAGACTCACCGAGGGTGTGGGCAGGCACGCCCGTCGGATGGCCTCCGAGCTGGAATGGAGAGGCGTGTACTTGGGCTCGTGCAGGATGGGATGCATGCTGAAAGGCTGCTTGCTGTTCATGGACATCATGATTGCAGAAGTTAGAGAAGGTCGTTTTTCGCTTTCCTCGTTTAGCTCCGTTTTTGCTCCGCTTAATGTCTTGGAAAGAAATAACGAAGAGGACCTATCGAGACGCGGCACCGGGAGAGACAGGCACGGCTCCTGTCTACAGGAGGTCTTCCTACTCCAGCCGAGGCGCGCCCTGGAGCGGACCGTTAACAGTCTGATACAGTATGTGTTCACACAGGCACCTTAATATAACGGTTTCCTCGCGGGTCCGCCCTCTGCAACTTTCCTCCAGCGCCATTGGTGCGCTCGAACTAAACACGCCCCATCCCAGGACTCCTAGTCCCCTGCCCTCAGTCACGTGCTTTAACTAGTGCTGAAATATTTTTGACAGATCGCAGGATGCCCGAAACGACACCGAGGAGCAGCGTGGCAGGTACGCTCACCTAGCGCTTCTGTTATCAGTCGCTCATCAACGAGTCGGTGCATTTCCTGCAACCCATTTACAGCGAAGCGAAAACCCGCTCTCTTTTGATATCCTTACCCACGAAGCGGCTCGTCTCATCTGCTGATGGTCTGTCTTAGTTTAGTTTAGAACGCTTGAATTCATCGTAAATGAATTAGCCCGTCGAATCAGAACCAATTTACTTAATTCCCTTGATCGAAATTCGACATGGATCTGTCTGATAGTTGCTCTCTATAGTGAACCTTATAAGTTTCGTGCATTAATTAATCATTGCCCTTTTACTTTGTGGTACACGCCACAATATGGATTCCCAATTAGAGCATAAATAGCTCAAAATGGACACAGCAACTGCAATAAAATATTTATCATAAATATTTATTGTCAGACAAATACAAAGCCATCCATCAACCTGGTTGCAGAGCCTCTCACTTATCATAGCTATTATATAGGCACTGGCAGTACAGATAGTTATTTTGGAGATTTAAAAACAGTATCCAGGCATTTTTTCTGATGAAGTGCAACAGTGTACCAGCCTATGATCAAAGTTTTTGCACTTTTTTTTTTTGCCAGTTTCGAAAGGTCTTGATTGCAGCCTATATTAAATGCACACGTTTGTAAAGGGAGCAGTTTTTGGGCAGGACTTGACGCACACAAGCTGTCTTTCTTTGGCTTGCGCTGAGTCCACATAGCCATCATTCTAATTGGAGCTGAAACCCCAGACACTGACAATAGAAGCCCACAATAGAAGAGTCAGTCTCGGCGAGTCTGACTCGGAAACCCGAGCGGAACACACTGCCAGCAACACTGTCCCCCTCGTGCCTGGCTCTCCACTAGGGTCTTGGCACTCGCTCTTCAAATACACATCAGTGCTGCCACCTCTCCCCTGGCAACCACCATCACCAGAGACTCCAGCCACAAACTGAACGAGAAGGAGAGAGAGTCAGAAAAGCAAAAAAAAAAAAAAAGTGGAATTACAGTGCAAAAATGCACCTGGTTAATGTGCAGGCCTGCATATATGGACAGAGTGGTATCATCTGGCATTTCTGCCGACACAAACTTACCTGGGAATGTATTGAGCTGTTCCGTCATCTGTCTTCTCTCCTCTACTCATGTCATCTCTACTTCCTCTGCCAGGCTGCCAGCATGGAGCTGCACTCCCTTTCCTGATGAGTTTTCTGCAAACAAGCCTGGGGAAGTGCTTGATTATTGCTAATGGAACATTTTCCTCAATGAATATTAATGCTGGAATGGGGAATTGGTTGTATTGGCTGTTCCTCTTCTAGTTAATAGGCTGTGCAGCATAGACGGCTTGTACATTTGTATTTGATACTATGGCTTCATTTAAGAAATACCTAAAAAAAAAAAAAAAACAACAACAATGCAAACAATCTAAATGTTGCACATTTCGGTATAGTTTTGTAAAGATGAGGAGCAGTGTCAAGGGACTGAGAGCTCTTAATAAGACTGACTGCAATTTATGTAGCCGTCATTATGCTGTTTACAATGTGTTAAGTGTTAATGTACAGTGCTTTTACAAAACATACAAATATCTAAAAACAAAAAGCAAAGTATTAACTCCATGCCACCACTAGAGCTACCACTTTGTCTATTTTTTTTTTAAAACTCCATGTCTGTTCCTGTCATCCCCTGTGGTTCACTCAGCAGTTTTCAGTGTCCAGTACAGATACAGACGCTTTGCCCCACTTTGAACCCATTTGTTCAGCTTGTACTACTCTCAGATGTGTCTGTCCACTTTTACTGGAGACTGACCATCCCATTATGTGTAAGGTGTGTCTGTGTGTCGTGGGGCAGCAGGGCGAGAGGAAGAAGGAAAGACCATCACCACAAGTGAATCCTTCTGGTACGCTGAGCAAATGGACAAACTCTGCAGCGTGCAGAAGAGGGCACATACCTCACTTCCCCCTCTTTCTTCTCTATGTCACTATCATTCCTGTAAGACTTCTCCTTCCCATTTCATGCCAATTGATTAATTATTGATAGCGTGTAAAATCTAACGTAGGTCTGTGACCATTCACCAAATCAGCGACTTTGTACTGCGGGGGTGCTGAGGGGAAAGGGTGTCTAACTACACACTTTAATGTAATTGCCTTTAGGGTTCCTGGTAAATATTTTATTGACTGCCAACACAAATTAAAGATACAAATCCAAAGGTGTGTGTGGGGGGGACGACGACATCCTCCTGTCCTTTTCAAGAGATATCCTGTAAAGCTGACCTGCTTCTAGGTACAAAAATCATCCTGCACTGTCATCCAAGTGTTGCTGCAAATTAAGAAAATTAGCAGTATTTTAGTTGAAAGGTGATGCAGAGCTGCACCTGGTAGAAAGGGTTTGGTGTTATAGTGCTTTTCACTTTTTGGTTTTAATTTTGGAGGGATTGACAAGAAAGAAGGGGTGATGCCAGAGTATGAACTGGTTTAGAACGGGAGATGAGACAAGTCAGGACAACATGTGAGCACGAGAACTTCATTTACTGACAGGTCAGTGTCCAAAGAGCAATGAAATATGTATGGCAGCAGAGGTTATGGAGAGCAACTTTACTGGGGTGTGATGCGATGCCTCATTAGGATGATAAATGTTTGCCTGTAAAAAATATTTTGTTTAATTAAAATCATTGATGATTTGATTGAAAATTGCTATCTATATATATGTAGTAGTAATTAGTAATTATATATATATATATATACATATACACACACACACACACACACACAAACACACACACACACACACACATATATATATATATATGTATAATTACTAATTACTACTGTAATTACTACCTCCCTCTTTCTTTTCTTTTTTCTCTCTTTCTCTCTTTTCACTTTCTTCCAGGTTTACCTGCCATTTCTCATCCAGGCAGCACTGGCCACACTAACTCTGGAAAAGCACAGATCAATAGATTAACTGAGTGCTTATGAATTATGCAGACGAGCCTTACAGCAGTTGGACATAAAGTGAGTCTACTCCCGAACTGACGTGTAAAAGCTTTAAAGTACAGGCCTGTTTACTTGTTCCAGAGCAAGCAGGGTGCTGGGCCTTAAGACCCCCCACCTAAGACCCCTGCAGCCATGGCCCACAATCTGGACCCCATGGTTGGGCAAAGCCAGTAATGAGACAGACAGTAAGGACCATGGTCATGATTTCAGCAGAATTTAACACTTTTATGGCATTTTTTGTTTGTTTCGGTGTCTCTACATGGAACTCCAGCATTTTAAAAAGGGATCTTGTTTAATATCACATTTTGATTAATGGAAAGAAAGAATGAGAAAGAGAGATAGTAGAAGTCAGCTCCTTTTCTGAGCTTGGAGCCACTTAAGAGACAAGTAAAACAACAGAAGTAGCCTGACTTGTACTACACCATTTGTAATTTTGAATTTGCAATTCTTACATTTTGTAAACTTGCATATAATCACACTTGATATCCACTATTTTTGCTCTACAAGAATAGAGAAGAGTAAACAAAGGGAAAAAACAAATAAACAAACAAAATGATGTAAATATACCAGTGAACAGTGGAAGGCAGATTAATGATATGTAAATTTCAGTTTCATTTCTGTCTCCAGTGCTTCAGAACAGTGCAAAGAAAGAATGGGCCTTTTTATTGTTTTTTTTTTCCTTCTTCCAAAGCTGTGGAGAATTGTGCAGTTCTGTTTCATCTGTACTCCCAACAGCTTTCCATACAACAGGGATGACATATGGAGACAGATGTGCTGTATGACATGTAGATAACTGGCAGGCATTTGTTTAGAAGCCAAAGGAGAAACACAGAAAAGAGGAAAAGGGCCAAAAGCTCAAACATTTGTCTTGGATCTCCTTTCTTCTTTATTTATTGAAATATTAATGCCTTTGCTTGAGGCCAAATATGTTTATGCAGGGCGTTCAGCACGCGGGCTGAAATTCCAAGTGATGCTCTCTCATTGATTCTCTTCATTGTGGGTTTATTTTTCTAATTAGAGGTCACTAACCACCCCTCTCCCATAGCCGCTGCGTCAGTGTGCACCTCTATTCTTTCTTGTCTCCCTTCTCGTCTGCTTTCTCTCCTCTTTTCTTTAAATGGAATATCACTGTCTCACTAGCTATTTTGATTGGGTATGCTTTGTGTACCAGGCGCTTCAAAGTACTGCTGTGTTAATTATTGGTCTGTTTTGTGTTGACTTTTGTAGAGAATCAGTATATTTGTGCGCAAAGGGATGTGCAGACCTCTTGAAGTAGTGTGGATAATGAGTTTGAGATTGAAGGAATGGAGAGAGGCTGAAAGAATATGTGTAGATGTGCTTTGAGCCACAGAATGCTGACCATAGCAAAGTATAAAGGCCTGTGAGATTGCAAGATTTCCACTGTGAAACTGGAGTAGTGGTTGAACTTGGTTATCTTCTGTCTTTGGGATCTTGGTGATCTGTGCATGCAAACACTTCTGCCAAATATGTGTCACTGCTGAAAAATTACTTCTGTTTCCAATACATTTTGATCTGAAATATAACAACTCAGATGTGACAGTTTGTATGAAAAGATGGAGCTCTAGAGGTGTCTTTTCAGAGTGGCAGCAAGGGTCCATGCAGGTGGTCAACTGAGCAACACAGTGTTTGGGGGAAACAGTGAGGACTACATTTTTTGGAGCCTCTGGGGAGTGGGGGACGTTCTGAAATGGGGGGCCCATGGAGGGAGCTCACAGGAACCCAGCTGGTGCATGATGGGGTGCCATTGTGCTTCATGGCCTCCTCTTCACAATGCTAACAGGATTAGCGTATAGAAGACACCCACTCCACTCAGCTGTAGGCTGTTCCTCCCATGTCTTGTCTGACCACGGCTTTAAGGAGCTCCTGGTTCTGCTTTGATAGATCATAACAGTGCCCCAGAGGGGGCTCAGGGAAAGCAGACCATTTCTTTCTTCTTCTTAAAGACCATTTCTCTCTTCTATTTACTGTCTTAAAGTCATAGTATCATAGCATTAGAGTCATAGTATTCCTGTGATGTTTGTGATGTTTAAAATTGAGTGGATTTTAAATTTAGGATATGCAGTAATACAAAGTCACTGAAGTTCCTGTCTTGTGTGTTTTGTATGGAGCTATAATTAAGAGTTTTTCTTTTTGGAATAAATAATTGACCAGTTGATGTTTTGTGCTTGTTTCTTTTCTGTATGCTGTATTTTCTTTTTCGTTTGATAACATATATTTATGATGGTAAAATTACAATATGTTCATCTCTAAATTGAGAATAATGGGAATATATACATTGCAGACACCACAGCAGGTCTAACAGGTGACGTTTCAAACATCAGCATTCAGGAATACAAAACAAAGAGACATTGAACACCAATGCTAGGATATGTTGTCTTGGACTTGAGAAATTTTCTCTAAAAGTATCTTAAGATTAGGAACATGTCTTTTTGATTGCTTGAGAACTCTGTTTGAAATTTAAGCTTTGATTTTGACCCCACAGATAGAAGAAATGTGACGTGAAATGTGACTTGAGACATTAACACCTGCTCTACCCTTTGCCAGTAAAGTCTTTATTGGCACTACAAAAGATGACCATTGGTCTGGTAGACAGGTAACTCAGTGGTCTTGTCCACTGGTGTAGGTGCTGTGGTAGTCCGCCTGGAGGCACAGCACTCGTACCTGACAGTGCATGGTGCAGCGGGACGCTGCTCTCATTACAGCAACAATGAAATAATTATGAATGCTGCGGTGAGACTTCATCAGAGGAATATCTATTGTATTATTTATTCAGTCCCCTGGTTCAGGGAGAACACATATAAACTTCCAGCCACTCTCTTCCCTTGCACACACACTCCTGTCTGGCTTTCAAAGCAGTGGCTCGCTCTTGCCAGTTTTCTCTAAGCTTCTCTAGGCCTTAGGGTGCTTTACCTGGACGTCCACTTAGATATGCCAGGATGATTGTACCTGAATCTCTCAATGGACTGTCGGACTTGGCACTTATGCCATTTGGACTACAATTGGGCTCTGGTGTTCTTTGTTTTTCAAGTTTCATGATTACAAGATGTTTTGGGGGGTGGCTTCCTCTGAGATTTTGGAACAAATCCCAAGGCCTATTAGTCAGCACTGGACCTGAGAGATGGGGCAACTAAAGAGAAGAAGCAGCACTTGGGCCCCCCGTTCTGAGTCCAGCTGCTTTGGTGCTCAGGTGAGTGAGTTTGGGATACCCTCAAGTTTAGAAAAAAGTGCTAAAAGTAGTGTGTACTAACACTATTCAAAGCTGCGGTCAGGTTAGCTGATGTAATAACAGAGGTCTGAAAGCTATGTTGGTGTTGGTGTGTTTAGCGGAACTGTGTCCACCTTGAACGCTGAGGCTAAATGTAGGGAGGGACAGAACGTGCCTGATGCTGCACCATTAATAATGCAGGGCTTGTCTGGCAACGCCATGGCTGATGCTTGGCAACGGGCAAAGCTCTGTAGACAGGGGGAAAGTGGGAGCAGAGGGCGGGGTCCCGCAGGTGCCCAGCGCTTAGTTTGCTCCTCTTTTTCATCTGTTCATCTGATCCTGGCTTGGGTGAGAGGTTCTGCATGGAGCAGATGCACCCCCTGCTCAATCAGCTGCATCAGAAGAAGACTTTGTTACCTTATACTGTAACACATCACATGTAACCTTGATGAACACTATACCTGGAGCTGCCCTTCCCATCTTACACACTGTTATGGGTTTCTGCTGTATAGTCTGATAATTCGTGATCATGTGAGCTCAACTTGTACTCAAAGGATTAGTAATAATAAGGAATAATGTAGTTTGAGGGTTTGGGTGGCATTAAGGGGTAATGGTATAATATGCGTGTTTGAGGTGTGAAAAACACATCGCAAGCAATCATGAGTGCTCACCTCAAGTGAATCTGACATTTCAAATAAAACTCCTCCTTTTGTTGCGAAGATCTTCAATTCATCTTTATAACTTATTCATGATGACACAATCTGATTAAAAACCCCACTGACACATACGAATTTAGACAGCATTTGAATGTTTCAGCTGAACATTATCTTTTGCATGTGAACATCAAATATGCAGCCACATCGACAGAGGTGCAGTTCCTTTTTCTAAGATGACTGATTCACTGTTAAGCAATACAAATACTCATGGCTGACTGTAGTTGAGGAGAGTCGAGTGCATGGGGGACTTCAGAATATGCAGGGGAGCTGTCCTTCCACCAAAACTCTTGATCTTAGGGCCAATGCACCATAGTCTGTTCACATAAAGCTTTAGCCTGTTGGACCAAGGTGTGCGGTTAAAAGATTAATAACTTACCACATTCCCTGATTTGTTCATGTGAATTATTAAACATCACCTCATTATCAATTATTCAAATATCAGATTTTGTTCTTTTTTCATCTGCTCACATCCACCGGAACAATTGTAGTCCCTTTCTCTTTTGAATTCTGTTTTTCTAGGTCTTTTTTTGGGCCCCACCTCTCTGTGGCTTATGCGAGGTAAGGGAGACTTGCCTGCAATTGAGTTGCATCATTTTTCTCTTTCTGAAACATGGACAATATTTTGTGATGCAACAATAGAAATTCAATGTAGGACTAAGCAATGATCATGGGACTTGACTGTGAGTTCCTGCACAAGACTCATAGACTAAGATTAATTAAATTCTTTGTTTAAGTTAATCTAATTTATGAAATTCTTTGCTTGTGTAATACTTTGAGTTAAAAGAAATATGAAGTATTTCAAGCTTTTCAGTGGTAAGTTAGTAAACCAAAAGTATGAAGATATTACTGTACGCACAGTTTTTCATCCATAAATGAATTACAGATTAAGACTAAATTATCCTTAGGTTGGATAGTTCTAAGAAATAAACCCATTACTGATATAGAGCTTTGGAGCTTCTTCAGCTTAATTAAAAAAATATTGCCTGCTGTCATTACTAGTACTAAAATTATGTTGAACGTATTATAATGGGTCTTTAGGAACCAAAATCATTCTTCTATGGTATTATGCTAAACAACACTTTATATGTTTTTGTGCGTAGCTGGCTTTTAAATTAGTGCTAAATATTTGTTTCAATATCCAATTTTTAATATACACCAGAGGGTGGATGGAACAATCAAATGTGTTTTTAAATGTTAAACTGATTCAGGTACAATTCAGGTCTTTCAATTTATTTGAATAATTCATTGTATTTGCGCCACAAAATTAATCTCTATTAGTTGTCTGCTTCATAAAATTCATTCTAACATTATTTAAAACAATCTCTTGGTTGCTGTAATTTAGATTTAGTGTCATTAAGAAACATGTAAAGATCACACAGTGGGAGTTGGCCAGTGTAAAGTACAGCATCCACATAGTAAGGTTAGTTTAGTAGTCTTACAAGCCTTCTAAGAGAAACAATGGGAGTAATCCACAAGCCTCCCTATAAATAAAAATGCTGAGGTTAATTAGGAACATATTAAATGAAAGGTATTTTAAAAATTTCTCCTTTTGATACTTGCTTTCCTTATGACAAATGCGTTTGTTTCTTATGACAAATATATTTTTATGTACTTAGATGTAAAACATACCTTGTTCATCAACTTTGAACTATATTGTTTTGATTATGGATGTTTACATCAATTTACCTGACTTTTAGTCACAGACATACAAATTAGATAGACTAGTAAGAGGTGAAAATGGACATGTGAGTTAAAAACTGGAACAAAGAGCAATGGACAAAGGAAACCTAGTCTGATAAACCATGTTTCCTTTTACATTATGTGGGTAGCTGTGTGTGTGTGTGTGTGTGTGTGTGTGTGTGTGTGTGTGTGTGTGTGTGTGTGTGTGTGTGTGTGTGTG
>JBBIGB010000022.1:2763594-2776125 GCA_037577075.1 Alestopetersius hilgendorfi | reverse complement strand
TGTGTGTGTGTGTGTGTGTGTGTGTGTGCGTGCGTGTGTGTGTGTGTGTGTGTGTGTGTGTGTGTGTGTGTGTGTGTATGTGTATAAGAGTTACTACTCTTCTTTTCTGAACTCCCCAGCTGGTCTGATGTGCTTATGGTTCCACAGGAAGCCTCATATATTTCACATCAACTTTACTGTTCACTGTTCACTAGTTTTAGAGGCAAGTGATGACAAAGATACTGAAAGAGAAGATGAAAAATTGCAAACCATCACTTTCACACCGTCTACATCTTAGCAAGATTGTCAAAATGGAGAGGGAGAGCAAAGAGAGAGAGAGAGATGAAAAAAGAAAAGTTTATTGGCACCCCCCCCCACACCCCCCACCCCTCTATCTCTCATGCTACCTCTGCATTAAGAGCTGCCCGGGGGCATGCGAGCGGGGATGGTGGAGGGAGGGTTGGTGGGTCAGTTAAGAGCTGTCATTTAAATAAGTGTTTGCAGAGAGAGAGGATGGGAGCAGGAGGAGGAGTAGAGATTGAGGGATGGTAGAGTGAGTAATGGGGGCAGGGAGGGGGACAGTCTCTTTAATGTGCTTCTGATCTCCAGCACCAGTCCACAGCTGCTGCAGCAGCAGGCTCCCCTGCTTGGCCATATGTTGCCTGCACTGCTCCAATTATCCTCCCCAGAGCTAGGGCCCACTCGCAGCCTGTGTGGCTGGCCCGCCGGGGTCGGCTAGTGTTTCAGCATGGATCTCACTGCTGTCACTGCGTTTGCACCCTGCACACCACCCCCAACAACGCGCTCACACACAGACTTTGGCCCTCTCTCGTTCAATTCCTATCCTCTCACACAATAACTCTTGTAAATTAAGGCGGTATGGAGGGTTCACTGAAGTTGTGGCGAAGAAGTAGCACTTTTGGTTCTCTAAAGAACCTTTCAATGTATGGTTCTTAAAAGAAAATGTGAGTGTATGAGTATGAAAAATCTTGTAAAAGTAGTTCTGTTCTTTGCCATATATATATACACACACACACACACACACACACACACACACACACACACACACATTTATTGTTGTTAAAATGATGGTTACGTGTCAGTACTGTAAATATGGAGATTAAAGGTCAGGCAAATTATTGCAGTATGATCAAAATGAAAACAGCACCGCCTATATAATAGTTCTGAAGTGATGTAAAAAGTTTCTGCTTTGAAAGAAAAAGAAACATCTGCAGCAGCAGTGTAACTCAGATGATTTGCTCTCATTAGGCCACAGGCCTTTGATCATTCCTTCAAAAAGAAGATTGATGGTCTATAATCACACGTCTGTAGTATATCTTCAGTTTCACTGCATCACCCACTAACGCTGCCCCACTGGTGCTGAAAAGAGTCGTCATTGTTATAATGAAATGCTACCACTTTAAACTGCTTGAAGATTTGAAAAAGAATAACCAATGGAAATGTTCCAAAACATCATTATTAATAATTATTATTGTTACATTGAAATTATGTTTCCTTCTCTAAATTCAGAGGATACATGGCTTCATTATGACAATAATAATGTTAAACGTTCTGTTGTATTCTATTGTTTTCTATTCTATTGTAAGAGACCAGCATTCAGGAATCATTACAGCTGTACAGAGGTGAGTGTGATTGACATGTATTACTTTATTAGGAAGCACATTGAACTTGGCTCAATTACATTCCCTAGAAGCAACAACTACCAATAAGGGTGATCCCAACACACCCTTCACCTGTTCCCTTGGCAATCCATCTCTTCGGCAACTACAGCCCCCCTACGCCTCTGTTTACTAAACTTTCCACCTGTGAAATATTTATTAGAGCAGGGAGGTAGGCTGAACTCTGAAGGAGAGAGAGCGAGAGAGAGAGCTTAGGGGTGAGGGGTGGAGGGGAAGATTACAGGAAGTAGTGTTAGGTTTCTGTTGTGTTTGTTGTGTTTGTTTTTGGTTTCCTCTTACTCAAAAAGTGCTGTCGTCAGCAGTTGAAGAATGTGTGTGATCTTAGAGACGACAAGATGTGATGGGATGCAGTGGGTGGCACTGAATTTGACAAGGGTGGCATTAAATTGTACCATAATAAGCTCTACTCATAGACCCCAGCTTTGTTCCTGTGTCTTAACAGAACTAAGAGAGGCAGAAACAAAAATGCATCCACCACAGCTCAAGGTCGGAAGCACATTATGGGGTCACGTTGCCCCACACATATAGTAATATAAGATTAGGATTGGGGAAAGAGGGGTCAAAGGTCAGAGAAGCTTATGGACATCGTTTCAATTCGGGTCTACCTTTAGGTCTCATTTCACTCCTTTTCTGCCAAGGAAATGCAGAGATAAAGGAATGCAATAGCTGCATTTTCTTCTGTTCTGCATGAAAACAAAATCCCTCCCTAGCCCTGTTACTCACTGCAGTTGCATTGGACAAAGGAATAGGAAGTAAACCAAGCTGGCTCCTCATGAATCTTTAACCAGGAGTTTGTTTTGTCTTATGAATGTAATTAATGCATAATTAATATTTAAAGATTGCTTCATTTATCAGATTTAACCACTTTACCCACTCACCACAACAGAGTTGAAGTCATAAAGAAGAGAGAGAGAGAGCAAACAGCAGAGAGACATTTTGGAGTCAGCGAGAGATATCTGAGAACAGAGGCCTAATGAGGATGAGTCTTAATTAGTGGTGGAATGCGGCGGTTTCTTTTGTCAGATGTGGATTCCCCTGGACTGCCACGAAACAGGTCAGTAGACTGGAGCTCTGTTCTGGTTCTGAGCCCAGCAGAGAAAGAGCCAGAGACAGGTCTCCAGTGACCCTGTCTTTACTTCCCCATGTGAGAAGACAGACAACTGTGACACATTTAATGTCCCCCTTCAGATGTTGAAGGCATGAGCCACTAAAACTGGTCCTGCCTGAAGTCTTTTTCTTGATTTTGGTACTAGTTAATGCATATCTAACAGAGGGGAACCCTTGTGGCCCTCTAGACCTAATGATTTTTTGGCACAAACATAATTCTGTAATTTTCATTACTGAAAAAAAAAATCACTCTAATTACACAAATCTACATACAAGGTAAAATATATGAGCTCAGAATCATAACAATTCCTTTTGACCAAAAGGGTGAATTTGACTTGACCCTTCACTCCAAAACAAACAATAAATGGTAAATGATTAAATAAAAATACACAAAAAATATAGGTATGAGGTATAAAAGGCATTTTCCTCGCCGTGGTTTTATATTTATGACCCAAAGAGAAGGTTTAAAAGTCAAGCGATTGCTTGGTTTACTTTACACAGGATCCTGAAAACTCCCAGAATTAAGACACTCCAGTAATGCATTTTGACTAGTATAAAGGGCATTGCAGTACTTTTTGAGTACTATGCTATCATTCATCCTCTGTCCTCTAGAATGACAGAGAGTGGGCCTGATCAAGTATGCTAATAATTGATTTTGTCAACTAATCATCACCATATTAATGTAATGTGAAGTGCGTTTTCGAGTGTCTTCAGACACTTGATAGGGCAGGTTATGCCTTCAGATCTCATTCTCTCCTCTCATGTGTCTGCCACTTGAAACCTTCAGCAGGTTCCCGTGTCACCCAGCATAAAGTGGGGACTAAGTAGGCCATTTCTGCCTGTCAATATCTCATCACTGACCTAAGCTGTGACATGGGGAATGTGTTTTCACAATCTGCAACACCACTGAGTACTGAGCTGCCAATTAATGCACTGTCCACGTGTTTCCTTTTCTCCACTTGGGGATGTTGCTGCTGATGACTTGCTTAATAAACAGTGACAATGAAGACAGACAGGAATCAAATCAGCTCACTCAACTCCCTTGGTGAAACAGAAGCGACACGTTCGTTGTGTTTGAATATGACCCAGTTTGAGTGGATGTGATTGAACGTGATGGGTGGGAAGCTCATCATTAATGTGTGGGAGTGCTAGGCACTGTTCAGTTATTTGGGGCTTTGCATAATCTTTGAACTGCCACACGTTAAAGTTGTTACCACATTTAAAGATGCACGTCCAAGAGGAGTTTAATTAGCTGGATTCTGAGCGAACCCTCCAAATGTTTTGTTATTCAGGTCATTTGAAAACAAAATCTAAAATTCTGCTCATACACTCACTAGGTTCTTTGCTTTGATGGAGGCACCGGCTAATGGGTTAATTTAATTCCGCCAGGCAGCACACTCTGTCATGTAGCTAACAATTAGCCGGGAATGGAGTCGTGAATTTTTCATGACGAGCAAGGTAAAGAGAGAAAACAGGGAAAAGCCTCCTCCACTTAAAGGAGATACCAGAGGGCAATGTGGCACTGGCTTTGCACTCTAAGCTCTCTCTAGCTTTTCCCCCTTTCCATAAATCCAGGACTGGGGCTGCTAGAAATAATAAGTAAGTCACTGAAAGGCAGATTTTTTAAATGTTGGCTCTGAATACCAATCACTTTGGACCTCAGAATTTTTTTTTACTTTTATTAACAGTTCTTCATTAACTCATCAAGCAATGTCAGAATGACATATGTGGAACATAAAACATACTGTACCCCTCACTGCAGTCAACTTGACAGAAAGGTTCAGATTTACAGTAAAAAAAAATCTTTGGAGCTTCACTGAGCCCTCTACTTCTGCTAGCTATAGAAAGTAGGCAATAACAGTTAATATGAGCTTCTCAAGAGAAAAAACATTTACTATTCATGTTTATACCATTTTTATTCCATTATTCATTAGATGCATTTAGTTAACTGTAAATGTATCCGTTGTAGCCTATCCACATTAGCATTTAACCAAGGACCCTAAACTTCATTGATCAAAATAAATTCTTTAGCTGTCATTTAAGTAGTACACTATTCAGATGTTATTGTATCGTGTATCTTTTTTTTCTCTTTCAAGGACTCAGTGTTTGAAAAGCAGGCAACAGCCTCTCCAATGCTTTCACTCACTAGTGCATTAATGTTTGTCTTTTTGTAGATATCAGCACTTCTTAGGCCATTAAGAGAAAGTGCATTGACAATAATTTGAAGCACATTGGATCACCAAGGCCTCTATTTACTGGAGGAGACAGCTGTGGGGAACAGTTAAGACTATAGCAATTCCAGGTTCAGTAATTGAAGGCCATAGTGCTCCAGCCACGAAGTGCACCATTTGATTTAAAATGATTAGGATTCTCCCTTGGCAAGCTAATAATGTGAAATGAGGTTATGTGGTTATCACAGCTGTCTGCCATACTGAATGTGTGCCACATTCACTGTCACAGTTTAATTCCTTAGAAGTTTTAGCAATAATCATTTAGCCCCGATTCATTATATTAATGTAATGTGCATAATGTGACTGTTGAAAAACTGTTTCTTGTGGTCTGATATTTTTCCTATACATTCTTACCACTATAGTAATATATAAATGAAATTTCTTCTTTTCAGAGGTATCCAGTGAACATTGTCATTCAAATTCTAATGGCAAATGTACTTCTAATTCTAAATGAAAGTGGAGCCCTGGTCACTGACATAAAAAAGTGCACTGGTAGTATTCAATCACCATCTTGATTTTGTACTGTTAGTCTACAGAAGTATGTGAATGGGGGCGAGTGCATAGCTTACCTAATTAAAATGAGCAAACTGAAATATATCTGCAGTGGGCAGAAAGATAAAACTTATATAACTATAAAAGAAAACCTTTAACACAAACCAAATAATATTGCAGGGGGAGGTTGGATGGTGCTGGACCCTAGGCAAATGGGCAGCAGGGCAAGGAGCAAAGAAATACTCTGGACAGGTCGTCAGTCCATCTCCAAAATGACAGGTCTTGTGAGGTGCTCCCGGTATCCAGTGGTCAGTATCTAACAAAAGTGGTCCAAGGAAGAATGACTGGTGAACCAGCGACAGGGTCATGGGCACCCATCTGGTCCTACTTCACAGAATGATAATATAGCTTTAGCAAGAGGTTAATGCTGGCTTTGATAGATGGCTGTCAGAACACACAGTGCACTAGAGCTTGTGTTTATTGCAGATCTCATTCTGATGAGGTATCTGCGGGAGGTGCTGAAGTACTTACAGGACTTAAAGGATCTGCTGCTAACATGTTGTTGCCAAATAGACACTTTCAGAGGTCTTGTAGAGTCCATGTCTCCACTGATCTTAGCCGGGTTGCAGAAGGGGGTCCTTCACTTCACTTTCACTTTCACTTTCACTTTCACTTACATAAATTTCAGGTGTTTACAATGTAACGGCTGATTGGTGTATGCAGTAGGGGTAATAATAGTTTGTTTGTTTATGAAGTTTGCATGTATATGAAATTTTTGTGTATTTAGATGTTGGTTGAATGGACACAAGGACACACTAACAGAATAATCATTGTCAATAGTGATCATTCTTGTGTAATCACTCATAAGACCACCTCCAACATGGAATGTTGTTTTTTTCACTACTAGGATTTGTTTTTCTTTTGTACTGCCTCCAGGTAGCCATACAACATTGCATGCCATTTACAAGTCATGTTTTAATTACTAATAATTACTTATGGTGATTCATTTTTTAAAATTATTTTATGGTTAATAGTTTTGGCCATGGATTTAGTCGATTGATATGTTCATTTGGTGACATTTTGTCATTTATGAAAAGTATGGCTATCCTTGTATCATGCTACAGTATCTCTGCTTATACACACACACACACACACACACACACACACACACACACACACACACACACACACACACACACACATAGTGTCCTGTGTTGCAGCACAGTTTAACCTGACAAGTAAACGAATAATCATTTTGACTTTTTGCCTAAATAATTTATGCACCCCGACTCACAGTGTCCTCACTGATTTCAGAGACTACCATCAATAATTTTGAACAATTGCAGACAGGCTCAGAGTAAGAAATGTGATATAACGAGACAGAAGGCTAAGGTTTAAACACACAGTCCTTCTTCAAACACACACGAACCCACAGAAACACACAAGCACACACACACACACACAACACAAGCATGGGTCGTGGCAGTGCCGATCAGAGGCTGTAGGCATGTTTACAGACAGAGAGGGGAGATGAATAAATGATGTTGCTGATGTATAATGAATAGTCCTGCTTCATTACATTTTCTCACAATCAGGAGGGCATTCCAGAGGGCAGTGGGGCAATCCCTCAGCCTCTCAGTAAACTTTACCACGCCAGCAGCTTCAGCAGGTTCTCAACATGTGCTGCATTAGCTGTGTAGGGACACAAATAGTTATGGAAAGACTTTGTGTGGTGATTAGGCAGTGTGATTGGCTTTTAAACAAAAAAAAAAAAGTTGGTTTCGGAATGCACTCTGCCAATGCATGGATTTGTTCAGTTCTAAACTGTGAATACTAAATACACACATTCATGTTTTGTTTTGTTCTGACATGTAAATAGAAATAATGCACCATGTTCTCTGTAGATGAAGTTATAAAAATCTACAAAGTCATTTGTCGAATTGTCTGTATCTGAAATGAAGAGAATTAAAATGTGGTAGGGGGGTAACTCCATATTATTGCTTTTCTATACGGATTACACAACTTGTGTGTGCCATTGAATGAGTGTGTACAAATGTTTGGATGCAGAGACTGTATACTCTATGCAGTGAGATAAACAAATATTCAGATGATCTGATATGATGACCTTACTAAATCAGAAGGAAAAAATCTGCAGCTGGTCAGGTTGCAATACAAATTGAATCACAGTTTTGTGAAAATTATAGTTATATTTGGATGTATTAACTGAGAACTATAACACCATTCAACTTGGTATCCCTGAAGAGTAAGAGTGGGTTTGTTTTCTGAGAAGTTTCTAAGGAAGACAAAAGTGAAGTCTGTTAAAAGTGCATTCAGATTTGTATAAAAACATTCAGTGTGACGGATGATGGATGTCTTGCTGTTGTCATTTCTCCTTTATTTTCATTTTTTCTCATGACTGTGTGTCACATGTAATTTTCTCAATTGTTCGTTTCAAAAATACCATTGAACATTTTTCAACACCTCCACCACCCACTCTTTCTTTCTCAAAGCACTTTTTTTTTTGCCTGACCAACATGGAAAAGATATTCTCCTGCCATCCGTCAACATTTGAATTCTGTGTTTTATGTGAGAGCATTGACATTAATTGCACATTGTGCTTCTGTATGTTGTATTTTTGAAACCGCTGAACAAAAGGTTTTTGAGAACAAATAACAAATAGTATACTTCTCTCAACTAAAGCTTGTTGTGTGTATGTCTGCATTTTTTTTAAAGTCTGATTACATGCACTTCTCTGCTGCTCTGTTTGACTACATTAGCCTTAATGAAGAATAAAGTGGCATGAAGTGTAGTTCTTGGTTAATGAATGACTTTTTTTCAACCCAGAGCAAAAGAGTCCATATCTTACATTGTTTTCTTTTATTATATCTCTTCCCCTCCAAAAAAAAGCATAATTATATAGACTGCTGTTGAAAAATAAACATACTCATCTCTATTTTTTATTTAAAAACATCTGCTACCTTTTTCATTATGTAAACACTTTAAGAATGAACTTTACCTTAGTTCATTGCTCTTTAATAAAATCTCTTTATAGAAATTTACATACAAATTTAAGAAACATTTTTGACAGCCAATTGTAAATTAGATTGGTTCTAGGTGGCTGTTTCTTTCAAACACCACTCCAGCCTAAAATACTCACAAGGAATTTGGCATGAATGGGCAGTGATACATTACTTTGGGACAAATATTTGTAAGTGCTGGGTTTTGTGATATTAAAGTGATTAAATGTTCCATCAAACTCCTGTTGCAAAATTGCAAAATGTCCTCAAATGAACAATCGAAAGAAAAAAGAGCATGAGGTGGATAAGTGAGGTTGTTATCCTGGGGGAAAGCCACTTTAAGCAGCACTTTAAGCTTTAGTTTTATTGGCCAGATCCTGTAATGACTGCTTCAGTTCTCTTGCTCTTTTCTCCATCCCTTCGGGGCATGCCATATGATGGGCGTCAGGGGACCCTCTGCCTCCAGGGCTGCCCCACCAGAGTCACGTGAACTTCTGTCATCTGGGGAACTGGCACTGTGGGCCAAGTCTGAGTGACCAGGCTTGGGCCATGGGGGTAACTTGTCCCCTCCTAATTACCAGCTTAGCCTAGATTCATTACACAACAGCCCACATAGCCTAAGACAATGTGTGTTTGTGTGTGATGCTGTATGTCAGCTCTTCCCTGGGTATCTGTGAGTAGACACAAAGCTGTGTTTGGCTCAGAGCGGGTGGGGATAAAGGGGGGGCAGCTGTAGAACAAGTCTTCTCTTTTGGTGCATTGTTTCCCCTTTGACCTCCAGGCCTTGTTCCCAGCAGGGGATGTGGGTGGAGACACAATGGAACCTGCAGGACCACTGCAGCCAACTACAAGTGCAGCACAATGCTGGACCAACTTGAGTTCATGCACACGAGTCATTAACGCTCAGTGTCAGTCCGCTGCACTTTGAGCTTATGCTTGGCCTTCTCTGCATGCAGTGGTTAATTACACTGCCTGCCTGCCAATGATTGGTTTGATGAAATGCAGTTACACTCTTGTTGCATGTATTACTCTAATGCAGAACTATTATTAGAGAAAATGTAAAATTGAGTTTTATGCTGAGAAAACATTTATAGTAAGCCAAATTTACCTTTGTTCATCCAAAAACTGTGTTGTGACTGCAGTCAAAACAGCTAGCTAGCAAGAATGTACCTAAAATAATTGCTTCAGATATACAGCTGCTTGAAAGACATGTAGACATATGACTTTAATAATAAGTCAGTTAAATTACACAGAAAAGTCTATACACACAAAGTCTATATGTTTCTGGTTTTTTGAAATCTACTCCTCCAACTAGTTTGAAGCCCTGCTTTTAGCATTATTTCACAATAGGCAAGCTATAACAAGACTTGCACAGCCTGTCAGTTCAAAATAAATATTTTTTATTACTTTATTTTTAACAATTCACCTTTACATTCACATATTTTCTATTTCATGTTTATGTTATTAAACATTTTACTCGTTCTGTTATAAGCACATGTTGAAAACCTTTAACCATTTTGCGAAAAGGTTTTAATGTGGATGATGGCTGATATTTATAAAATTTGCAGGTTTTGGCATATTTCTTAAAGTACCATTGTCAAAAATTATTACAATTGTATCATTGTTATCTTCAGATGCCCTTGGCAAGTGATTTCAGACTGATGAACAACACATGATCATTTGTATGGGAATGTCTTTAAAAGCTGGTTGTTCCTGAACTTTTGAAATTAAGTTTACAGTCTTCTTGTTTTCTATTAAATTAGAGTGTTTCTGTGATCTATGATAAGGTGGTTTGTGTGAAGAGAGGAGACCACAAACATGTCTGAAACAAGAGCTACAGGCTTGCATTTTAGGGGTTTCACATGTTCCTGTGCCAAACTAATGTTAAATATTTTCTCAGTAACAAGCTTGGGTAGACCATCTTTCAGAAGGCACTTGAGACTTTTAAAAACTTGAGACTACACCACCGTTAAGCACATCCGGATCTCACAACTATGAGGAATTAGACAACATCAACTGCCTTTCTCCTCCACTCGTTTGCAAAAATAATGATTTTTTATTTTATGTTAGAATTTTGAAGTGTGATTGAAACAGGTTTCTGTGACATCATTCTTATTTTTAGTTCTTTTTCATTCATTCTTGTCATGAAGAAATGCATTTTATTGTAACATGATAAATGCTAAAGTTTGAATTTGTATGATGCAGAAAAGTCATGTCTCCATGTTTGCCAGCACAAAACTGTATTGTAATAGACATGAGCAGATCAGTCATTATAAACACACGGGGATCAAACAAAAAAAACATTTGTTTCCAAAGTGAATGTATTTCTTCATGGAGTTTATTTCAATGTTCTGAAATAAACCCGAAAGGCACAGCATTTTCTCAGTGAAAATTTTACATATACGTGTAAATTTCTGAAACCCCAATATAGGCAAACCTGTACATACTATTGGCCTAATACACCCTGTGCTGTTTAAATCTGAGGGTTGATAATTGCATGGTAAGCTAATTTTTGGCTGCTTGGTCACTAATGAGTTTAGCTGTCTATGGTCAGTGCCTCATGTTCCATTCACCACTGAACTGACTGCTAATGTGGCCAACTATAAGAGCAGACTTGTGGTTTGCGATAATGATCTCTGATTAATGGCAGGTATTATTTTCAAATCTGCTGCTGTGGTTTTGTTGACGTATGTGCCAATATGTGCATGTGCACCTCGCTGGGCTCCTGATTACTTGTGAATGTTATTGACTGGGTACTGGAAATTTGTCTACCCTGATTCTACTTAGAGGCCCTGAGGTGAATCCGCTTAGCCAGATAATGGAGGTCAGCAGTGCTGGAGGAGTATTGAAGCTCAGTGACATCTTCTCAGATCATCACCCACTGAGTCCCACGGTGTTCTGTGTCGTCTCAGGGCTGCAGAGTGGCGTCTCTAGAGCCTTGTTGCCACGTGGTCCCGAGTCAGGGGTCCATCAAGGAACAGCTTTTCTGGGATTTGCTCCCCTTTTGGATCAATACATTCCATGGAACACTTCCCCAAGATGGATGAGACAGTCCTCTCTTGTTAGCGAGGACCCGCCAGCCAGCCGTGTTCCAACATTACCTGGATCACAGAGCAGAGCCCTGCGGGACGGCTGATCTGTCTGACTTTCGATCAATCAGCACCACTTAGCCACACTTTGTGACAATCTTTGAGCTTTGTTTTATTGGGATTTTTGTGATCTGTGAAGGGAAAGGCCATGCCCAGCATGGTAGAACCAATGTTGTGGAAACAGATCTGATATGTTGTGGGTTTTTTTTTCGCTTTTTTTGTTAACTGATGGCCGCAGGGCCAGTTAAAAAACTAAGAAAATGTAATATTCGCTAAATTAAAATGCTTAAATCTCACACAGTGGCAAGATGAACTTCAGAATAGATTCTGTCTTTCCACTGCGGAATAAATAAGGTAACACTTCACTGAAGTCTTATATTTATGAAGCTACAAGAGATAAAATGCATAAATATTTATTCAAACAAGGGTCAGCAGTCTGGAGTTAAACTGATGAAATCAGCAGTTATAAAAACTAGTGAATGTTGAAATCAGTCTTCATAAATGTTAATGTAAATTTATGATAGCTCTTATGAGTGGTTTACGTACAGTACTGGTCGTGAATCCTTAAGGGTACTGGCCTTCATTAAATGTATTCTTTGAAAACTCCTCCACCTTAGAACACAAGGGTCAGGTTACTGAGGGTTTTACTGAGCTCCTCACAGGTATCCACTTTGTCTGAGGTGTGCATGAGTGCAATACCATAGTGTTGCATTTCTATATGTAATTACACACTACTAACTGACTTTTCTTTGTTATGCACATGGTTGCAAGGATAAAAAGCATGCAGATAAAAAACAGTGTTTGAAACAAGATAACATGACAATCAGCATCTCAGTGTATGTGTGTGTGTGTGTGTGTGTGTGTGTGTGTGTGTGTGTGTGTGTGTGTGTTTGTGTGTGTGTGTGTGTGTGTGTGT
>JBBIGB010000022.1:2741040-2756570 GCA_037577075.1 Alestopetersius hilgendorfi | reverse complement strand
ATTCACCAAGTGAAGCAGGGGGCAGCCATGAACACGGCGCCCGGGGAGCAGTGTGTGGGGACGGTACTTTGCTCAGGATACCTCAGCAGTGCCTATCGGTCTTGGGGATCGAACCTGGACTTTCTGATCGCAGGGCGATTGCCCTAACCACTAGGCTACCAAATACAGTAATCCCACAGTTTTACGTTTTCAAAGAACCAAACTCATCCCCACATTTATGCAGAAACTGCAAATATCCTTGCCTTTTAATGAGAACCAAACTGTATGACCCAGTGGTGGCAGTAATACACTGAAAAGTTGTTAACCACCATGAAATGAAGATGCTGCTGCAGCATGCCTGCTCTGTGTCTTGTCCTACAATTTTAGTGTTTTAAACCCCACCCCCCCAAAAAAAAATATCTCAGTTTTAGTAATCTGTGCCCTGTCTAAACATATAGAGATTTATTTCAATGTTTCTTTTGTGTATGAGTCAAACAGTGTTTCTCTCTCTCCGTCTCACACACCCACTCAATTACCCACTCATACGCGCACACACAAATAAACCAATATTTAATTAAATGAAAGTGTTCTGAGAGCATTTGGGGGCATATTTAGGGTTTACACTATAAAAATAGGCATTTATAAGCATTTTTTTTTAACCAAAACACAACAACGCAAGTTTTCAATATACATGGGTGCTCTTGAAATGCAAAAAGTGGGGGATTACTGTACAGATATAAGCCCTGTATAGACTGTACTGTACTACATGGACAGGCATTTTCTTGAGCTCAACTGCCTCTTTTAATTTAAATTACAATAATAAAAACACAGTGCTTTAGAAGGACAAAATATTTTATATGGAACCGTAACTGAATTTATTTTAGTATTTATTTATATAATTATATATAAATAATTGAAGTTTATCTGCGGTTTCCACAAGTTTGCAGGGGTTTACACCAACAATTATTAGTTCGGTTCTAAGAAAAAAATACTGAATCCGAAATACTTTCACTTCATTTTAAATTCAGCTTAATACGTTACCCTTAGTAAATTATATTTTTCTAAATAATTTACAATTAAAATGCTAACAAACATATTACCACAAAAAAATATAATAAAAATGTGGAGAATATTTGCAGTTTCTGCGTTGTGGGCATTTCCACATTCAATTATCAACTATCGATGTGACACTGATTCCGTGACTCCTGATCCACATAAAACTGGGGGGTTACTGTATAAATAACACAGCTGAGTGAAAAACTATTGACACAAATGGTAGTTTGGGCTAAGTTATTGAAATTATTAGAAAATCATAAGTAATATTAAGTAGTGAAAATATAATATTGACCAATAGTAATATTGCACATATGATATTGCACTAATTAAGTGATTTACATCACATGGTACTGGACATAATGATAGCATCCAGTAGCTGAAATGATTTAAAGCAGTAAAGAATTTTCAATGAGACCCTTGTGCCAGGCTTCATGCCAAACAAAGACAGGCTTTTATATACTATTATAGATATTTTTAATAAAGTATGTCCAGTGCTGTAGACAAAGCCCACTCGCCACCTCGATGTGCCTTTGAAGGATTGATGTGCATGATGAATTCAAAGTACAGGTTATGGCAGTCTTATAAACTTTGATAATGCTTGACTAAATTATAATTTATTCATCTGGATTACTTATCACGGCATTACATTGTTTCTTAACAGGTTGTATTTTTCAGACAAAGTAATGTTCATACGTTTTAGACACATATATGAGATGAGATATATATGAGTAATCTACCAAATGTGCTTGCAGTTAATGACTACACAGCCTAACCAATTAAGCTGATCTCAAATTAGTCATTAGGTGTGGAGGTAGCTCAGTGGGTAGGATACTTGCCTCCAGATCAATAGGTCGTGGGTTTGAATCCTACCTTCAGCATACCAACACTGGGTCCCTGAGCAAAACCCTTAACCCCAAGTTGCTCCAGGGAAAGACTGATCCCTGTAGTTAGGGAATGAAAGTCGCTTTGGATAAAAGCGTCTGCTAAATGCCGTAAATGTCAATAGTCATTTTCCTTGAATCACTTGAACTATGAGTTGACTTGTGAAATTTTATGGTACTAAAGGTGAGGCATTTTACAGTCTTTTGGTGCATTAATCAGCAAAGTCATATACTGGTCATTTGCAACCTTAAGAGCTTCTAGAAGACCTAGTGGGTGACCTCTTGATGACTTGTGTATTTCCTCTGGAATCAAGGGTATTAATATGTTACCCCTCCTTCCCCTTCCATCCCTGGTGCTGGCTGTACCCTTCTGGGAAGGCGTTACTCTAGTTGTTGGAACATTGCTGTGAGCAGTTGAATGCATTCAACCACAAGCGCATAAGTAAAATCAGCATGTTGGATTGTTAGGTCTGTATCACGAACGCCACTCCAACTTCTCCCAAAGCATTTGAAGTACTGGAGCTACAACAATACATAGATTGCAACATAGGGCTGTGAGGATTTTGTACTTTTTTACTCAATGCTTGTCGCTAGACATGAAAACCTTAGGTTTATGTGTGTATTGCTTCAGTATGTCCCGTTCTTTTGTCTTTAATCAAGGCAAATGTGCGTAAGGGAATGACTGTGTCAAGGGATTCCCAAAAAGTAGCTAAATTCACCAATTCAAAGCTGTGTCCAAACACTTTTTGAACTTGTGTTGTATTTAGTCAAATGCAACTTTCCTCCAATCTCTGTACAAGTGACTAACACCTGAAATCAAAAACCTTTATTTAACTGTCGATTTTACACTGATAAAGCCTTTGTGATAGGCCTTGTTTAATGCTGCGGACTTGCGAAAGCTGACCCATGAGGTGCTGCATCTGAAATAATTTATCACCTCTGCTCCTTCGTGGTGGTGCCACAATAGCTTTGGGCACAAAGTGAGGAAACAGCATCCCGGAGCTCGTGTTGTGAGACAAAAGCAACACATTGAAATTCCACACGGAGAGTCATTTATTGGCAGCGTCACTGCGCTCGCGGCTCTAGAGGGATCAGCGGCTAAAGTAATCGCTGTTTGGCTGTCACACGCTCCTTGACGCCTCAGTTTACCCCACGCTTTGTGTGCTGTAGAGTTTATTGGGCAGTTGCTCAGGTAGTGTGGTGTTACAGTATCGAGATACACAAGCACACATGGTCAAACACACCTGAGAGGTGTAACTCTGACAGGTGAAGCTGTAAATAGCACTGAGTTCTCATATGTCAGCCGTCATCTGGCTAGCCAGAAGAGTAGCTTGTTATCAGGCTAAAGCGAAGACAAGACAAAAGAAGAGAAGTCAAGAGGAAAAAAAAGAGATAAAGCATTTTCCCCACAAAAAATGTATGCATTGAAATGTTTTTGTTGTTGTTTTGTAAAAGTAAATGTTTTATTCCTGTAATAATAATGAACTTATTTTATTCATGTTATTTCAATGCATCAACCTTACATGTAGCCTACCAACAAAAATAATTAAACTTGTCATGAATAAATTATTACATTTTCCTCTTGACAAAAGAGAGAGAGCACAGCCAGAAAATCAGCAGTGAGCAGGATGGAGAGGAGAAGCAAAACAAGAAACAGAGGCAAATGTAGAGTGAGTCTTCAAAAAAGCTTCTGAAAATAACTTGGAAGTCAATGATTCAGGCCCAGCAATAAGATTGTCTCAGATGAGTACTTTGGGTTGAAACAAAGTTAATTTTTTCAATTGTGCTTGGTTTGATCATTTTTAATGCCTGGAGTAAGGGAAGCAAACAGACTAGGCTAAGCCCCACAAAGGGCCAATAGTCTACTTTTTTTTTTTTTTTTTACTGTATATCATTCCTTCTGATACACTTAAGGCACAACTGTGATTTTAACATGATCCTTTCCAGCAACATTTAAAGAGACATCTTTAAACCCTTCTTCAGGGTTAATGTTGGCTGCCCAATGTTTTACAATGGATGGCTTAGTAGAAATGGTCTAAAAATGTGGTTTCTAGAGAAGTTTGGACTTATAGTGGGTATAGAAAAGAATCACCCCCTTCAGAATATGTATTCACATTTTGAATTGCTTTACAACATGAAATGTATTTATTTAGCATTTACAGCATTTATCCGACGCTTTTATCCAAAGCGACTTCCATTCCCTAACTACAGGGGACAGTCTCCCTGGAGCAACTTGGGGTTAAGGGTCTTGTTCAGGGACCCAGTGGTGGTATGCTGAAGGTAGGATTCGAACCTGTGACCTCTTGGTCCAGAGGCAAGTATCCTACCCACTGAGCTACCGCCATTTATTTTCTGTATTGTTCTTATCATATCTTTCACTTTGATATTATAAGTTGTACTGAATAAATTAATCTGGAAAATTTGGCGTGGCAGAGTAGGTTTTGTGTGTATATGTGTCTTCATTTCAGGCTGATTTTTTTCTAAGCCCAGTGTACAGTGTCTTTTGTCTTTGTTTAAACAGGCCCAGGAAACACAATTGCAAAGGGAGATGAGGGAGCGTTATTGAAACATAATAGCTATTTCACCACAGCCAAGATCAGTCTTACACAAGACTTTGGGTCTACCTAAAAGTTCCAGAAATACATATGTCAAATATTCCCTCCCCTTCTTGCTCCTAAATATTTTTTCCATTCCCTCAGCAGCTCATGCACTCAAGCTGACGTTTAGCATGTGTTACTCTGGTTACCCTAGGCAACAATAAAAAGGACATCCTAACATTTAAATCACACGCAAAGCTCTTAACCACAGGTATGAACTACAACTACCACCCACTCTTTACACACTCAGTGTCCTGACGCAAGTTTGCTCCCAGAAAGCCTTGAGGCGGGGTGGAGTCATGTTAGCGGCAGTTAAAGAGTTCTTTACGACTCAGCAAAGAGACACAGTGTACACATGCTTAAAAAAGATTACCACAATATCAAAAAGACAAAGGATGTGCAGCGGAAGATGTCTGACATTAACCTCAGAATACAACGTAGTTTATCATGCATCAGATATTTAATATTTACTATTATTCTGTGCCATACACTCTTAAAGATAAAGGTGCCATCGTGTGTTGCCACAGAAAAACAGAACTCAAACATTCCTCAAATCAGTCTGCAACTCATGGTGAAACAAAATTTGAATGCCCTGAGGACTGGTCTGAGAACCGCTGTCTTTTAATTCAAAACTTCATCTAAGGATACAGGAGGCATTAAACTGATGTAGAGCCCTTTCATTACGGGAATGTTCTTTAAGACAAACATGGTTCTTTAGGGATCAAAAAGACATATACACAAAGAACCCTATGTGATTTTGTCAAATGCACCAAATGCAGCACATACTGTAAAGCTAGTACATGTTCCCACGGTTGAAATATGTAGCTAGGCTAAATAGTTTACCTACTACTGCTTAAGCTGTAATTACAAAGCTGAAGCAAGATTTATATTAGAAAAGCCATAGGAATGCTGTGGGACGCTCTGGAATGAGGTTTTTTTCTTCACAGATGTAAGAAACTGTAAGAGAAATACTGTTTTGTTTACGTAACTTATAGCTATTCTGCAATCCAGCTTCCGTGCATAAATGAGATGCCAGAATTTTGTCTCCAGGCTTAAGTGACAGTGCATAAAATTCATGTGACTTGAGCATTTGAACTGATTTGCACTATTTAGCAATGAATCTCTCTAATCGTCTTTTTGACAAGTCATGCTACAAGCAAATAATGGTGAGGCAGAAAAGCTCTGTGGGTGTTTTTGTGATGCGGAAAGAAGCGTACACAGAGCTCTCTGTACAAAGAAATGGATTTAGCTTTACAACAAAACATGTCTATCGCTCTGGACAAAGACACTATGAAATGTGTCAACCCAGCGGTGCTGTAATCAACTGTCTGCATTGTGCTTTGTCTCCACTGGCTCTTGTGGGCAGATTGTATGGGTTGACTTTTGGTTTTAAGGTCTTGGAAGGTTCTTCCAGGTTGGTAGCTCCAGTGGGATATTGGTTTATATCTGGATTTCTCTGTAAAGGCTACTTTAGTTGTGTATTTTTTTTTTCTTTAGCTGTGTAACTAACAAAAATAGTTCGGTATAGTTCTGAAAAAGTGTCCTTTAATGTGCAGCAATAGCAGATTTTGCTATATAGAAGTTTGAAAGTAGCCAATCCGAGAATGTTATTTATTTCTCCATGTTGCTGATGGGCTGCTGCCCTGTGATGCAGCTGTAGTCCATAATATACTTCAATTCTTTTTCTTGACACACAAGATGATATATCATATTGTTTAGGTTTTTTCAGAGGTTTGACAAGCTAGAACAGGCAAGAAAGCACCAGTAGTGACACATTTAAAAATACTGCCAGCAATTTGTAGTGCTTTTTTTCAATAACTTGCAGTGGTTTTCTTATTCTGTCTTTGAGACTAACAGTGTAGTTGTTTAACACTTAAATATACACGTTAAATACTGAAATGTAGCTGAAACATAGTTGTTCAGAACTGAAATTGTTCATTTCATGATGTGACAGCCCTTGCTTGAAGTCTATTTAATGGAACTAGATGTTGGGTCTCAACATTTCGAAACATTTTATTCCTGGAACATTTTATTCCTGGAAATCAGTGGACATAAACCCACAGTGTAAAACAGAATGACAGACCAAAAACAATGGGTTTTGATAAAAGTATGATTCTTTGAAAGGTGCTGTGCATAGAAAATCAAGTGCTGCACAAAAACAATCAATCAGCACCCAAATGGCCAGCAGCAGCCTTGCTCTCTGAAATAATGAAATACAGCTCACATCCCAGGTGAGCTCAGGTCACCTGTGCTCATAACTATTAAATATATATTAGAAGCAGGCAGCTGAGAGTACAGTATAAACCTCGGTGGGATACAAGGCCCTCTGTGCTAAAAGCTTTGTTTTAAATACTCTAGTGATGAAACATGGAATGCCTAAATAGAAACCAAATTGTCCATTATTACTTTAGCGCTAAATGAGGACTTAGTTTGGTTTCGACAGATGACATCATGATACACACAAGGTGGTCTGTTTGTCTTTGGCCATTTTACTGAGATACTCTCCCATACGACCCCTGGAAGAACTGTTGAAATCAGTCTATGATCCTCAAGCTCATTTAGCTCACATGGCTACTATGCATTATGAGGAATTCTGTCATTTTGAGGAATGATGGTACGCTGCAAAACATCATACTCTCTCATTGCAACATGAGAGAGTATGATGACATTCCTCATAATGTAATCAGACACAGCTTCCTCTTGAGCACACAAAGCACTTTATAGCTTACAAATGCAAACAAAGTGCAATGGATGATAATGATCACCATGGTCTTATTGTTCTTGTCTGCTTTTGCAATCGGGGCCAGTCTGGACCAGGAAAGAGTGGGATTTTATGTATGAGGCAGTAGGGATACAGGTGAGAGAGGCAACAAAAAGTTTCTTGACAGCCTTTAGTGTGGGAATCTCCTGGCCTGATTGTTGTTCATTTATTGGATAACAATGGAGAGTCGATCCCTAGGCCTTCTTTCAAACTGAACATAAAGTAATCTGACACTCTGGGACCTAAAGGTGCTAAAGAAGACACAGGCAGTGTGGTCAGATATACACCGTCATACACCAACAGCAGGAGGGCATTATACAAATGAAATGAAATTAAAATTGACTTTTTTTGCCAAGGGTGAACACACAACCTCACAACCTCACAACGCACAACACAGTTCTCTGCATTTAACCCATTCACCAAGTGAAGCAGCAGACAGCCAGTTACACAACGTCCGGGGAGCAGTGTGTGAGGATGGTACCTTGCTCAAGAGTAGCACAGTGGTGTAACTGGCAATCCTGGGATTCAAACCCCACAACCTTCCAGTTGCAGTTGCAACTCTCTAATCACTAGGTAACAACTGAGGACTTCACGATGAATTTGCATGAAATATGTCTATTTTAATATGACTGGACACCAAACAGAATCTGACTTGTCAAAAGCTAAGGACTAGGACATGGCATTAACCATGCAACAGTGACTACAACAACCTCAAATGGCAGTACACATATGATAATGAAGGTTTTGAATAGATATGGCATGAGACCACATTTTTATGTCCGATACCGATATTGTAAATTTGAAACAATACAATACAAATCTGAAGAAAAAATAATGCTTTCAAAAAATGTCCAGATACATTTTGTATACCTTCACACAAAACCAAAAATCATAACTGTGATATAATAAGGGAGAAACATTGCACCAAGAACATGGGGTAGTAAGATGTCCCTTATGGTGTGCCGTTTGTAAAAACAGCTTAACACATTCAGAGGTGTCAGTTTTTCATAATTTAGTGCAATTTTCAATTTTCACACATTCAAATGTGTGCTGTAAATCTAAATGTTGCACTTTTCCAAGCCTTGGCTTTTACAGTCTTAGCTTTTTCTTCTTTGAGTCTAAAGTAACTCCAAATTGCTGACATGTTGGGAAGTCTCACACACAACAGAAACTTCACGCTATGCGTGCTGTAAATATTTTCTGTATTTTTTATTCCTTCTCGATTTGCGGTCCAGTAATTTAGGACAGAATCAGATTGATACCACTATAGATTCTCAGATTGGTGAATCTCTAGTTTAGAACATTGTAGCTGTCCAAAAAACAGGACTATTGAGAGGACTAAAATATTCTGTTCTCTGTGTTTTTGTCGGTATAGAAACCACTATTTTAATTCAAAATAAAAAAAAAATTATTTCTAAAATATCAGTGTTATTATCATTTCATTTAAATCATACAACAAAATGACAATTTTCAGTGCTAATGGATTTTCAGTGCTAATAATTCTCTTGTGAACATGCCATAAAATGATCTGGCTGTGCCTGACAGGTGGTCACCACATCAACAGCACTGTTTGGAGATTATCTAGAAACTTCTGCAAATATGATAGATGTAATATATGACATGTGCATGGTATCGCCCACCATATGACATGCAACAAGGGTCAAAAGTCCTTTGTCAACAGTATTGGCCCCACAGGTTATATAATTTAGGTTATTAATAATCATTTACTTAAAAATAATACATTTCTAAGTACTCTGTTGATAAAATTGGTCAGTAACAACGATCAGGTACTTTGTATAAGTGACATATTTGCTTTGCTTTAAATTGCTGTTACGGTACTTCCACATGAACACTTTTACATCACTTTGCAGGAAGTGACATTTGTTCACACTTTCCCTCATAATTTAACTATTCACTGCTATACTGACGTGCTGTACGTGGGCGTCCTGGCAATGAGCTAGTTAACATTGCGTGTTGTATTGAAGGAGCCCAGTAATCACAAAACTTTATGTCCTCTCACCCTTATTGTGACATCATTCCTCTATCTCTTCACTGAAGGAATTCCTGTACTTCCTGTGTCCAAATATGGTCACTTACCCACAGGAATCACAAAGTCTTATAACTCCCACGCTTAAAGGAACAGGCAACATCCTGCAGTGATATCTTGGGCCTTTGCTTACGCACACACACACACACACACACACACACACACACACACACACACACACACACACACACAGTTGCAGTAGTATAATAAGCAAATATTCAAGGTGTCTCCTGTTAACCCTTTCATTTCCTGTACTCTACTGACTCATGTTCTTTCTCATACTGATCCCCCTTAATTGGTCACTTTTATCACTTTTAAAACAAACACTGGTGAGTTAATGGTCAGTCATAAGGTATTAAAATATTATATATTAGATTCTGTATATACACAAACACCAAATATAAGCAGATAAAAAAGTAGCCTACAGTGTGAAGTCTATAGTTGGGGCAGCTAGAGGCCTGGTGGTTAGGGAGTTGCCACTGTAGTCAGAAAGCTGTGGGTTCAAATGCCAGGACTGTCAGTGGCACCACTGAGGTGCCCTTGAACAGGGTATAGTCCCCACACACTGCTCACCAGGTGCCTCTGCTGTTCACTGCTTCTCTCAGGTGAATGGGTTAAATGTGCTGTTGTGTGTTCACATGTGACAATAATGTTCACTTTATTTTATTTTAAAACAGGGATCTATTAGCGCTCTGCGTGGAACTGAAAGATTACCACAAAGATCTCAAATCGGGCTACACTTAAAATAAAAAAGAGTGATGTATTAAATGTTGAGAATGAGAGTGTCTGATGGGTGAGGGTGTCAAGTTACTGTCTGGCCAAATCATTTGTTCTCAGGGCCTACTCTGTGGAGCCTTTGTATGAAAACACTTAAGATTCTACTAGGGAATAATTTTTAAAAAGCGTAGGCTATATTCTCAACTGGCACCTAAGAATCCTGCTCCTTTTTTGTTTGCACAGTATTTGGGAAGTCTATAACGATCCACATGTGCGTTCCTCTCTTTTATGCTTTCCTGGTTTTGTTTGACCAGGTGGGTCCTTTCAGGAAAACCAGTAATGTATAGAACCTGATAATTAAACAAAATGCATGTGTGCGTGGAGTTGAGAAATGTAAAGAAATCACATTTGAGAATTAGCTTCAAATGAACATTGCTGCAAACACCATTGTCACTATACAAATCCTCAGTCAGAGACTTTCGTTTTGCCTGTTAAATGCACACATTTAATACATCACTCATTTTCATTTTAAGTGTGCTGAGCCAAAGCTGAGATCTTTGTGGCAATCTTTCAGATCCACCCACGATACTAATGAGGCACCAGAGAGCTTGGCAATAAAGGTCTTACGCAACCTCTTCCTGTCGCCATAATATCAGAAGAGTTTTGCATCACTGAGTGTGTTCTATAAGCATGAATAAACAAAACTAACAATAATGCCAAGTTTGTGTGATAAATCAATACACTCATATACACAATTGCAAAATGCCTAGTCAGTCCCTAGTCATGTTTTTTGATTACTTGAGTGAAAATAAGTGCATATCCTGTACAGAGAACAAATATAAATGAAACCATTTGAACAGAAAATTTAAATTTTTTAGTATGTTAAATTACATTACATTGAAATTTACATTGTCAAGGAGTGAGATATATTAGGCAGCAAGTGAACAGTCAGTTCTTGAAACAGATGCTCAGGGAACAGGAAAAACAGATGCTCAGGGAACATACAAGGCTGTTTGGCTGCAGAGCGGTCAGAGTGCCCATGTTGATCTCTGTTCACTGTCAAAAGCACCTTCAGTGGGCACATGAGCACGAGAACTAGACCATGGAGCAATGGAAGAAATGGCCTTCTCTGTTTTTTTTTTTTTGTTTTTTTTTACATTATTCGGATACCTGAATGGGTGTGTTATTCACTTTCCTTGGCAAGAGATATCACCAGGATACACTGTAAGAGGAAGTCAAGCCAGCAGAAACAGTGAGACGTTCTGGGTAATGTTCTCTTGGCCTCCAAATTCGCCAGACCTCAGTCTGTTCTAAAATCTGTGGGATGTGCCAGGAAAACTAGTATGATTCATGGAGGCTTAGTCTCTCAACTTACCGGACATAAATGGTCTGCTTAAAGGAATTGATACTACAGCTCACATTCAGAGATCCTGGAGAGTGTGATTGAGTCAGAGGGCCCAACTCAGTGTGTGACAGTTGGGTTTAATGTTAAGGCTGTATATATACACACAGTAAACAAATTTCAAAAAATGGTAACTTTACAGGAGAAGGAAAAATATTCTTTCCATGTGAATAATGTAACTAAAAACTAACTAAAAAAGATTTTATTATAAGTCACATTGGACTATGTCTACTACTCCCATTCGTTTTAAAATTATATTTGTCCCAACAGCAAATATACGTTCCCTATAAAATATATGGGACATGTTGGATAAGATTAGAATGTCTTGTCCTGACATAGTAATAAAAATGAGTCTGAATGTGTGTGTTAGTCATAGTGACTGTGCCATAGGTGCAGTGTTGCTGTTGGTTTTGTCTCGCTATATCTCTCCATATGTAGGCAGCATGCAGATGATGTAGTTATTTATTGAAAACCTCCACATACAAGCTTTTGAAGGTGGCAGTACCCATCAAAAAAGAGCAATTTTTCACCTTTTTGTAACACTGCCCATTCTGTCATTGCACAATAAGAGTTTGGGCGTGTGCTTGGTTGGTTAGTCTGTCGAGTAATGTGCCAGCAATGCTCAGTTTGCTCAGATCAATGCTGATTCTTGCCTTATTGAAAAGTACACATTTTAACCGCTATGCTGTAGTAGGGGAGAACAATCAGGGCCTATTCAGGGCTGAAGGACACCCTCCCTCAGTCAACATTTGGCTCTCAAATCCATAGTGAGCTCAAGCTCTCTGGTCCCAGAATGCATCACTTACTTTCAATGCTTTGGATATTCATTTACAGGTCTATTGTGGCTGCATGCTGCTTTGGTGCTAACTCAGTGAGAAGCAGCACGGGAAGCTGTAAAAGGCTTGAGATGCTACTGGGTTCACTCTGCAGCTCACTGGCCAACCATTATTAGTTGTATGCTTTATCATATGTAAACATTATCATGCAGAGGCTATAATTTTCAGGCATCAAACTTCAATCATTTGCATGCAATTGGTCTTTTCTACAGATCCACAGTAGATCAATCCAGTAGTATTTACTATTATGTATGTCCTCACATGGATAAAACAATGTTTCTGGACATACATATGTCCCTGTATGTCCTCAAAACAGCAAGACACATAAATTGCATGACAAACATGTCTGTAATATAATAAATAGGGGTAAGCTCCTCTTACTCAGCTTACTCAGTACGGTTTTTAAGTCAAATATACAAATGCAAATTTCTCTTATATTGGACAAATCAAAGACATGCACACTGCTAAAAATAGTTTAATGTATACACTGTATGTCCAGAAGGCACCTCATCTATTTAGTGAACTCAGCACTTATTGCTCACACAGGTATGTATGTAAATATGAATCTGGAGCAGCTGCATATGAGACAAACATCACATGTCCAAAGCCAAGCATCAGTAAAAGGGGTACAACCCTACTATTCTTAGAGGAGTAGATGCTACTGCTGCAGCAGAGTGGGGCAAATGGTCTATTAGTAGCGATTTGGAAGAAACATGAAATAGTGTCTACAAATTTTTAGGCATGAATTACATAAATTACATATCCAGGTAGTATACTGTTGTTGTCTCATCAAATTTTAAATTGACATGATATTGCACACAAGCTTCTGGCTGTCTATTACAAATGTATAGACACAATAAAGTGCACAGGAGTCAGTGTGTGAGTGAGTTTCCTCTGAAACCTGAGCTCGCCCAGCTGAGCAATCTCAGGTAAAGTATGGGTAACCGCATGCTCAAAACCCACCGCAGTCCATCAACCAATTCCCCATGCAAATGGGAAACCAGCCAAGCAAAGGCTGCCTTGTTTATAACACAAGCATATACAAGCTGTTCCACAGGCACATGGCTCTCTGGTGCAGTGGCACAACACTTCGCAAACCAGGCATGAATAAACACCACACTCCTTAATAATAATGTGTCACAACACTATGTTAGGGTTTTGAAATTGGATAAGTTGTCAGTTTTATTGTCAACACTTAAAGTGGTATGTGTCAGCACTACTTTTTCATCATCGCTTAATCTGTACAGTGCATTAAATAACTGCTTGCTTGACTGAATCCATTTGGTGCATATTTATTAAAACTTTCAGGGGATTTCAGGGGCAACATTTGCACCTTCAATAGGATGCAACCATACTTAATTGGTCTGACCTCAGGGGACCTCACATCTAAAAACTAACAGCCACAGATGAGGTTTTCACAACTGAAAGTCTGAACCATGGGTTGCATTTTTTATTAAATGTGTGCATTTGATCCAGTTTCACCATGCAGTTGTATGAGATTTACATGCCACACCTATCTTAACATCGTCATTGCCTACGTAGGATGTGCTTCCTACTGACTTGACAGTGTGTTGTCAAGTCAGTAGGAAAAATGTCTCAATATTTCATTTGTCTTTTATATACCACAGCTACAATTTCTTTGTTTTCAAGTTGTATGGCTCTAATGTTCTTACATATCCTCTCTCTCATCCTTCCAACAACTGAGTTATAGCTTTTTGAATTCTAATGTATTTTTAAATTGATTTCTCTTTTTTTTTTTTTTGTAAGACCAGTGTGCTACCACAGGTTTGTTTTTACTTCTCTTCTGATTCTTTTTCGTCAGTTACCCTGCCTCAATTTGCTATAATTGGTCCAAAAGTCCCATCCATCCAAAAACTGCTTCTGCACTGACAACCGTTTTTTGGTTCACTTTGATCTGGATTGCAACCACCTAAAACTACAAAGTTCAAAAGTGTAGACCAAACGCGCTAGGGTCTCATTTTTAGAACTATCACAAACCAAACTAATCTAAGTGGGAAGACACATAGAAACAGTTGGCTAGAGCGTCATGAGTTGACAGAATACATCCTGTTGGGCCTGAGGGCATTAGCTGTTTGTGCTGTCTGCCTTCCATTGTCTTTAGGCCACAACCCCCAGCTTAAGCACACATGATCAGATCAGGCAAAATTATAGCACATTGGATATAAGCGCAGGTACACTTTTACAAATTGTGGTCCCAAATCTCTATCCAAATATCACAGACTAACCAGCAAGAAATGGCACATATATTTTAAAGTTTCCTCATGGAAAATCAAAATTCCCTTGCTTCTTTGAAACAGTTATAAGGCACAGTTATACAAACTTTTAATTCAATTGGGTTCAATTGGATTCAAATGGCTAATGGGGATTCAACTGGATAAAAACTAAAATGCAATATGGGCACTGTTGCATGTTCATTCTAGAAAGAATGCTGAATCAAGTGTAGTATAAATCCATCCTTAGTTAATGCCTGAAATAATTCCATTTTAAAGAATCAGACTTTAAGACTGCTCACACTATATATGAGGTATCAGGACTAGAGGTGGATGCCTAGGTTTCTTCTGAGAGAGCTAACGTCATCGAAAGGAAGTGTTTGGAAATTCTTGCTGCAATGCTGAAGCAAGTGAAAGGCACACGAAACTTGAGTAAGCTTTGAAGTAAAAGCCTTGAGGCGTTAGTCTGACTGCCGCCATTTTGACTGTAATTACAGTGGTTAGTGCCCATCCACTGGCTCTTCTGTCAACTAGTCCTGCCCTTTCTCACCAAGCATGCCCCTTCTTTTTATTTATTATTTTTTTTACCAACACAACCCAAACACTCCTTGAGATGATGCTTGATCAATAAACATGGTCAACAGTTGATTTTGGGTCATCATTCCATCCAATAATGTATTACTTATATAGATCCTGAGTGACAGCAACAGATAAACAAATGGCAAAAAAGTGAATAGTCTTCTGGATAGGATTTAAAAAAAAAAAAATACTGTCAGAAAACGATGCTAAAATGATTATGTTGTAGTCATTTTACTGTATTTGTAATTCCATAAATGTTATATTTCCATAATCTAGGTAGATGTCCAGTTTTTACATTTGTATTTTAAGCTTATAGATCCTAAAGTGTTTAAATATTAGCACTGGCACATGTGTATATCAAAAAGGGATCTGCCCACAATTCCTATATTAATGCATCCAGTGCACCCACTTGCTATTAGCAAAGAAGGTATAGGCATAGAGCAG
>JBBIGB010000022.1:2727616-2737861 GCA_037577075.1 Alestopetersius hilgendorfi | reverse complement strand
TATTTTTGTTGTTGTTTGTTTGTGGTGGTGTTATTTTCATCATTATTATTATTATTATTATTATTATTATTATTATTGAATTACTACTACTGATGCTGCTTTACTCATGTTATTAGTCAATTAAGATACTACTGAAAGTACTTAACTTAATCTGATGCACTGTAAAATGGTTCTGTGTATTTATGGGCTTCACATGTGTGGAAAAAAAATGAACCATTTTAAGAAAGAATTGTTCTGCGATGACTAATTTAATTAACGTGCAACCAGGTGACAAGTTTGAATCATGTAGCTTTCTTTCTAGACCCTAAAGCCACAGTTCGAGAACCTCATCGATACATGTGAAAATCGGCTGCCACCTTTAAAATACCATGGTGCTTATGATCAGGGAGCTCTCACTGCAAAGAAGACCTTAAATTACACACTACACTAATAAAGATCATACCTTAAGTGATGTTTTGTTTTACATGTACCATGACAGCAGCTCTATCTGGGAAAATAATACAGTTGTTGAAGCCAGTATATCAAGAAATATACTGTTTCACACATGATTTTTGAATGTTGCTGGCATCTTAGATTCCAAGGGTATCCTTCTGGAGTGTTGAACAGTTGAATAGCTAAATGGGGGAAAAACAATTTTTGTTGCAAAGCATGTGTAAAATTCAAAGCCTGGTAATGAAACGTAAGTATATTAGTATTAACCTGCCTTTTGTTCTGTATGCATGAATTTAAGCAATTGCAGTGTTTCCTTAAGCTAGTCTGATGCATTGTGTCTCCTGTGCTTGTGAAACACCTGAGTCATTGTGGTATTTCAGAGTGCCAAATATGACCCATAGTGTGGCCACCTTTACACAGGTCGTGCCAGATTTTATTTACTTTCCTATGATTTGAAAATGATAGTTGCCCTTAATACTGTGTCAAAAATTATTTCACAGTTAATGGACCAATAGAGATATTGTTGTATTAACATGCATTAAATTTAAGATGTTTTTGGGTTTTGTCTTAACAACGACAATATGCTGCAAATATAGCAGTCAGAGATCAACTGTAATGTAAGAACAATTGCCAAAAAAGTGATTGCAGTACATTTGGTAGTTTCTGTCACATGACTGCTTATCTTCCCTTATTAGACCTGTATCTTCATTTCAGTGATATACTGTAGATATTGCTGCCTAGAGTCATTATATCTATTCTGAGCCATGCCATGTCTCCTGCAGTAATTTAGTCCTCTGTCTGGCTTGTGGCTGTGGCCAGTGTGGTGTCAGCGTTAACGCTCTGCGTCCTGAAGATCAGCCAAAACAACTCCTTTACAAGGCAATGTCCTGTAAAACCGAGACGAGTATTATCTATATTCCCTGGAGCAATAAAACATCCTTTTGGTCTCAAAGGTTTTGTTTTTTCTCCCCCATTCATAGATGATTTGTGCTGTTATTGCTCTGGTTAACAGACAAGGTGCCTATCAGGGCCCATTTTATGGGGAATTGTGGACAAATAACCATCTTTCTGCATTCTTTTAGGCCATAAAACACCATTAGCACAGAGACAGGAGGATTTGTTTTGCAATTAAAAATGAGGCCCTTTGACTATTAGGCTACTGGCCCCCTAAATGAGGGTGAACAGTTTGGGGGGGAAAGCGAGCAATGATTCCGGCTTGTTATATGGAGCAGTAAACAAAAAGACAAACCAATGTTTGTTACACTTGTTATGTGCATTGCTTGAGTTAAATAGTTGCAGTGTCGAAGTGGTCCTTGTGGGCTATTCTTAATGCTGATCACATATGTGCCGTGAAAAAAAAAAAACATTAACAGTTTATTTATGCCAACGGCTATGTTTCCCCCCTCGCATATTCCCTTGCTCTCCATCCCTCGCTCGTTATCAACCCCTGCCGTACATAACTGCACAGTTGTAAATGTCCTCCAATCATTAACCTGCAGGATCTTGGGCCAGAGTTCAGGTGCCCTCCATTCTCCTGACACAAAGACACAATGAATAGAGCCCTCGGGCCATGGTGCTCAGAGGGGGAGCCGGGCACATGGGCCAAAAGGGGGCACAGCCAAGGTCACTATTGCTGCCAGCAGGACCATAACACAAGGCCTGTTTGTACTCAGGCCTAATAGCATGGGCACCTACTCCTGCCAGACCCTGAAAAAACAAATCAAAAGTCATTTTCTGTTAATTACCCAGCTTTATCTTTCCAGAGCTGTTCTGCTAAAACTGAAGGCATTATACCAGGATAGAGATGGGTAGATCTGCGACATGCCATGACACTGACTGAACATACATGAGCCGTAAACGATCTTTAGTGTTGTCGGTGATCAGGGAGGTGAATCAATGAGTGCATATATGAAATCATGAAACAAGTAGGTTTCTTAGGAAATATGCTGGAAAGCATTAATTTGCTCACAGGTGACATAGCTGGTCAAATATGTATACACAAAGATGCTGTTGAAATGCTTGTTATCTACAGCTATACTGACAGCTTTTTGACACAACTGTTTGTCATGCAGTGGTATTTTATTCATTTTGGCTATATCTAATGTAATTCAACATGTATTACAGGTTAGTCATGAATATGTAATTGAATGTGTGACTAGTATATGAGGTTATAAAGGGTATATGAGGGTATTTTTTTATCAGATATCCTTAAACTTCACTTCCTTATTAAATAGAAACCCATAGTTTAATGCTGTGTTTCAGTTTAGTTCTTCCTAATGATGAGAACCACTTCACTTTTAGATCACTACAGTGTACTTATGTTACTCATAAACAAGTTGTTTAGTATGTGTTGCTTTTCTCACTGTTCTATTTTCATTCATTGTTTATGTTTCTTATCACATTTCATTGTTTTGGTTTAGCTTTTTGTTAAAGTCCCTTGAGATTACCACACCTGTAGGGTTTCTATTTACTCCTATTTGCAGTTCTTCTGTTGTATTTAGTGTATTGTGCTCTGTTAAAGCAGAAAACGCTGGTCCAAGACACATGAATGCACACCAGGCTCTAAAATCACAAATCACTTTATGAACCAAAAGAGAATGTTGAAGGATGTTGCTGAGCTACCCTCTCCCTGTCTCCTTTTTTACAAATATGTATGTTATGGTAGACTGGCTGAAGGGAGGGCACCTCATTCTTGGCATCGCTAAAAACAGGGTCTGTTTGACCTCTTTTGGCAGTAATTGTTGTTTTTAATGAAACAGACTAAAATGAGTGGTACACTCAAATGTTGCCATGTTAGGACTGTTCCATCATCACTATCCAGGCATCAGCCCGTTGTAAAGAATGCTCACTCAGTAATTCCCATTAACTCCTCCATTCCATACCAAGAAGGCTTGCTAAAGAGATTTACACAGGGATTAAGAGGTTGAACTAATTACCTAATCTTTTAATATTTCTTTTCAGACCCCAATGGAGATGGATAAATATTTGCCCCAAAATGGACCCATGCCATCCCCGACCATTGCAGACAAGAAGTACCGTCGGGAGAGCGCTTCCGTAGTGGACGAGTATTTTGCGGATGAAAAGCCTGCTCCGTACAGCCTTAACATCAATGTGATTCTACCGAATACCACACACCTCCGCACAGGGTTGTACCGTCCAGCCAAACCCGTGGTGCCACAAATCAAAACTGAGCCTGGGGTAGACACTCCTTGCAACAGCCAGGCGCTCCCCGACTTCACCTCAGTTTTTAGCGTCCCCCAGACCGTCAACCACCTGTTCATCAAGCCTGATATGGGCACTACAGATGAGCTCCATATTGGCCCCCAGCAGCCGCAGGTCTACCAGATGCCTGTCAGCAGCAGTGATTTCACCTCAATGACTTTCTCCCACAGCCAAACTGTCAATGGAGCCGGCCGGACCATGCTCAACCTGAATGCTGTGGCCCTCACCACACCATCAGGTGATTTTGTGATGCCTGAGCAGTTCTATCCTCAAGCGCAGCCCCACAGCCTACCCCCATCACCACCGAACTCGCAGCCAGCAAGTCCTGAGAACCAGGCAGAGCTGATTAACACAGTCGCTCCACCCCCACCATACCAGGCCAGAGTCGGACTCAAGGTGGGACAGATGACCCCTCACTCTGTGTTGATGACACATGGACAGGGTGTACTTACTGGGCCCAGGTACAATCGAAGGAATAATCCTGAGCTGGAGAAAAGGAGGATCCACCACTGCGACTTCCCAGGTTGGCAACAGCCCTGCGCTGCAACAGACATGCTTTTGTATTGGGGACTTATTCTTGTACACACTACTGAGGTGTGCCTCAATACCTTACCTCAGTGTACTGTGCTTTTTTTTTCTCTTGACAGGATGCACCAAAGTTTACACAAAGAGTTCCCACTTGAAAGCGCACCAGAGGACACACACAGGTAAGAAACTGAAAACCCAAACCTGTATAGCTAGGTTCCAGGCAGTTATAAATGCCTGACCACATGCTATGTACCCCCAACACAAAGCACTGAGATGCACCAACACAGAAGATGGCCTAAGGGAAACAGTGATGAGGACAGAATGAGAAGACAAAGGTGGAGGGAGAGATTAATTGACTCTCTTTTCTCAGTTTTATACACATTGTGTCTGCATGCCCGTACAAGCCATGCACGCTTCCCCAAGGGGGAAATTGTCGAGTGGTGGAGGAAAAACCTGTTCCTCCTGCTTTTTCTGTACCTACCTTGAGGGGGGAGGAGTGAAAGAGTGCTGCAGTTTCACTGTGCTCAGCTCTCCGTAAGATGAAACCCAGCCATCCCACCGTTTCTCACATTGAGACTCAGAACCACCCAACACTCTAGTGCAGCAATAATGCCTCCAAAAATGTAGACAAGGGTCCAGCAAGTCACAAATGTCTTGTGATGTGTAGGATTATCAAAGTACCTCCCTGTCACTCCCCTTTTGGTAAATAATATGGGAGTGGTTTGAAGGGAATCCCTTTTACCCCAAGGCTTTGTTGCTTTGTTACTTAATGACAGAAACTGGGAGCTAAAATCATTGTTTACCAATAGGTCCTATAAATGGCGAGTATGTCCCTCTTTGTTTTTTTTTTTGGTTTTTTTTAGAATAAGGTGTCAGTTGGGAAAAGCTTCATGTTGTAAGATTCACAATACCTAATTAAAATTGAGATCCGGTGCACTACAAATAGTTGAATGCAAACCAAACTGCTTTCATAGTACATCCAGATGCAAATTACACATGTCAGCTAAAGAAGTAAACATGTCTATTAAACATTTTTCCAAAACATGGCCAACTTTGCTTTGCTGAGTCAGAGAGCTTTGCTAAGAAGAGAAATTTACCTGTGGTTGAAGTAGGATCTTGCAGCCATCAGCCGAACATTTCTGGCTGAATATCAATCTGTACACTTTTAAAAATAAATTGGTTTTGGGTGTTCAACAAAAGGTTCACGAGAGAACAAACATGGTTGTTCTTTTAGTTAATATTGCTCCAAGACCCCTCAAAGAATTATTTTGAGGGTGTAACCTAAAAGTTCCTTTGTGATAATCAATACATTTTGGAATGAGAAGATGGAATTGAGACTGAGATTTATATTAATGTGGATGGGATTGTACTGTATGTTTTGGTGTCTTGAGGGTTGACCCTGTTGTGTCAAAATGGGTCAAAAACACTTTTTTAAATGTCTAAAATACGCAGAGCTAACAATAGAACTGAGCTTTGATAACAACAAATCGTTGTTAAAAACATTAAGGTTGCTCCTAGAGTGCAGTGTGGTGGCCACATTTAAGTTAGGAGCTAAATATAACCTAGCCCCCATGACTTGGTGTTCATGATAAATCTTAATGTAATAGTGTTATCAGTGTGTTATCTGCTTCTCTCACAACTTATTTCAGTCAGGCTTCTCAGAGTGTATTTGATCATATCACTTGCAAATGTGTGACTTGAAAGTGTTACAGCTGTTTTCAGCATATTGAAAAATGTAAAGCAGCATATTGTCTTGGCAACTCTGCTTCTTGCCCACCCGCCTCAAACAGAATCAGCTACTGAAGTCCTTTGGATGTTCCTTTGCGTTTTTGTGAGCACTTCTGAGAGAACGTGCTGTTTACTCTGACTGAGTAAAACCGCCAATAGACATTCATAAAGATGACAGTATCTGTGAGCAAACTTTATATAGTTTTATAACATACTTGAATTACTTGGAGGACTCCAGTGATAGTCTTTATAGAGTCACTTTCACATTTTCAGTGTGTTATACTTATATGCATGTGTATATCTGTCTTTGTGTAAGAGCAGTAAAATGTCTCAGTGATAACAAATTGACTGCACAACTGCTGCCTAACTAAATAATGTCATACTTTCTCTATTGTCTCTACAAACTTGGCTTTTAAGTGCAGACACCAAAGGCAGAAGGGAGCAGTAAAAGCCATAGGCCTTTAAAAATGTCAGTATTTCACTAGACTCTGAACCTTTTCAGTTTGTTGCATGTTTTTGATGGTAGCCCCTCTCGAGGAGAGCTTTAAGGGGGAAGGTAGAGTTAATGCTTTTGACCCCACAAACAAGGATTTAAACAAACACACCTGCCAACACCAGCCGCACAGGGGTAGCTTGGTCTGTTATTTCTCACATGAACACTTGACTCTGGGGCTTCACCTGCTTTTGCCCTTGATACCAAAGCCAAATATGTTGTGAGTAACTCTGAAAGCAAAACTAGACACTTAGAAAGACCTGTTCTGTGAACTTCTCAATAATCTTTCATATGCTTTTTAGGATTTTTCCTATGATATCAAACATTTTTGTGCTAATAAACACATGCAGTCCATCGTCGAATGCTGGCCCATGCCACATGAAAGAGGCACAAAAAGAGCAGACAATATTTGCCAGTCCCACCCAGAAGACAACACGCTTTTTTTGTGGCTGAAAATTTGTCCATTGTTAATCTGATAAAGGGTCAAAGTATTGCTTGGATTCTGTCCTACACAACCAATGAGTAAATAATGAGTGAGCAAAGATTAATATTTCATTGCGATAGTGTAAGAGACTGACCACTGGGCCATAACACGTAGACACTTGAGTCACTCACTCTCTCGCTACACTTGCTCCCTATCTTTCAATTTTGGACTATGTTGACAAGCAACATTACTGGTGTGTGTATGGGTGAATATTATGCTGTAAGATTTTAGGAATCACCAGCACTATTGCAAACTGTTCCTTTACATCTTATCAGCCATGGAAATTACTTTTATGTTTACACAAGCAAGGTGTATTGCTCTCAAAACCACAGGCACCTATTCGCATAACTCTTCTCTAAGTGGCATTTAAAAATGTCATGGTATATTTTCAGCCTTCTGTTTTCTCAACACCTATTAACCGAGTTTTGGTCATGAGTTTTACTTTTGTTTCTGAATAGGTGTAGATGTAATAGTGGGAATCCCCATATTTTTCAGTTGATTTCAGTTTATCAGACGCTTACCATAAAAGGGACAATGAGGACTAAAATTTTTGGGCATGTAAGCACTCTTCTTGAGTTTTGATGTAATCGCTTAAAACTAAGGACGTAGTTTTACCATATATTGTAGCTTATCGTTGTTTCATAAAAAGCATTTTAACTTGTGAGCTAACATGAATTTTGTGAACATAACACTCAATCCTATGAAACTTACTTTTAATTAACAATATTGAAGTTAGGGAAATTGTTTTGTGAACCCTCCCCGCACCCACAACCGTCCACCCCCTCCAGGTGAACAGTTACAACATGATCCAAGTGTTGAAAAGCCTGATTAAACTGTAATGATGTGTGTGTCTGTTTCTGTGTTTCAGGTGAGAAGCCCTACCGCTGCACTTGGGAAGGATGTGACTGGCGTTTCGCACGCTCTGATGAGCTCACGCGCCACTACCGGAAGCACACAGGAGCCAAGCCATTCAAATGTATCGCATGCAACCGATGCTTCTCACGTTCTGATCACTTGGCGCTCCACATGAAGCGTCACCAAAACTGAGAGACTTTTCCCCTCCTACCTTTAAAAAATATTTTTATCTTAAGTGCACATATATCACCATCTTCATAAAGATCAAATTACCTTTACCTTCATAAAGAGCTGCCAATTCCTTGTGAGCAGCGTCAGCTCCGGGCCTGTAGAACATGAACTGAACATCTTTTTGCGTGTCACCCTGTATATACTGTATGTTTGTATGTGAGTGCTCCCTGTATGTCTTCAGACCTGTAGCTCATATCATCCTTCACAGTTTGCCTATAATGTATCATAAGAAGAGAAAGAGATCCCTTCGGAAATAATTTCCCTCCTCACGACTTGATCATGTTTCAAGCTTCATTGGATTCTTCAACCCCCCGCCCAAGATGATAAGTCAGGTTTGGCCATTGTTCAGGAAAGCAGTGTATTCAACACTATGCTATTTATATGGAATTTCTTTCCTCTCTCTTTTATATAAAAATCTCAACTTGTTTGCTAAGTACTTAAGATACAGAGCTGAGTAATGTTTGTTTTCGTCAAAGATTCGTATCCATGGACACAAACCTTTTTATGGGAAGCTTGAGTAACAAGTATCACTCTCTCTGGTCACCGACTTGGCAGTCTGTCTTGTTCTGAACTCTACCTACAAGATTTACGCCAACTTATAACAGTGACACGCAAGACACCAGAGTTCCCCACATTTCTCCTATAAAACGTGTCCCAGAAAGCTGGTATAGACTTCAAAGTCTGACTTTTTTTTTTGCTATCAGCCAAACAGCTTTCCCAAAGATGAACCTGACACTGCCCTCCTGCAGTAATGATATTTTCACCAGTTACTCTCAGAACAGTCCTTGTATGTATGTCTATGTATTTGTTCACTCATCAAAGCCCATATCACAACATTTGTGCCAAATTACTAAGAATGTTTAATTAGAAATGTACAAATAAGATCACATTAGCTAACAGGGGAAGATTTACTGGACAGTGGACAAAAAATGAATATCTGTTCATTAGAACTCTTCTTCGTAGTTACCATCACAGTTAACTCCTTCCGATAACAAAGAACAAATTTTTGCTCTATAGAGCTACATTCACAATCATGCCACTTGGTGTGCCTCAAGGATCACTAGTAGTGTCTATGCTGTTTTTGTAAGCACTTCCTGCTCACGACATAAAGTTCTCTGTGTGCCTGTGTACATTTCCTTTGCTAGCTGTATGGAGGGGACTCTGATGTACCATGAGGTATTGTACATAATGTACTTAAAATAACTACCCTGTAAATATGTTGTTTTTTCCTCTCTCTTTTGATTTTATTTTTAATGTGAACAAATGGGATTTGTTTTGAAAGGGTTTAAGTTTGCCGAATGTGTCAATTGAAGCACCAAAAATCATTTTGTATTTTCTTGTTTGAATATGCAAAATCACAAAAATAAAAACACAAATCAAATGTCACACAAATGGCCTTTCTTTTCTTGACCGAACATATTTCCTTTTGAATCTTCTCTGGTATGAAGAGATTCACAAGATGTATCATTTCCTTGGAATCAGGACAATAAGTCCCTTTGTTGAGGCTTCTTAATGTGTCATATTTCTAAAAAAAAATTGCCATTGTCGTGCGATAGTTTCTTAGCAAACTTGGTGAGGCATTAAAAGCCTGATTGATTGCCTGTAAGTGGAAACCAACTGAAGTTAATTATTACCATAACCTTGACTTCAGGTTGAAGATGTATTTGTTCCAGTCAGTGCTTTTGGTGATCTTGTGTGGATTTGTATTTGATGACATTTTTTTGGAAGAAGATAATCTTTACATATTAAAGCATCAGTGACACAGCAGTGTGTTTGCGAAAGTTTTGCTAATTAAATCATTTTTTAAATGAAATAAGATATATAAACAGTCTGCTTGACATGAGAACATGAAAACAGCGAACCGGTTTCTGGAGTAAATGCCTTACATATGCAAGAAGAAAAAGAGTAGCAGGTTAAAAATAATATAACTGGGTGGGACAGGGCTTAGTCCACATTGAAAATAATAATTACTCTGTCTGCCAAAATCATTTACTGCTGAGATCCCCCAAACAATAAAAAGCGATTACTCAAGTGGGGAGCCACCCTTGTTGTCATAGTATTACACTGTAGCACTTGTACAGTTGACAAAAATCCCTGCAGTGCAGTGAATGAACCATTACACCCTATTTTTGTTTTTGTTTTGGTATTTTGTTGCTTGTTTTTTTTTTCATAAGCTTGTGAGCAAAGAAATATTTCCTGTAACAATTTTCAATTTTTGCACATCTGTTTTTTTCTGTTTTTTTTTTTTTTTTTTTGGGGGGGGGGGGGTTTT
>JBBIGB010000022.1:2693680-2705635 GCA_037577075.1 Alestopetersius hilgendorfi | reverse complement strand
CGGGTTAATATTTACATGTTCTTTAAGGGTAATGTATTAAACTGAGTTCAGAATGAAAGTAAAGTGATCTGGGAGAATATTTGGAGGCATGTTTATGGTTTACACTATAAAAACAGGCATTGGGATCCTTTTTGGGGGGCAAATGAGGCATTTTAATTTAGATTAATTTAGATTAATTTGGATTAATTCCAAGATTACAATGAGATTAATCTAGATTAAAAAAAGAATCTAAGCCCACCCCTAGTTAAAAGTCAATTTGCACATTCAGCACCATTTGGCAGTTTGTAGTTTAAAAAAAAAAAGTGTAGTTAAAAAATAATAATAATAACGATAATAATAATAACAACAACCTAATTACTATATATCTGTATATTTACTTGACAATAATATATTTATTTGGCAATAATCTCAAATTTAGCCAAAGCACTCCTGTTAGGTCATGTTTAATATTGTTCTTACATAAGCATAAGCCCTAATAAAACTAATACTAATAGTAATAATAACAACAGTAGTGGTAATGGTGTAAAAAATAATAAAAAATAAATAAATAAAATAATATCTATCTATGCGGATACGCATCCGCGGGGTGGTGGTCATTGGGGGGGGGTTGGGGGTCATATGTGCAGGGCCCTGCAGCCCCAAAGCCTGACATGACTGGTCCCCAGGACAAATAAGGGGGTGTTACTGGGGCCCCAACTGCTATGAACCAGCTTTGGGGGGGGCCCAGCTTGTAAAAGGTTGAGAACCACTGGTCTAGCACATCCCACAAATGCCCAAAAGCTAAGTTGTTTGGACCAGGCCACCTTCTTCATTGCCAACTGTGATGCTCTCGTGCCCACTGTAGGCACCTTCATGGTGTAGGAATTTGTATTCTGACACCTTTCCATCATAACCAGCATTAACTATGCTACAAGCCACTGAATAACTACTGTAGCAATTTGTGCTACAGTAGTTCTTCTGTGGGACTGGACCAGATGGACTAGCTTTTCCTCCCAAATTACAGTGAGTCTTGTAACCACCGCGTGTCTTGAACACCCCATCCAGGCGATGTCGTCGTCTAGCCATTACAACTTTCAATGTCACTCAGATTCTTATGACTGCTTATATTTCCTGTTTCACATCAGCAAGATCCCACCACCAACACTGTAATGGGGTAATCATTGTTATTCACTTCACCTGTCAGTGGGTTTAATGTTGTAGCTGATTGGTGTAAATGCCCACAGAGCATCTGTGCTGTGCTGGACAAACTAGCTGCATCCACCTCAGTCATAGAACTTGCAAATCTATTGCTATATTTTGTTGTCTGATACCTCAGCACAGCTTCGCAGGTCTTACAGAATCCACATCTCACTGTGTCAGAGCTGTTTTGGTGGCACAATCTGCACTAGATCAGTCACTTGGTTATGGATGTTAAATGTTATGGATGATTGGTGTAGAGTACTGATCTATAGACATGCCTCCACTTTGCATTCCATCTGGGCTTGTCTTTGAAGCAACTCTGCTGTACTCCATCTGTGCACATCAGCTTCTGGCTGAGTTTAGGACACTCTCTCTAGTTTTGATACTACAGCCTTTGATTGTCGGCGGCCTCTCCCTCTGATCTCTCCTTTGTGATTGCATTACCAAAGGCTCTTGCTTGCACACTCTCTCTCCAAACAGTATGCATGAACACACCACTTAGACAAGACCTTGTCTCTAACAACACCACCCTTCCTTTTTAACAGGGTGTGAACTCGAGTCATGACCTCTGCATGGCATATCCGAATGCCTGTCAGTCTGACAGGTGAGAAAGAGTGAGTATATATGTATATGAGAAGGCACACAAAATATCAGGAATACAATATTACATAATTCAGCGCTCAAAGCTGGGGCCACTATTTAAGTATTGACAAAAAATGTTTATCACAGTATTTTTCAAAATATCAGTTTCACGGTATAGCAAAACATAGCAAAACTACTTTTCATGGAAATTCCGCCATTTTTTTGTGAATTACAAGATCATCCCGAGCCTTGTCTGGAGTTCCTGAACTCGAAGTTATATAAATTTATAAACATGTACAAATTCCACTAGTGTTCATTTAAAGACGCCATTGCACACGCACAACAGGCTAAACAACAAAAACACCACATTATCTTTTAATTTAGGTGAATCAAACAAAGCAAAATAATGTGAAGCTAGTTCCTGTGCAGAAGAAGGGGTTGACACACATGCAGAGAAGCAGAACGAGTCTTGGAGCAGGCTTAGCATTGTAATAACTCCTAAAATTAAATATAACTCCACAAAAAGGTCTCTTAAACACAGAATAAGTGTCTGCCAGGTGATGGAGCTGCTTTTCCCCCACTGGAAGACGTGACGAAAACGCTGCTGACAGAGAGAGGGGTCCATGTGAAGTTCTCTGAATTGCACTGAGCCTGTATCTACTATACAAATTAAGTTGTTATTATTATTATTATTACTTGGCCAAAATATTTTTTGCTAATTTATCCACGCTGTCAGGCTAAATGCTATATATGTCTGCGCCGCGACTTGACGAGCTAACCGCTAAAGGCTAAACACATGCATGTTTCTTCGTAATGCTGAAATAAAAACATACATTTGGGATTATTTAGCCCATCTTTGTCCTGTTTGACCAAATCATACACATATCATCAGAATCAGACAGCCTCAAATTAAACGGCAGGTGTATTAAAATGACTGTATATGAAAGTACTTTTGAGCAAAGTAAAAAAAAATGTTAAAAAGCAAAATATGTGAAATTGCAGAAAAGGGCACTCACTAAAAGTAATATTTTACGCCCTATAATCCACACAGTATAAAAGGTCTCCCTTAAACAGTTTGAAGCTCTGGCACTTTCTGAACATTCTTTATGCTATTATTGCAATATCATAACAATAATAAAAAAACTGTTTTCAGTATGAACTGGTATGCCAGCCAGCACTATTGCTCAGTGTAATACGCTTGGAGGAGAACGCTGACCACCAATTCTGTAACGTCATTGGTGAAAGGGAGGGCCATACTACCCACCTAGACAGAGCAAACTTCGCTCTCTTTTCCCGGTCTTTATAGCTGTGGCAGGACAAGTGACCGAGCTTGTGATCTCTCGATGATGCTGCCAATACCTAAACAGCCCCAGTGTCTGGTGGGCAAACCAAATCTACCAGTCAGGTGTAAATATTTACACCATAGGCTGAGTTTTAAGATAAACTTTGAATATATGATAGACAACATGATGCCATCATCCCAGAAGTTTGAAAGTCCCATAATACACATATCAAATATTTTAATATGCCTGAAATGGACAATATATCTGAATAATTAACATTTAAATTTGTTCTGATGTGACTATAAAGTGACTAAAAGCATCATTAGTACATGATCGATGATGCCAAATGTTTCACTTTCAGCCAAAACATGGTTGTGGTGTTATAATCACTTCAGGTGTCACGTTTATCAAAAATCTTGATTGAATATGATGTGGTGGGAGCACTTAACATTAAAAAGAACAATATTTAAAATTTAAAAATTGCATTTTACCATACAACTCGTAAGTTATCTATGATACAATATGAATCACTGTGATACAGTATGGTATGTTGCATTGTTACACTGCTTTATATCACACCAGGTTTCAGTATTGATGCCTCTATTCTGGTGTCATGACAACTTAAATGCTGAGTCACAGGGATAGACGAGGCACATACAGTTCACATACAGACTGCTCTGAATTGTGGCAGTATTGTATTTCAGCTTGTCACATATGCACTAAAATCACAAACTCTGGCACAGCCCTTCAGAACTTAACAACCCTCCATATGACAGCTGGGAGTCATGAGTTTATTGGACACAAATGCTAAGACAAACATACACAAGCACACAAACACACACACAACCGATCCACGCCTAGGAGTGTCTCCCAAATGGCTGGCAGTCACCACAGCAGAGACAGCAAGCTCTTATCTCACCACACCCTGCTGACGCAAACCCTGCTACTACTTCCCACAGGCCTCCCCTCCCTCTCATACACATGCACCCACCCATATCGCACTTGCTTATTTATTAGGCCGAGACAAAACTTAGTACAGAAGGTACACAAAGGCATGAATGTCTTTGCCTAATACCCCAATACGAAAAAACAAATAACTTTTTTGTTGTCTTCAGTCATGACAGTGCAAACTCTTCCTGGACAATAAAACCTCAAAATATCATAGAGACTGTATTTATCAGCTCACTTTCTTTTTCACAAGCCCTCCGCTGACACTGAGGCGGATTAGCACCAGAGACAGGAAGGAAGTTTCTAACTCTCTCTTTCTCTTCCCTCTCTCCACTCTCTAGAGAAAAGAAGAGAAAGAGCACACAAGAAAGACTCATGTCTGCAGCAGAATCGTCCTGAAAGTTTGAGAGTGTGAACAACTTAGCAAAGGAGAAATAGAGAGGAACCATGTGATCTCAGCCGCAAAGGCATGGGGGCACATGCTGCTATTCCCACAGAACAAACCCGAGTTGACAAGACTTCCATGGAAGAACAGTGGTAGAGGAAAACACACTATTTTTGGTCTTTAGTAAGGGTGTAACCACACCTGCATGTCACGATGTGCACTGCTTTTTTCACACCGCGATACACACAATAAAGGCGTATGAAATGAAATTCAGGCCCTCATTGTGCTAGTCCAACTGACAAAACAAGAGCTGACAAACAGACTTCCAACAGTAATAGATGTACAACATTACAGTAAAATCCCACGTTAGTTCAATAGATTCAGAAATTATTGTTCAATTCACTCAACAAATAAACAAACAAAACTGAAACCATTCATTATACTCACTACATTTAAAACAAAATTAAGGAAATGGCCCACTTTACTGATTTAACTTAAGGTGGTAGGGGGCAGGTAATGACATGTATGTGCTGGATTAACACTGTAAACAACGCAGATACACCATATATTAATTTACTGTTTATTCTCCACAGTGTAGTGTCATATGTCAATGATGCATATGGTCATTTTTCGCATTGCAATATCATAATATTTCCTTGATTTATTTCACCCATAAGTAGTACAGTATTAAAATTATGCAACTGCTATTTAACATTTAAAGGACCCATGTCCTGTATAATTTCCCTACAGTCTGCTACTGTATGTTATGTGGGAGTTTCCTTTTGTTATGTGGGAGTGTGAGTCATGGAAAAGTGTGTTTTTTTCCACAATTTTTAAAACCAATCCACTGGAATAGACAAAGAAGAACTAGTGATGTCATTTTTACTTGACAGTTTTCCAAAACTGACTGCATCCAACAAAAGAAAGTCTGTTTCACCCTGATAGGGTGCCTATCAACAGGTTTATTTTATTTTGACACATCTCATTAATGAAAAATGTATTTGTTCAGTTTCTGGAAGATTTTTTGTTACAGAAGTTTCTGAGGTCACATATTTCCCATGGCATAAAATATAATGGTGTTCAATTTAGAGTGTGTATGGAAACATGACCCCTATATTGAACAAAAAGTATATTAACATACACACCCTTTGGGCACTTCAGGCTTTTATGACATGAGGCCTGTGAAAACAACACACATTCATTTGAAAAGGTCCATACAAACAGGGCCAGTATCTGATTTAGTAACTCACTTGGTCTCAAAAAGTCTGCTGTATGCTGTATGCTGCATCCAACATCAATAGCTGTGCGCACACGCACACACACACACACACACACACACACACACACACACATTCAGACACACCCTCTCCACCCTTGAGCACCCCACCCCCTCCACTCCTTTTTTTCCTCCATGCAGGCAGTTTGGCAGAACTGCAGGGGTTGCTATGGGGACGAGATTCTTTCCCTGGTTAATGATTGTGCTGCAATGGTAGGGGGTCATTCTGTCACATCGCCTCTAATCTGGGGAGACATGGACAATACCCCCCTCCACCCCCTACCAAACACACTACCTCTCACACACACACACACACACACACATACACTTCTACAGGCTTTCAGCTCTACAGCCCCCACTCATGCAAGCCCCATCCCCACCCATTCCAGCAGGGAGGGAAAAAAAAAACACACTTCCTTTAAACCACACAACACAGCAAAAGCACCCTTTAACCGGTCTCATACTTCCTCCGGCCTCAAACATGCTTTTGAAAAAGCCTCAACACGAGCCCATACACTCATATACACCTCTCCTCAGGCTGCTCCTACAAAGCAAACGCTACGGCCCTTGATCATATCTCCTGCATGTTCATCGCTTCCGCCTTCAGCAACTACTCAGTCTGTGATGAACCGCAGGCCTGACGCCGAGAGACTTTCAATAAAAAGGGTTACACGTACAAGGTACCCTTAACGGCCGGCACTAGTTCACAGAGCCTACCACTCAAAAAAAAACACCACTCAAAGAGGGCTTTTGCTTTTCATAATAAGTGACTTTAATACAAACACCATTTTACTACACAAATCTACAAATTTCATCCCACCGACACAAACAACACCCTCTTTCGGTTTCAAGGTACTTTTCATTGTCTTTCCCACACAAGGGCCAAATGGGTTTGCATTTTTCAGCAACTGATGTGTGTTTACTCCAAAATGGTAGATGGTTATTAAACAAAAGCTGAATGTTAAGGAAGCCAGCAACCTCGCCAGCACACCCACATGCAGAAACACATCCACCTGAGGGACTATCCTAATGCCTGTGACCAAAAAAATAACAGAACGTGCACTTACAGCTGTCACATCAGCCCATACCCTCAATGACAGTATTTCAGATTGGTCACAGAAGATGCTTTCAGCATGTTTGTCACTCGTGTTAGACACCATGCACTTTAATATTACCATATGGCCGAATAATGTCACAATAAGTAGCAGTGATAATGAACTGTACAGCCCAACCCTACAAATCTCGAAGGTAGGAATGTGCATGAGCAACAGTTACAGTTCCATTGGTAAATATTTGCAACCATTAGATACGCTAAACTACATTACAAACACATAAGTGAGCCATTGATGGTACATAATTAATGGAATGGTTCAGTGGAACCAAAACATGTTTCCTATGCTTTGCTTCTTCAGTATAGAACTACAGGCTAACACTACAAGTCACTAAAATTGCTTCCATAAATATCACCCCAAAACATCTCTCAACTGAGACAAACCATATACAGCCCCAAACAAAGATGGCAGACTTGTGGCTGGCATTCCAACGCCAGTGCTTGAACTACATGAACAAACTCCAAAATGTTAGGAGGCCGGGTGTTTCTTTGCCACTGTGTTGAGTTTTTTTAGTTTTTTTTACACTCCTACTCCTAAGGTGGCCTGTGGAAACCTTAATGAAGGTGACTGATTCAGTTAAAGCAGGTTGAGAGAAGTGCTGGACATGTTTTTATGAAAAGGCTTGGTGATTACTAGTAGTCATGCTAGCCTCTTTGTTTATGTTCTTAAATACAGAAACAAAAACTCTTGGCTGAGCAAACTCATCTGGGGTAAGTGGAAAATCGTGGAACTGTGATTACTGGATCACATAATTGGAAAGATTCTGGTTAGTCAGGGTGGTCAACACTGAATTATTTTAGTGGCAGCCTCAGATGTATAACTGCAAGCCTCCATCATAATAGATCATTTGCAGCTTTACTTTAAAGGTTTATAGCAGGTTTATTTTTTTCAGCATAAGGCATACAGGTGGGTCTCTTAAAGCAGTGGTCCCCAAACCCCGGGCCGCGGACCGGTACCGGGCCGTGGGTCATGTGGTACCGGTCCGCCGGCTGCACAGAAAAAAAATGTGGATGTTACCAGTGTTCTGTTGTCGGCTCGTTGTTATGAAAATGCTGTTAATAAAGCTGCGAGTACACATTAGACTTACTTTTATTATTATTATATTTTAAAGATACCCAATTATTCTATTTTTAAAATATCCCCATTTTTATGCGTATCATTTATTTGTATAAATACGTATACCTATATTTAAGGCCGGGCCGTGAACATAGTTTCTGATATTAAACCGGTCCGTGACGAAATAAAGGTTGGGGACCGCTGTCTTAAAGGACAAAGACCCAGGTCACAGAGCAGTTTCCTTACCTGCATAATCTAGACAGTCCCTGCACAATGAATTCCGATAAGCTTATCATGCTGGGGATGAGGTGTGAAAGAGGGAGAGGGTACCTCAGGCATTTGAGTTAAACAACAACAAGAAAGAGAGTGGAATAGTAATACAGGGGGTCACTGAAAGAAAGTTGTTAAAGGACTCAGTGGCTTAATTTGTGCTTATCCTATTTAATTCATGTGATTTTCCTACCTCTTTGTGTGTTCTAAACAGGATATTTGTTACCATGTCTTTAAGACCAATTTTCCCTGTGATCATGAAGTCATGGGTTCAGTTCCTAAGACTGCTAAGCACCTCTGAGCAAGGTACCATCCCCACACACTGCTCCCTGGGTGCTGCCCGCTGCTTCACTTGGTGAATGGGTTAAATGCAGAGGTTGAATTTCATGCTGTTCACACTGTGCACTGTGGTGTGTTCATGTATAACAAAATGGTCACTTTCACATGTAGATATTCGGATTAACGGCCCCATTTTGTGTCTCGCTCACAAAGCAGTCTCTGCTGAAACACCTCTTGTAACTTCAAAGTGAGTGGGCAGAGCTAAACTGCTGTAGGCCGAATATGTGGATATATGTAAATGAGCTGATATTTGCAACATTACGGAACCATTGCAACTCTTTGGTCTGAGAAGCGAACGGTAGGCTTCTGTTCTAACAGTTTAACATCTGCTACCTAAAATTATGTTAATTTAAATAATCTATACAAAGAATACAGTTGAGAATACGGTTCCACCCTAGAGAGCTTGAAATGCACAAAGTTTTCCCACTAACCTGTATTTGTAATGTCATTATGCATACAGTGAAAAGGAAGAGACGGACAACAGCAGGACTGAAGAAGGGGTCAAGGTCTGAGGGTATTTATTCAGGTCTAGTTGTCTTGAAATTTCTCAGTGTCAGCAGATTATGTGACCGCAGGTAACTGACTAGCTTACTACCCCAGTATTGAGTGGTGCAGTGTTGTATACAGGGATCCAGCTAGTATAATGATTACACTTTTGAAAATAAAGATTTCTCAATGGGGTTGTGGTTCTGATGTGTGGTTACAGAAAAACAAAACAACTTTAACTGGTAGTTTAACTTTAACTGTAGTTTTCCACAAAAATTGCATGGATGATCTTAAACTTTAAAAAGGTTCTACAGAAACAAAAAAAATATATAGTACCACAGAACAATCCACTGAATTCAAGGAAACCAGAAGAGCTCTTCTACAGCATCACCAAAGAGCCTGTTTTGGCACCTTTAATTGTCAAAGTACAGTTGATGTCAATTCACTGAGCCTGAACATAGGATAGGGGTGTGGTTGAGACACAGATGTAAACAAAGTAGAAGATCGAGGGAGTGAGGGAAGGACGGAGGAAGAGGGAGAGAAACTGCAAGGTGAGGCCTCAAACCCTCATACAGCACCATTACCTCCCTGCAAAAACACAACCTTGGTCACACCCAGTGAGAGTGGTACTGTAGACAAGACATGGCACCCGGGCATCTAAAAATAGCCATCCACCCTAGGACAGCGACAGACCCTAATGTCTAAAACAGCCTTCCCCTTCATAACTGGTCTTTACCAACCTGCTGGGCCAGCCAGCAGACACTTCGACCCGTGACACCAACCCAGTGCATTGTCTCCCTGACAACACCCAAAGGTTGGGACCAGCAGACGGGCACCAAGTGTTTAACTAGTTTGACCAAAGTTTGTCCACAGCGGTTAATGATTGCCAGCTGTTGGGCACACCCAGACGGCAGCACTCCCAACTTCTCCAATGGCAGACGTCCACTCTGTCCACCGCCCTGGCTCCACCAAAGTAAGGTCCTGTCTGCTTACAGATGACACCAGCCTGTTTTAATTGGGCTCAGGGTGTTGCACCTACAACTGTAAGACAACAAATACCCGTTTGGTTGTTAGGACACAAAGCCCTACCTTAACTGAGCCCTGCACAATAGAAGGTGGGTTAGGATAAATGTGCCTCTGCTTTGAAATGTGCCAGGAGACATTAATACCATCATATAGGCTGTAAAACATCCAATACTCATTTAAGACATGCAAATCCTGTTTGCAGGTGATGCCCAGCCAAACCCACGCCTGTTAAAGATGAATTGGTCCTGACTTTCAGCATCTTGTCAAGAATAGAGGACTTAGGGTACATCTAAAATCAGTATCTGTGTCCCAAATCCAGTCACAATTACTTACTACCACCAGAATGACTATCGTAGATTTGTCAAAAAGCCACTTTGTAGACAAACTTCACCCCAGGCATCAAAACAAGAGGAAACGTGGAGACAGATGAGTGTTGGGCTTCACCTCAGCAGGTTTAAAATGTCATAAAGGAGCCAGGAAGATGCCAAACAAAGTGCAGTGACCTATCCACGCAGTTCTCTCGGGTCCCTGTCACTTTAAGAAACTAAGATGGTGCCTTACTAGCTAGCTGCATTGACTGTATTTCCTTCCTGCCCTGCGCTGGGGGCTTCAACATCAGCTCCAAAAAAGAACAGGACGAGGACCCGCCGAGCCTGGTCTTGTCTAGCCGGCACAGATCGCTCTCACCGGCTCGGTCGACAAGAAAAACTTTGTTGGTCGGATCTTCTAACTTCTCTAACGTTTCAGCTGACCGTGAGAGCCAGTATATGTGGCTGGATCCAAGGGTAACACCGCTGTGAAGTCAACGAGCTGCAGCTGCCCTGACGCGGCCAGCCTGCCACCCGAAGCCGCGTCTCCCGTCTGGAGCTCGGGCCGGGCCGGGACGGGCCGGGCAGGGCCGGGCGCAAGGAGAGCTCAGCGTCGGGCCCGGGCAGGAAACACCGGCGGCTCGGTTTTCCTCTCAAGCACTAGAAACGGCTAAAATTTCAAAACTAGTCAACTCAGCTTAGTCCGGACGACTCGGTGACAGTTAATAAACAAATACAGAAAATTGACTTACTTTCTTATTTCGAGTCTCCGTGTGCATCTCGGTGGATCTACTCGGGGCGCGGTGGTTTTATGGGTGGAGTGGAGAGGGGCGGAGGGTGGGGGTCGCTGGGTGTGTTTCAGTAAATGGCAATTTTTTTCACCTTTCTGATTACGAATGTGTGGAAGGGGGGGGTCGTCGTCTCAGCGAGCGGTACGGATCATGTCCCTGGCGTCGAAAAAAAATCCGCTTTGCTCTCTCCCCAGAGCGTCTTTCGGTGTGTGTGTGTGTGTGTGTGTTGTTGCCGTGTTCAGGGTTGGGCTCTCAAGCTCTCGTCTCTCCTCCGCCTCTCCCCTGCCTATGACCCCACCCTGCGGCCCCACCCCTCCGCTCCGTCAGTCAGAGGCTGCAGAGCCGCTCGGACCGGCGGCAGCAGCAGAGCCTGGTTCTTCTCGGCTCGACCCTCGCCTGCTCGCAGCTTTTCAATATCATCGCCATGTTTCTCTCTCTCTCTCTCCCTCTCTCTCTCTCTCTTTCCCCCTCTTTTTCCCTCGCACGGTTTACTGAACCCACCCTGCTGCCTCACCTACTGACGTCAGCACGTACAGGCTGTTCTTTCGCTTTCTCCAGAGCAGCTCCGGAGCACCTGAGACAAGCTCAGCAGGGAAGTATTTAAACAAACCTGTCTTCAAAATAATAGCTCATGTACACAGTCCTGAGACACATTTAGCCTTCAAGCATTACTAAAGCTGCCTTAAAAGTACGGATTATCTACACTCTATGGACAAAAGTATTGGGACGCCTGACCGTTGCATTCAAATACATAGGATTTAATATGAATTTGGTTCCCCCTTTGCAGCTATAACAAAGTCTTTCTGGAGTTTCTGTGCTAAGTTTGTGTCCATTCATTCTGTCGATGTTGGACGACAAGGCCTGGCTTGCAATATCCGTTCCAGTTCATCCCAAACGTGTCGGATGGGGTTGAT
>JBBIGB010000022.1:2534587-2548760 GCA_037577075.1 Alestopetersius hilgendorfi | reverse complement strand
GTAACTAAGAAAATACAACATAATGAGAATAAAGAAATAACATAGTGAGTGAAAACATATTCATTTTCAACCTATCAGACGTCTTAACAACTGGGTCATTGCATCACCAGAGTAATGGCAGGACTTGTAAGGTGTTTCAACTATTACAATATTGTCATAGTATTTCCATCTATAGTTTTGGTAGGTATAAATATTATACTATAGGTATAAATAATATTACACTGGGGGACTTTATTTATGGATCCAGTACAGTTAACTGTGATGCATGGATTACATGAATAACCATTATTGTTATTTTATATTGCCTAGTAACTAAGCAAAATATGCTGTAAATCATTTGCTTACCTTGCTGGACCTTGGCCTGACCACAGTGTAGCAGATAGAGGCCATCCTTGGCTCTGGGGTTGATGTGCTTTACTATGGGAAAAATGTTGAGGACATCCTCCTCGGTGAACACCGGCCTGTGCTTTGTATCAAAGTGATACTCTCTGATGAGGATCTGAGTGGTGTGTTTGTATGAGTGTATAAAAGTGGGACATGGTGAAGGAGCATATGGGGGTGATGGAAAAGGGGGAGTGAGAAATATAGAAGAGAACGGTCGCCAAAGAGAGAATATTAAGTATCAGTAGGCCTTCTTGTTAAGGTGGAAGGCAGATAGATGCTGTCTTACCTGGATCCCGGTTTTGATGGAAATCTCTCTGAGCAGTGTAATCCGTTGAAGACCACATTTATCCACTGCCTGCTCTACATTCTCACTACAGGTACAATAAAGACATTTGAGTCTGTTACAAAGGAGCCCTGCATGACAGTTATATACACTACAGGCCACATGTTTGGAAGCTACAATGACTGTAAAACATAAACTCATCTTAAACATAACATTCTTACCACACAACAAAAAAGTGAGCAGCCATTGTGTGATGTTTCTTTTGCTTTGCTCACTGTGCAGTTATTTCTCACTGATCAATAAATATTTTAATATTTAAAAACATTTAAAATGAAGGGGCCTAGACTAGGGGTACAGGAAATAACTACTGAAATAATTTGGTAAATTTCCGTCGGTTAATGTAGATGTGTTACTTGCTGGAAAATAGAACAAACAGTACAACATTTTTCAAACTCGAAAATTCACACTTGTGCACTGTAGCGTAAGCCAGTGATGAATCATGAACATGAATATTATTAGACGCTTTAGATGACCAGTATAACTGTGTGAATGAGCAAACGCCACCATTCTTCAGGGGTGTGCCATTAGTTTGTTTTCCAGCTCTCACCATGGCAGACGGTAATGGTAGTACTCAAGAGCCTCAGCTTGGATCGTTCTCCAGAGCTCACAGGAGGTCAGGCCAGCCCAGGCCATCACTGCTCCTCCCACTGAGCTTCGGCTCCGCCTCCGCCGGCTCCTGCGCCTGGACGCCAGTCTGTCCATCTGCTGCGGTCCTTGCACATCAGGTGAGGAGCTGAGGAAGCAGTTGAGGAAATGGCTGACTGAGGCAGACATCGCAGAGGGCTCCACAGCCTGACAGCAAAAAAGGCAAACATGAATTTACTGCACCAAGCTCAGAAATTTACATTTACATTTACATTTACATTTACATTTACATTTACATTTACATTTACATCTGTAAGAAATGGCAAAGCTTGTTCAACCAAAACAGTGGTGTCTTGTGACCGCAATAACTGTTTGAAACAGTTTATTTACCAGTAAAAACACCTCAGGGCGAAGGTTCAGAAGTGTGAAATCTAGAACCTAGTGATTCAACAACCCAGTGCCATCAGACTCCTTAACAACGGACCTACCTCATCATGTAACTTTTGCACATTAAGCTACTTTTGCACATTTCCTTCAATTTGCAAAGCACAGTTACACAGTTACACTACATTTGCACACTTATGTCTCTACTAACTTATTAGATATAAAGTCTCTTAACTCTAACCTCTGCATTTGTGTGAAAAGAAAATAAATAAAAGTAAATCTATATAACATTACATGTGGCTTTGAAGAATGCAGTTAGAAGAATACTGTGTTTAAGCCACTGTATGGGCATACTATATTCCAATGGCTGTCCCTGATTTAGGCACTGCATGGCAACTGTCAATATGGTCAGTTTAGCTGAAACAATCATATTTTTTATAATGTGTTATTAATTATTTAGGTTTTTAACAAGTAAGTGCAAACAATTTTCATCTAAAACAGTACTATATTAACATTAGTAAAGTTCAGAGTCGCAGAAGGAGACTTACTAGCAAATATGTCTTGAACAGATGTTTTGCGCTTCTGGTGATCAGCTCACACAGTGCAATTCTCTAAAAGAAGACAAAATAACGTATCACTCACATTGCATGAGACGGTAACATCTCAAGGACACAGAGAAAGGACACAGACTCACATAAATGTGGTTCAGACTCTGTTTCTGAGTCTTTTCAAAATGCTCCAGTACTGTGCCCAGGTATCGGACATTGAGGCCATGCTGATGTAGAGCCTCGGTCAGTGTGACACCATCCATGGGCATCGTGGTGTGATCTAGAAAACTTCTAATCTACATAATCACAGAAAAGCGACCACATTGCTTTCAGTCATTTGTATCCACTCTGTTATACTTAGATAAATGACAGATGTTAGTACAGATGTACAGCACTGATGAATATTTAATATTTGTGTGATTTTGACCAAATCACTCACTAAGGCAGGGATCTGGCTAGAAATGAGGAATGCTGCAGCATCCTTTAAAAGCTGTTTCTGTTCCTGAATCTCCTCACAGCTTTCCTTCGGGAAACGCACACCTTGAACATAAACACATTCGAAAGACACTGCTTTTCAGTCTCTGATTTTACAATATTGCAAATAGATAAAGATGCATTTGTTCAATGCAAGTAATGTATATTTATCATCACTGTTTAATTTGCCAACATATTTCTTAAGCGTTTCAATCAGAATACGCTACAGATTCTGTGATTATTGACTACAAACTAACCAACCCACCTGGTGAGAAAACATCAGGATTGAAGCGTATATCAAAGGAATTGTTCCTGCAGGAAGACGGCATAGCATTCTTGGAAGAACTGGCCTGGACCGAAGTGTCTGAAGTACTATCTATATCCTGCATGGAGTTTGGTTCTGCACTGGAGCATCCCAGAGGAGATCCAGGAGCATTGTCTTCTTCATGTTTATGGGCTGCTTCCATAAACGAGTGATATCTAAAGAAACAAAATTAACTTGTAAATACCTGTGAGCAATCAGACACTGATAGTTGGACAGTCCTCAAAGAGCCAATATAATTAAAGATAACTTATTTGTAGAAGCTTAAACATTTAAATGTGTAAACTAAGCAGTAAAAACAGTCAGTTTTGAATTTACTGTTTGTCACTAAAATCATTCATGTTTACATTTGTATGCTAATCTTTAGCCAGTTTACCCCCTCTTCACTTTAAAGTTTTAAGGAGTGTTTCTGACTGCTTTTTAAATGAGACGCAACACAGAGCAGCTAATAAAACAGCAACCATATACCATAGTTCATATACCAAGGTCTCACAGTCTCAAAAGCACAGTAGTTTTTAGACATGTCAAATTGGACCCACTAAATAGGACTAACACCAGTGTGTCCTATGCTCCCCTCACAAGACCAGCCATGGCATCTTTTCAAACTGCCAGTAATATAATGACATTGCACAACGGACTGCACTTGGAGGAAAGCACTAAATGACAATTCAGTTAAGCCAGCTTAACAAAATGCCCAGACTGGCCAGCCTTGTGTGATGATTGTGTGAGACAAGGCAAAATTCCAGGTTGAAACTGGATGGCTGTGGATAATAGAGGCAACACTTAAGACTTCCACTCTTCCATCACTTTAACTACATAAAGTGATATAAATGCTAGAAGAGGACTTCAAGTGAAAAAATACAATACAAAATGATTTAAAGATTTAACTAGACAGGCTGCACTACAGTTATAAATGTAGGCTATATAGGTTTTAAATGCTTTCACCAAGAAGCAAAATGGTCAGTAGGTGTATCGGCTTGTGGGGTAGCTGGTGGTCTAGTGGTTCAGGCGTTCGCCCAGCCATCAGAAAGTCATGGTTTTGAATCCCAAGCCTGCTAGTGGCACCAATGAGGTACCCTTGAGCATGATACAATCCCCATATATTGCTCCCCAGGCCGCTGTTTCCTGGCTGCCCGCTGCTTCACTTGGTGACTGGGTTTAATGCCAAGGAAGCATTTCACACTGTGTGCTGTGGTGTGTTCACGTATGACAGAATGGTCACTTTACACAATATAATGTGGAGAGACGTTACCTGTTCTTTACAAAAGCCTCAATCAGCTCTTGCCTCAGACATGCCAAGCGATGTGGGTGTTGATGTGGAAAACCGAGTTGCTGGCATTCATGCTTTAGCTCCTCCCCTTCCACAGGCAGGAAGTTGAGATCAGGCGGAAAGGTGAAGAGCAGGTCCAGGATGTAGTGACGGCCATCATTACCCACAATGCCCTTACATTCTACAGAGGAGCACACCTCCACAGCGGTGTCATCTTTGTTGAGCACTAGATGGCGCTGCATTCTCAACTGCTTACTGGGTTTGTCCAACAGCTTCAGGTACCTTGGGATGTTCAGAGACATTTATTTCATGGCTGAAGTCATATGAGGTCATGACCAACTTAATCCCTTAAATCTGCTTTTCTGCATATGAGAACAAGAACTGTAGACAGAAGCAGAAATCTTTCCACACTGATGTATGTGCGTGTCTATATATACACTTCCGGTCAAAGGTTTTAGAAGACCCAAGTGTTTCAAACTTTTTTTTTTTACTGAAACTGTTTAAGTCCAATGAATAGCATGAAATGGTTCAAAGGACAGTGTTGAGCTGCAGGAGGTTTTAAAATGGTAAGGTTACCCAGAAGTGCGATATAATTCTGTAGTGCCATGCAGTGTCCACTGGGAACTTCTGCAACGTAGTTGGGAAGAACTTTCAGCTGAATAAACAATGAGACACTGAACCGCTTGAATTTCAATACAACAAAACAGAAAAATTGGGGTGTTCTAAAACTTCTGACCTGTAGTGTATATATATATACATATATATATATATATATACACACACACACACACACACACACACACACACACATAACAAACAAATACATAGACACAATAGTAACCAACTTACTTGTCATTAGAGACGACAGTCTTTCCGAAGTCAGTGGAACCATAAACAACACTCTGCTCCTGACCACGCTCCAGAATTCCTGGAATGATGGACTGCGCTGTGACACGGTACCCTCGATAATCCACCACCACGGTACCTACCACATAAAGGTCCTCTGCATCCACAGCACTGTATGCCATAACACCATTCAGGTCAATCATTGAGGCAGCATGAGCTGCAGCCTCCCCACCAAGCTCCTGATAGTGTTCTCGCACATCGAAGCCCAGGCTGAAGAAAATACTGTTCCAGATGAACATCTGATTGCGGGGCTCTTCACTAGGGTTGATGGGCATCACATTGCCATCAATCACTGCCATGGCACCACGTGTAGCTGTGTTCACAAAGTCACTGCTTGCCTGAGGATAGTCAGAGACAGGTCTATTTCTTAGGTAAAAATGTATAAATTGCACTAAAGCCTAATATAACCTAATTTAATGTGCCCATATAAAGAAAACTCCTTTAAAAATCCTTTATAAATCCACACAAAACCCCCCAAATAATGCTATGGGCCCTTACAAACGTGTTAACCTCACCTTAAAGATGGCTCGATCTCTCAGCAGACGATCAGTGAGGGTTTTGCGTGGAAGCTCTCTGGTGCTTTGAAGCTCCTCATTCCAGTCACGAATCTATATTTAATACACATAACAAATTCAGACATTCATTATGTACCATACAAATGAGTAGTGACTCTCTCCATCACACTATAAATTATATTAAAAAAAAAATCCCCCTGAATTATTTGCGAGGTTACTTTGCTATGGAATAATTAACTATGAAAATTCATGAAAGGCTTTCACATTTGACAAGTGATGTTTTTATCAAGCACTTTGGGGTATGTTTTAACCATTATTCTAAATGTAAGTCTTAATGAATACTTTCAAGAAACACAATAAATCAAATTTTGCTCCGGCAAGTACATATTCCTCAAAGACCTGGAGGCTACCTGTCCAGGCACGTGGTCTTCATAGCCTAGGTGAGAGGAGCTTGTATCCTCAGCTCGAACACAGTCCATGGCATGGTCTTGGACAGGAGCAGCCCAGCTGAACAGTTGGAATGGAGTAGATATTCTTTCAAAGGGGTGTGTTAAAGTTCTGAAAAACAACAACAACAACAAAAAAAAAAGTACCACAGTGTTACCCACAACCATTCTTGCCAAAACACAGCTAATCTGTTTGGTGAAAACAATGATAATCAGCACAACAGGTAGAAAAAAAACTAAAAAGGTACCTATTTTTCAGTAAAGTGCTGAAGTTCTTCTTAAAAGCTGGACTGATCTGACTAAGGAGCTCCACAAGAGAATGACTAAGCACACTGGGACTTGCTGGCTTTGGGTTAAAGGTGTAAGTAGTAGACCTATAAAAGACGAAACAGCACCATCCATACTTACAAGAGTTTAGATAAAAATATTCAGGGCAAATTCATTATGTAATGTTAACTATTAACCCATTTTCTTGTGAGTGTCTTTGTCAGAAAGGTCTCTCTGATGATGTTCAGAGCATTTTCATAACCTTTTCTGGTTACGCACTGATTGAGATAAAAGCCCCGGGTGGATGCTGTGACGCTGCAGTGTCTGTCCTCCATGGTAACCACGTTCAGATACATGAGATCACCGTGCATCTTTCTGTTTCCTGGAGGAGGGTTCCAGCTGCTTGTTGCTAGAACCTTCAAGCATTCAGTGGGCTGTTAACACAAAGGCACAGACCTTAAGTTCACACAACAGCAAAACTGACTGTACTAGTACAAGGTGTAAACAAAATGACAAATCTTTGCTAATTTCTGCAAGGTATAGCTATTATACATTTTTATTGTAAACAATTGGCCCTTAGACCTGCAATCAGAATCAAAAGAACCACTATTTATTATAAGGTTCACAAGTATGAGCTAAAATGTTTAAATGTGAATCACTCTGTGAACCTGGATTGTGACTCACATTAGCAGGCTGAAGATTCACCACGAAGGGTGCTTTTTGCACACAAATAGTTTTGGAAATAGCCTGTTCTAGTAAGTGCACAGAGCATGTAAGATACAGAAATGTACAGTAGAACATGCATTCTGGATAGAAATCAATTTCATCAGGACTTAATGTAGGTACACTATAAAATGATTCCGTCTTTATAAAGTAAGTAAACCTGACTAAAGTTTGTGTTTCTTAAAGTTAAAAAAATATGTAAACATAAAACATGTTCCGTTAATTAAAATGCTCAATTAAATCAAGCTTATAAAGCATCCTGGTTACTTACTTTTTAAAGTTGAAACAGCAAACATTTCTCACAGTGTAGCAGCCACTTAATCAGTTATATGAATTTCAGGTAAAAAAAAAAAAAATGATGGATTTGTATGTTAATGAGTATTCTTCGGTTATATTTTTACTTAAAATCTAGCTGTATTTGTGAGGAAAGTAATTTATTTCTTATAGAATTAGTCAGTATTGCTTTGCCACTGATAAAATCTCTTACGTTTCAGGTGCATCATTTTATTCAGATTAAAAAGACAACGAAGAAGAAAAAGAAAATAGTTTTCGGGTTCCAATGGATGTACAACGAAATTCAACTGCATCTCTATAAGCAACTTAATTCTTCAGATGCTACTTGTGTACTTCTACAATCTTTTACTTTTAGGTGAGGCGCCATTTTTAAATAGCAATGCATTGTTTACTTGAGTATTGTTTGGGCTACTGCAACCTGACAAAAACTGCTGTTCCGGGCCTCTTTTGTGTAGGTCAATAAGAGATAGCAAAACACCACCACTACATTTTCCCTACAGACCGAAATCATCTGTCCTACCCTCAGGTTTTCAGCTTGAGGCTGCAGTGGGACCAGAAGACATTCTTTTGGTCCTGGGAGAAGGTACTCAGGGGGGCTGCAGTTGAATTGCTTCAGCTCCTCACCCCTTCTTTTCACTTTGCTGTTCTCTGAGAATAAGGTAGATAAAAATGGCCAGAGCTAGTAATCACAATCATGCCCATTTATAGCAAGACATATGTATTTTAGGAATAAATGAGTACTGTTAACCACCTTAAACTGGTGTGTAGATTTCCAAAAGTATTAATCAGTTTCATAGTTATGAGGGTATGGACCCACATATAGACATACGTTTGAATAATGATTCTAATAAAGTCACCATATTATCATCATCTGTGTTCATCATTCTTCTCACCTTCTGTGTTTTCATCAGTGAAGAATCTGAGAAACGACAGGGAGCTGCCCTCCACTCCATTATAGGCATCTGAGGGGTCCAAGCTCTTCAGCAGATCTCTGATATGGCGCAGGTGGATACGAACCTCCCGAATTGTGTATGGCTCTGAAATTGTTTGGGGTTTTTTTTTTTACAAAAAAGTGCACACACCTCAAATTCTGTAGTTTTCTGATCTGATACTTTATTATTTTTCCCCTACTCACTTTTTCCACTTTTCTTTGTAAATGAGGCATTACTTAATTGAAGTATCTACAATTTTATTGTGTTTAGACTATTATAAATTCATCTAAAAATAGGTAATGTTGTAAATCGTCATAGGTGTCATTTTGGATGGAAAGCTGCAGTCCCTATGTTTGTCCTACAGCACCTTTTGGAGACATGGGACATTTAAAAAGTGATGGAAGCAAACTAACATATCAAAAACTAGAGCTGAAAAAGACCATTTGCACAGAGAAAAGTAGGTCCAGCTGGTCACACCTCGCTATTATACTAATAATAACAACAGCTAGGCTGTATGCTTAGTCCTGTTCGCAATGTGTGTGTGTCTCTGGTTCTGATTCAGAAGAGATAAGAATCAAACCACAATAAGATGTCAGTTTCAAAAAGCAAGACATAAAGAACATTTTTAAAAAAGTATGATTATATATATTTGAACTTCACAAAGAAAGGTGAAGAGCTAATGCTGGCTTAAGTGAAAAATGGAGTCTGGCTAAATTGTACATAATTCTCCTTTCCCACACAAAGGTGTACAGTCAGACTATCCATGTGTGGGCAGAATATCACACACTGCAAGTGCAGGCAAGCCTGAAAGTCACTATGTGAAATCAAGTCTAAGGCTTTATAACATGGCTTTTTCATGCTGATTTCAGATCTGCTTTCAGTTTTTTTTCAGTCACATCAACGTTTTGAATTATGAGTAATATTAGATTTGCAGTAGACTTGCGTGCAGTTTTCAATAAACCACAGCACCAATCAAGAACTGTTTCAATATTTTCAGTGTGAAGTCAGACCGGCTTCACATTTGATTATTATACGCTAATTACACCAACTATCATGCAATAAATGACTAGCTTTATCACAAAAACTGTACATGTAGGAAAAACTACTCACAGATTTGAAATCAGCATGAAAAACACTACAGAACCCACAGAAACTTGTCTCTGATTATTTTGACCTGTTGACCAGTTTCCGAAGATTTAATAAGAAGAATCTTTTTTTAGGATTGACATAACGCTACACCATACAAATCTTTTTACAGGACAAATAGTTTAACATCACTTCTTTATGGGATTCTTAGGGTGTTGTGACACATTTCCATTATTAACAAACACACATTAATGGATACAATTTAAGTATTTTTTATTGTCAATAATGTAAACTCCAGTTGACAGCTAGCTAGCACTGTAACGAGTTTTATCACTAGTTACAGCTGTTATTTGTATATTTGGGATGATATTTGAGTGAGCAAATAGTATATAAAGAGTGGCAAGATAAATGATTATCTATGTCATTTTCTCCAGTCAAAGATTTTAGGAAATTTTAGACTGTCCTCAATTATTTCCTGTTTCACTGGTGCTTAAAAATGAGGTGACACAGGGCCCACGTCACTTAGTTATCAATCACCACAGGAAAGGTTCAGTAGGGAGAAAGAGTGTTGGAACATTCTGGAGCCACTGTATCTCCATGCCAACGAACAATTTGGAGGGAATGCAAGAAAGAAGCCTTTTGTTTTTACCAGAATCAAACGTCCCTGGAATTTGTCCGATGCCACTGATACCTTAACTGGGTCAGGCTACTGTGGTAAGACATAACAAACATTGACCCTATTGACTCTCGAGGTGGGTTTGATGTAGAAATAAAGAGGCTTCAGAGAAAGCACCCAATACCAAGCGTTAAATATGGTGGAGGATCTGTGATGCTGTGGGTCTTTTTCTCCTCCAAAGTTTCTGGACATTTTGTTCGCATACATGGATTTGTGGATTCCAGGAAGAACCAAGTGTTTTTAAATCAAAGTGTGGCTGCCACTGCCAAGCAACTAAAACTTGATTGTGGTTGGATATTTTTAAAGGACGATGATTCAAACCACATATTAAATTTTCGAGAAAATTGTTAAATTAGCACATCAAGTTTTTGCCATGGCCATCCCTGTCCCCAACCTAAATTCAAAATAAAAGCTATGGTTTGAGCTTAAGAGGAGCTGGAAATCCACATCAGGTCTCTGCAAGACCTGGAGAGATTCTAAATTGAGGAAAGGTAAAAAATCCCATTACAAGATAAAACACGCTGCTGTAATGTTGGAAACACAGGGCTACACAAAACACTAATTGGGAGATGCCATTAACTTCAACATGCAAGTTCCAGAATTAAATTAATTCAGTGATCATCTGTGACTTTTTGCATTAGAGATATCATTAAGTATGTCTATTTCTTTCTTTGTCTCTAGTACTTTTTAAACGTAGTGTCGTCAATGCCTAAGGAAGGTGCATCATGTAGCACAATGAGTTACGAGTTATGTCTTACCTTCCACAACCTTGAGAAGTGAGCCCTCTTGTAGACCAGCAATAGATCTCAGGTGGTTGAAGTTATCCAGTGTCTTCCCATCCATCTGCAGGGAGAAGCAGGTACAGTGGCAAGAATCCTCACGGTCCATCAACACCTGCTTGATTTCCTGCACCATTGCTAAAGGTGACACCTGGAAATTGGTGCATACAGAAAAAACAACAGACTGATGGAAATAGAAAATGTCCACTTAGTAAAAAAGAAAACTGTTGATGTGAACTAATAATAAAAATTGAATAAAAATATGCCAGCGACTCCTTTATTTAGTGCTCAAGCCCCTGGAAGAGGTATAGAAAATCTCAATGAAATAAACAGCTATAAACAGCTACACTGGAAAGATACACCAGAAAAAGTAATCCTACTTGAAAGTCAGTGGGCTCAGTGCCAGGAGCCTGGATCTTGATTGTGAATCCTGGGTCTTCAGGGGTGTCCACCTCAAAAGCAACTGGATCCTCCCGGTGTTCTGTGGTTCCGCACCTATCTAGCTCTGACAACTCTGCTTGGTCACAGAATACGTTATCAGCATTTGGTCCTTGCATTCGGTGAACAAGAGAAAAAACATACAGCTAAAAAATATAATTTGCAAAGCTGTCCCTAAGCTTTTTTTTGTTTTGTTTTTTGCAACATAACAAATGTTGAAAAGAAATTAAGGAAGAGTCTGTTTGTTTTGTGCTCTAATAAGTAGGCTAATGCAGCTAATGTATCTGACACGCATAGCTAGGGTAGCAATGTGCAAAAAGCCTTTTTAAAATGGACAAAATGAAGGTTGCAACTCTCTTAAATCCTGCATTTTGGAATCTTTATGTGAAAAAACGAACTGGGGAGTTCGCATTCACCATATATGCAGACCGAATAATGCATTTAAATGTTTACATGCAATTCCAATGCACTTTTATAGTTTTTTTTACATTATAAATTAAACAGAAGGACAAACCTGTAATATTTGGGGTGGCCAGGAATAGCTTGTCAACCACAAACAGGGTGAACCGTTCAGTCTCCTCACTTGCTTTGTCAATAGTCACGGCTGTCGACTCAGAATCCTTCTGTCTTTCAAATGCATTTCTCTCCTGCTGAATCTGCTCTAGAGCTCCTGACTCATCCAGACTCTGATCAGCCTCATCTTCCTCTTTCTCCATGTCTTCTAACCTTTGTTTGTGTTGTTCTTCAAATTCATCTCTTAGCTCCACCTCATCTTGCTCTTTTCGTTGCTCTGTCTGCACTAGTGTCCTGCCCATCTGGTCCATGGCATTTACCATCTGTGTAATGCTGCTTTCTGTCTGAGTGAACTCTTGTTCTAACTCAACCGGTTCTGTCTGTGAGGGCTCCTGTTGATTGTTTTCAACAAGCAGCTTCGCCTGCAATAAACTTATGAAAGGATCCCTTTCAGGTATCGGAATCTGGTCTCCAAAGTCTGGTTCTCCATGTTCTCCACCCATACCTGCCTCGTTCTTGATCTCAATCCCATCTGGCTGTGCTGGATTCTCTCTGTGTTGTGCTTCTGTTTGTTCTGTCTGAATTGGATAATGTTCAGTTTGTTGGTTTCGTTTCCGATCTGTTGTTAGGACACATTCCTCTATCTGTGCTACATTTTTATCAGAACACACAACTCTTGGTTGGCTCTCACCTATATTGGGTCCTTTTAGCAACACACATTCTGCTGTCTGTCTTACTTCTTGCCCCAGCTGTGCTAAGTTCTTGTCCCAATACACCAAGTTTTGCTCTGTATGTTCTGTACTGTTTGCTGGTTCAGAGGCATCCTGTTCTTTAGCCCTTCCTTTACACAATTTGATAGTATCAGCTTCGGTCTGTTTAGTGTCTTTTGCAAGGTTTTCCAAAAATGTTGTGCTGAAGGAACCAGCAGGTTGTGGCTCTAAAATAGTGAGCTGCTGGCTACTGCCCCTCTGTGTTAGTAACTGCACTTCTTGATGGGTAGAATTACTCCAGATTCCAGCTCCCTGTTCATGGGTGTAGATCAGAGTCTGAGATGTGGAATTAACAGCATTTGATTGTTCTTTATGCCATTGATCTAGATGTAAGGAGGACAGTAAGGGCCATTCTTTCTCAGTGTGGTGTAACTGGTTTCTCTCCAGATGCTGGAACTCCTGTGGACCAGTGCTTGTGCTTGGCATTCTCATGGTCTTGTCCTCTCCAGCAAAACTTTCATAAGTTTGACCATTTTCATCCTTTCTCCCGCGTGGCTGTTTCTCTGCTAACACAAGCTCTAACGGCTGGGTTAAGTCTTCTCTGTCCAGGGCGGCTCGGAGGTTGCTGCTCAGGACTATGTCAGGGAAAAGAAGGTGGTCTTGGTCCAAGACAGGAGATTCTAGCAAGTCAGCTGAAGTCTTTGATGGAGAACTTTCAGCATCACTATTCTGCCTCGACAAGAGAGGAGACCGCTCCTCAGTTTGGCCAGGAATATCCTTACCCCAGATAAAACAAGACACTTGGTGACAACATTTTACTATGTTTCCCATTTTGCAAGAGAATTTCCAATAATGTTCGCTTATACAATCTGTCCTAAGAGAGTTCTGCCTAGCCAATAGGTAGAAGTAATCTTGGAATTCCAGTGGGCTGCAGCCGGCGTCATTTTAGTTCTCCGCTGGGTGTCCTTGACAGCCGAGTTTCCTTCAATGCAAAGGCAGCAGACCAGGCTAATAGCTGACGAAACCGTCCTGAAGTTTGGCACCACGTGGCTGCATACAACAGCACAAACATGACAGTCATTTTGCTGCATGGCTGAATATAAAATAAATATGTGTAATCATGAATTGCATGCAAGAAGTGAATACAACTGAGAAATACTCCCAAGATCTTGCAAAGAAAATACCTGCAGTAAAATGACAACACTGTAACACAATAAAAAAGTTTATTTTGGGTTAGTGCTCAGGTTCCTGGTCCAGGGAAAGAACTGCAGAACTGCAGATGCCTGTAAACAATGCTATGAGAGCATGAATCAGATCTTACCTTTGTTGTCCTCTGCTCAACTCGGCTTCTCGGTAGTCCGTTTCCCAATGAGCATGAGGGAGGCGAGCACTGTCCTGGGCATACAGATTCCCTCTTTTCCCAGCACAGGTTACACAACCTCTGATTGTATCCTCTTCTGCCCTTCATTGTATGCCTCTCCTGCTATCCCCCTCCTTCTCCCTCGTACACACACACACATACACTCTCTCACTCTCTCTCTCTCTCTCTCTCTCTCTCTCTCTCCCTCTCTCTCTCTC
>JBBIGB010000022.1:2385878-2396414 GCA_037577075.1 Alestopetersius hilgendorfi | reverse complement strand
GCCTGTCTCTGGCTGACAGGCGGCTTGACGATTGGTGGGAAGGATCTGCTAATGTCCTCAATCTTCGCATCAAAGAAAACAGCGAAGTCTTCATGTGATAGAGCTGAAAGAACAGGGAGAGATGGAGACTTCAGAAGAGATGAAAATGTGGTAAACAGCTTTCAAGGATTGGATACAGATTCTTCAAACGTCATCCTGTAGAAAGAAGACTTTGCAGAAGTTAAGTCAGTGGCAAATTTGGATAAGTGATAAGATCACAGTCATGAAGCATTTTCCGTCATGTTCTTTCAGCTGCTCTCAGCTCCCTTTTGTTACATCTCAGGACCTCAGACAGTCATGGAGCTGGCGGAGTGGCACACCTTGGTCTGGAAGACAGGGGGTAGAGTAGATTGAGCTGTGGAAAGATGAGAGAAGGCCATTGATTGCAGATTTAACAGAGGATGGACAGGGGTTAGTGGAGTTAGTGGAGTCAGTGTCTGTGGCGGAGTGTATTTCCTTTATACTTGAGTGTGAGTATAAGCCACTCCTCCTAATTACACCAGGTGAGGCTAATCTAGCTGATAGCAATGACGCTAAAGAAGCTAATGAAGTTAACCCTAACAGGGACAAAGGCAACCAACAAACAAACAAAGCACACAAACAAAGTAGCAAACTAGAACAAGGAAGTCACAGTGGACAGTAAACTAGCAGCACAACGGTTAAGCAACAGAAGAAAACTCAAGATAGCTTACTAGGTCAAGGTACAGCAGAGTAGAACACAACAAACACAAACAGATTCTAGACCACAGTGTATCTCCTTTATACTTGAGCATGAGTATAAGCCACTCCTCCTAATTTCACCAGGGGAGGCTAATCTAGCTGATAGCAATGAAGCTAAAGAAACTAATGAAGCTAATCCCAACAGGGACAAAGGCAGCCAACAAACAAACAAAGCACACAAACAAACAGTACAACAGTTAAGCAACAGAGGAAAACTCAAGATAGCTTACTAGGTCAAGGTACAGCTGAGTAGAACCCAACAAGCACAAACAGATTCTAGACCACAGTCTAGACGAATACACCAGATGGGAGCTTCCCGTCACCTTGAAGGGCCTAATTCAACTCTGTCTAGGCATAGACCAGAGCATGAGCTCCTGTCTGAAGTCAGCTTTGCAGATCCTTCCGTTGTCGATGACCTGTTCCATCACCACACTCACCACGCATTCTTGAGCACCAAGAACAGAAAGAACTCCTCATCACTACTTTCACTCCTTCCCATCCTATTGGACACCCCTGACTTCTGTGACACAACCCCATAATCTCCTAGACCCTGTTCAAGATTCTTCAATAGGGTTCGCCTTGTAAGAAGTTATGTCTCCAGTCGGTGGCTGGGAAGAGCTCAGGGGTGTCTGAGGCCCCTGATGTCAACCCAGAGGCCATTCTTGTCCCGTACCGTGACCTGAAGGAGGTCTTTTGCAAACGGCGTGTCATCCAGTTGCCTCCTCATCCCCCCTATGACCTTAGCATTGACCTCCAACCAGTCATGGTACAACCCCGTGGCCGTCTATCTCTATCTGTTGGAGAGCAGAAGGCAATGGAGGAACATGTTGCTGAGGGTTTTCATAATTTCTTCAAGAAGAAGAAAGACAGAGGCCTCCAACACTGCATCAACAACTGGTTGCTCAATAAGATCACGATCAAAAAGGGCACCCACTTACTAGCTGGTGCCTTTCTGATGCTTCCATATTCACCTTCGCTTCAGAGAAGGTGAGTGAAAGATGGCATTTATCACACCCACCGGACACTACGAAACCCTGGTTATGCCCTTTGGCCTGTGCAACAGTCCTGCAGCCTTCCAACAATTCATTAACGGTGTGCTGTGGGACATGCTGGGTTATTGGATCATCGTCTAGATGATATCTTCATCTACTTCCACACATATCATGTGAAAGCAGTATTGAGGAGACTGCTTGTCATCTCTGATAAGGGTGTGGCCATGGATCCCTAGAAGCTGGCTGCTGTTTATCCAGTGCTGCCGTTTAGTTACGGCACCTCTTACTCCCGGTACGGACTAGTTATTATCACTGCACTGCTTTGTCTTTCATGTCTTGTATGTCTTTATGTTCTATCTGTGAAGAGGGTGTTCAAGAAAGAATTTCATTGGGCTCTGTACACTGTACTCTGTACATATGACAATAAACTTCACTAAACCGTCTAAGAAGCCATTCATCCTCACCCTAGAAGCCACTCAAGCCTTCAACCCTCTCTGTCTCTGTCAAGAGGTGGAAACCTCTTATATGGGCGTAGAGTTGTCCTCTCTCAACAAGATCCAGACCAGGAAGTTTAATCCCACTGACATGGACATTGTTCTTCAAACAATTTAACTATCTTACCACACAAAGTCCAAGAACACCAAGGCTGACACCCTCCGTCACCAGCATGAGGCTGAAGCTCCCCAGACAGACGTCCTTTCACTTCTCTGTTGGCAGCTGGAAGATTGTATCCATCAGGGACAGACCTCGGAGCCCTCTCTTGCAGCCACCTTGCCAGGACGACAGTACATTCCTACTGCCCTTCGTTCTGAGGCCATCCAATGGGGCCATTCCTTCACCATCACAGGCCACCAGGGTACCAAAAGAACACTGTCACTCCAAACAAACCACACCCGGGAACATTTAACCTCTATCAGTTCCTTGCCGTCCCTGGTCGCACATAAAGTTGGATTTCTTCACCAGCCTGCTGGAATCGGACAGCAAAATACGATCAGACAGATTCTCCAAGTCTGCTCACCTGGTGGCTCTCATCCAGCTACCACCCACAGACGAACGGTGAAATGGAGCAAACCAATCAACAACATCGCTGTCGGCACCCCCTGGGATGATTGTTCCACATTGATAACAGGGTTTGGCTATCCACCAGGAACCCCATCTGCACACAGACTCCCACAAGCTCACCTCCCACTTCATTGGCCCCTACCCACGCGAATAAACCTGTTACCTACTGACTTCAGCTGCCTGCCTTTCTCCGTGCCCATTGTGTCTGCCATATGTCACAACTAAAGCCTGTGTTCTTCCTCCCTACTGTCATGCACACCAGTCACATGACGCACATGGGGAACCACAAGTAACATCCATCACATGGTATATAAACAAGGAACTGGTAATGCTCTGGTGCCCAGTCATTGATTGACTCTAGCCCACCTCTACTCAACTTGACTCTCCAGTACCTTGAGTACTCTGGTCTTCTTGACCCTTTTACTTACTGTGTGTGTGCATGAGAACGCAGAACCCCAGTGGAAATACCTGAGAGCATTCTCAACGTAAAGTATATGATTTACCAACTCTCTCGCGTTTATCTACGTTTGGGTTCATCTGCTACACTATACTGGGCTAAAAATGCAGTCAGGTAGACAGTCAAGATAAGTAAAAAAAATATTGGTATATATATAATAGCTTTCCTTCATCTACAAAATATTGTTAATAAACAGTATTCCTACATGATTCACAAAAAATAGTCCATGCTTCAAGACTTAATTACTACAATATCTCGCTGTCAGGCTGCTCCAACAAGAAACTAAATAGGCTTCAACTAGTCCAAAATGCCTAGAGTCCTCAACAGAACCAGGATATTCAACTTCAAAATTAGCTCGTTGTTATCAAGACTTCCTGATGTTGTGGACTAGAAACTCACAAATTCCTCAGACTCCAACAAAAACTACCTCTACTAACTCTTAGCTGCACCTAGATGACCAATCTGTGATTGTCTGTACAAAAAGACCTACTATTGTTAGTTATGTATCTCCATAGAGACTCTCTTTCTGTCTCTCTGGGTTGACCAGCAGCGGACAGGTTCCCGTTTTTAGTCCTTCTTCCTCCAGTTTTTCCTTGACTCTGTCACCCTTGGCTTGCTCACTAGGGGCTTGGACCCGGATTCTGTAAAGCTGCTTTATGACTACTGTGGTTATAAAATGCACTAGATAAAAAAATCTAATAAATTAATACAAATTAATTCAGTTGTGAGTATATTCTATTTTTGGAACATTTTGTAACTGAAATGCTGAGACAGTACCCTTGCTTATTTCACCCTACTTTACACCCTGGTAAGATTTAATTGAAGTTTGATTGTTAAAAGAAAGAGATGGCACCCACAATCTCCAAGTTCTCCTTAGTAAGGCCCTTGAGCTTCTCTTCCATGCGCTGAAGAGATTGGGTAAGTTCATCGTTCTTTTTACTTAACAGTTTGTTCTTTTCCAGAAGTGGCTTACACTGTTTCGCAGCCTCTCGCACTCGCTTTAGCTGATCAGGAGACAGAGAAAACAAAAGAGGGAGGAAGAGAGAGAGAGAGAGAGAGAGAAAACAAAAGGTACAAGATCAATTATAATATAGAATAGGGATTTTCATTATAATGTTCAAAGATTTTTTTACTTTAGTAATGAATATTCAGAAACTAAGACACAAGAACTGCTCATAAAAGAGTACCTTCTGCTTTATAAATTATTTCTCACTTATTGTTTTATTAGAATTTTACACACCAACTCATTTCTTTCATCAACTAGTAATGTATTTCGATCCTCTAGCTTGCGGATGCAAGAGTTCAGTTCAGCCATGCGTCTCTGGTTTCGCCTCATATCCTGTACAACAGCAACAGCAAAAACAAAAAAAAACACAAACATGTATTAGGTAATTTGTACAATGGATATCCAGGTTTGTTAATATTTTATTTTTCAATACTCTCTCTTACTGAATTAGAATAAATAGAAATATTTTAAATTCAATCTTGATGTTTTATGTGAACTCCTAAAAAAGGGGTTCTGTCATGCTATTGAATAGTCTTTGGTCATGTTATTATGAATTGTAACATTTAACAGCATTATAGATATTGTTGTTCAGCTCTAGAACACTGGATCCATTTCTCTTAGTATTCTCTTGTTTCAGTTTAGGGGGACATGGCTATGTTTGAACTGCTCAAGCCTGACTGCACAGCCAGTTTTTTTGTCATATGCCCCCTAAAATTTAAAAGGGTCATTGGCTGCTTTGAATAATTAACATTACCCTATGAAGAACACATAACTAGGTCTACTGAGAAATCATTTCAAACTTTTGGTTTCAAAAAAGATTTTTGAATCACTATTAGATCTGGAATGTCTGCTTTAACCACTACAACCACTTGTTCTGGATCTACCGGTCTGGGTTACATTTTAATTGTTTGTGAGTGTGAAGATGATTGGTTAATACATGGGAATGTATAGTCTGTTTTTAATGTGTGTGTGTGTGTGTGTGCGTGCGTGCGTGCGTGCGTGCATGCATGCGTGCGTATGTGTGTGTGTGTGTGTGTGTGATGGTTGTGTATATGCTGTTTGAAAGATTGAAAGGGTTGAGCTAGTGAATGTACAAGCCAGTCATGTCATGCAAGCATGGTGAGTCTTGCGAAGGGTCCGGTTTCTGCTTGGTATCTGACCAAAGGTGTCACTTGTCTCTATTTCCTCTCAGAAATCGCTTTTACAGTAAAGTTGCTAACCATCTTTCTTCAAACCTCGGGTATGACACATTACCTTGATATTTAAGAATAGCAGTGATATGTTTTGACTTTCAGCTATTACTTCCTTACTGGGCTTCCGCAATATTCTGCTCCATCACCAGCTCGTCCAGGGATCTCTCTTTTAGGGCTGCCCAAGTTACATTCTGCCTCCTTTACAAGAAACAGTTGCTCATCTAGTGCGTCCTTTTGAAGCTGCAACTTTTGCAGGAAACCTGTAGCAGTCTCCAGCTCTTTCTCCAGAGAGAAAATAGTTCTGTCTTTCGCTTTGATTTCATCCACCTGAAATATTGAACACAGATCTCACAGAATTTTAGAATTCATTGCTGTTTATAGCCATCACAAAATAGATTATTATGAAAATTAATGTGATTCTTAGTATCAAAACTGAATGATTTACTGCAGTTCTATCTTCATTTTTCTTTATATTTAAATGTAACATATATGTAAGCCTTAATTTCTCCCATACAGGTAATCTCTTGATAAGTCTGAAACTTTTGTATAAGCAAACACAGAAGGTGCTCTTGAGGTTTTGCAGAAATTATCATTTAAATAATGGTATGCGCCCAATCCCATCCCCCCAAACCTCCACCCCATATTAAATGCTTCTAGTGCACTTGATTAAAAATACTGACACACCATGCATACCACAATGTTTAAATTTGCCATGACATCTTCAATAGTGTGAAGGCTAAACTGTACCAGTGGTATAATGTAAAGCCCCAGTGGAAAATGGACAACAATGGAATTCATATGGGCTTGGTCAACAAACAGGCAATTGACATTATCATTGGCATTAGACTTTACCAGCCGTCGAATGTCTCGTTCACAGTCCCACTTGATCTTGCTGATCTGCTCCTGATGTGCTTGGTGCTCAGTGCGCAGGTCTCCAGCCTTCATTTTGTCAGCCTGAATCATGGTACTGAGCGCCTCATCTGTCTGCCGCTTGGATGCCTTTAGCTCAGCTATCTCCTGTAGCAGCTTGACACGCTCCTGGTCAAAGAAGCGGCGTGCCTCCTCACGAGCCTCTAGTGTTAAGGCCGTTCGCACTTTTTCCCCACTGCCATCTCGTAGGGCACTAAGTGCAGTGCGAAGCCGCTGAATCTCACCATCCTTTATCTTAGCTGTACGTGCTAGCTCCTGCTCGTGTTGTCGTGTCAGAGATTCCCGTAGCGCTGCTAGCTCTTTTATCTTCTCTTCGTGCCACCGTGCTCGCTGCTCTGTCAATGCTGCTGTATGCCGGTGCTGCTCCTGCTCTCGGATGCGCTTGGCCTCCTGCACCTTGTCTCTTTCCAGCTTGTTCACCTGAAAAGGAAGTGATGGTCATTTTAAAAATATACCGGGGGTCAAATAATAATATTGTAATATATTAATAATATTGCACAAGAGGCAGATAGCAGCACAGAAGTACAAAATACATCAGAAAAAAAAACAATAAATAGACAAAGCAGAAATGTAACAGTAAAATGTTAATAGGACACAGGGCTCCAGACAAAATAAAAATGTTAGGAGCCATTTGGGAGCCAAATAATTTTTAGTAGCCATAATCTCTGTCAAATGTGATATAAATAAAAAAATGTTGTCATGTCACATTTTGTCTCCAGTCTTACCTCATGTAAAGAGCGTTAAAACAAGACAAGAAATCATGACATGGACTCAATTGTTGCCAAAGTAAGACATAGTGTTTCTCATGTAGTTAATGTTTATTTTTCTTATATTTTAGAGCATGTTCTGCAACAGGTTGCCAGGCCATGCAAACATATTTCAAACAAAATTCAATCTACTCTCGATAGTTTTTTTAGAATTTAGGAAAACTAAGAGCCATTTGGGCATAGGCAGAATATTACTAGACTGACCACAGACATTGAATATAACCAAACAAAATCATAGACATAGAATATTACTTCACTGATCAGAGACATATTAGAGACATATACTGATCACAGAATAATATTAGACTGACCACAGACATAGAAAATTACTAAACTGACCACAGACATAAAATACTACTAGATGCTGCAAGACCAGCTGCATCGTACATCAACGTAGCTGCCACGTTGCTGTGGAGTGAAGTAGTGGATAAAGATGCCTCATGCATGTTCTGCTTGGAGCTGTACACTTTATAAACTTTACCTTAACAAAGCCTGGCTAAGTGTTCAAGTTAACACTACTATTAAGATTGTTGTTAGCTCTGTAGGATTACAAATTTAGGGTCTGCAGCCCTGCCAAGAGCGGTATGCTGGAGTGGGGTAAGTGGAACCCAGCTCATGGAGGAGCCCACGGAGCATCAGTGGACGATCCGTGAGCTGCTGAATGGTGGAGAGTCGGGCGAGAGTGATAAGGACCAGTGTTCCTTGTGGTACGGGTGGATCGACGGATCCCTGATCCTAGGACCAGAGCGCTTTGTGGATCCCCACGTCTCTGACTCGACCGCGGATGAGCTCCCAAACAGGCTTCCCTACAAGCGAGACGGGAGATCTGCGGTTCAGCGTAGACGGAGGCGTGGGGCTTTACGCAGTGTCCATCGTCCACCCGGTTCCTAACTGCCCGAGAAGCCTGGGGGCTTTCTCTGACGGCCCACAGCTCCGGCTCATCCCCGATTCGCCTCCCGAGGTTCCACCTCGGTGGGTTTGGTGACCCTCACTTCCAGCCCATGAGTACGGGGCTGAAATGTGGAGCTCTTGTGGGGAAACACCAAGCCCCCACGAAACACAGGAGCTCCCAAAGCCCGAAGACGAGACCGGCACGGAGCTGCCAGAGAGGGCGACCGGCGTTGAGCAGCCAGAGAGCGCGACCAGAGAGGTGAAAAACGGAGAAGCGGATGCAGAGCAAGGGAGCAGACCGTGTCCTGTACCAACACCCCGTCTTCGTCACCCTCCCTCCAGACCCAAACAGGACCAGCTGCCCTTCCCGGGGCAGCCACCGATGCCAGCACCTCGGCGAAACCCCCCCAGCTAACAGGCTAGTTCCCGATAGCACGATTAGCATAGCAGCCATCTTAAAGTGGGAGACTGTAGATAATAAGGGACAGCAGGACCTCTTAGGCCCTTTAGAAGTTGGTCAGGGCGAGTTAGAGGAGCCGCTCATTCACCTACCCAGTTCATGTGTGTCTCCCGTTAGTGCGGAAGCCCCTACAGGCGACGTAAAACCAGGTCTAGCCTGATTAGTTGGGTTTTTGGGGGGTTCAGTCTGTGCTATTAACCTGGCAGACAGGCTGGGGGAGGCTGGGGATGGTAGACCACCACCTCCGGAAGGGGGAAAACCTCCCATGTATTTTTGGGGGACGTACTGCTGTCTGGGAGAGTGGGTGTAGGGTTTCGGGGGTTGGGGGTTCAGCTAGTGGGGCTAGAGCAGGGGAGAGACCCACTAGCAATGGTCGCGAGCAGGACTGCAGCGGAGGGCTCAGTGAGAGCCAGAACGAGGCCCGGGGAGATGGTCTCAAGCAGCACTGCAGCGGAGGGCTCAGTGAGAGCCAGGACGAGGCCCACGGAGAGGGTCTCGAGCAGCATTGCAGCGGACGGCTTGGTGAGAACCAGGACAAGGCCCGCGGAGAGGGTCTCGAGAAGGACTGCGGTGCAGGGCTCGTTGAGAGCCAGGACGAGGCCCGCGGAGAGGGTCTCGAGCAGGACTGCGGTGCAGGGCTCATTGAGAACCAGGACGAGGCCCGCGGAGAGGGTCTCGAACCGGACTGCTGCGGAGAGCCTGCGGGGAGGCTCGTGGCAGGGTGCTCAGGAGGGCTGTAGTCACAAAGCCCAGACTGTGGGACTAAAAGCACCCTGCCAGCCGAAGGCCTCCCTTGTGGTGGTGCAGCCGCCACAGACACTGAGGGGTTCCGCAGTGAGGGACCCGGACCGCTGGACCAGGACGGTGTCCAGGGGTGTGCATTCGTGTCGTCCCAGGACTGTGGGGGAATGGCGTGAGGGGCGAAGTTTAGCATTACATGCTAAAATTGTTTATCCTCTGTTTCAAAGCAGGGAAGTTTAGCATTACATGCTATAATTGTTTATCCTCTGTTTCAAAACAGGGAAGTTTAGCATTATGTGCTAAAATTGTTTAATCTCTGTTTCAGGACAGGGAAGTTTAGCATTACATGCTAAAATTGTTTATCCTGTGTTTCAAAACAGAGAAGTTTAGCATTACGTGCTAAAATTGTTTATCCTCTGTTTCAAAACAGGGAAGTTTAGCATTACATTCTAAAATTGTTTATCCTCAGTTTCAAAACAGGGAAGATTAGCATTACGTGCTAATATCTGTTGCTAGTAGTTTGTGTTGTCTTCTGTTAATTCAGGAAAGGTTAACAATAGTTGATCTGTGTTAACAAGCGTACCCTCTGTTGATCAGTTTTAGTTTTTAGTTTGGTGTATTTGTGGTAACAAAGATACTCACAAAATGGTTAGAAGGAATGCTAGGCTGATCCCCACAACTGAAAAACGTGGTCTCGCAACACCTTTTTGGTCAGATAGTGAATTCAAATCACTGTTAGGAGTACAAGTGAACCTAGTAGTAACTGAACAAGTTAGACAAGAATTAACTAAGAAATAAGAGATCCATCCAGACAAGACTTGGTCTGTAGATGAGTGTAAAAAAATACTTTGAGCATGTATTTGGAAGAACCATGTGAAAGGCATTATCTGCTGTCACAGAGAATTTGGTTTAGTGCTAGCTACACAACAGTCTCAGCGTAACTCAGAGCTAGAGGAACAGAATAAAGAGCTTCGGGCTAGAATATCCGCTTTGACTAAGAAATTGAACCGCAACAAATCTTTAGAAAAAACTTATATGGAAGTTAGTCAGCCTGATAACATTTATCCTGACTTAAAAGCTTTCCTTGAAATAGATGTAGCCATCCAGTCAGTAACTGATGTGCCTGTAGATTCGGTGAAGGTATGTGGTGCTAGGAGAAGATCTCAGGGAATTGAGGGAACTGAAATTGTTCCTCACAACCCTTCTGTTGTCCAGGTTCAAGCAATTACAAAAATGCTGGGACCTAAAGATATAGAGAGATTGTCCCAGAGCTTACCC
>JBBIGB010000022.1:2372178-2385778 GCA_037577075.1 Alestopetersius hilgendorfi | reverse complement strand
CCCCGACCCAAGATGGCGGCGATGTTGACGTATGCTTAGAGGCCCAAGGCGACATCTAGTCAGTATATATATCTATGGGAGATCACAACCAGTGCATTACGAAAACACCCAAAAGAAAAATCTATATGAAACAATAGAAATGAGAACTGCTACACTTACGCAACTATAAGAACAAAATATACAGTTAATGAGTACTCACTAATATATGTGAACTCATTAATGAAAATAATGCTTGAATATGCATGAATAACATTTGAATGTGTAGGAAACTTTAATAAGAATAATATTTTTCCAACACTCAGCAAAATGTGTGCACTAAATGTAAAACAATGTATGGTTAAATTAACTGTAAATCAAACAAAATATGTTATGTAAATTAAAAAAACATGTATGTGACTGTAAATGTTGGTGCAACAAATTAACTAAGTGCATAGGCAGAACATTGGATATTATCCCTTGTGTGGCTGTACCAACACACTTCATACAAGCAAAATCTTTGCTATTGCTAGTAACAGAGAAAGGCACAATGGCAGGTAGCAATTGCAACAAAACAGGGAAATATGAAGACATGTATGTCTTGACATACCCAACTTCAGCTTTTGCCATCAGCATTGGCAACCTTCAAAAAATTGCTCAAGACAAATATACCACCACTTAAAGGGACACCGTTTATTGCACACTGTTTATATACTGTATTTGCATGTATATAACATCATAACAATACAATAATACATTTATATTTATCAGACGCTTTTATCCAAAGCGATTTTCATTCCCTAACTACAGGGGACAGTCTCCCTGGAGCAACTTGGGGTTAAGGGTCTTGCTCAGGGACCAAGTGGTGATCTGCTGAACGTAGGACTCAAACCAATGACCTCTTGGTCTGGAGGCAAGTATCCTACCCACTGAGCTACCTCCACCCCACAATAGACACTTTCTATGAACAAGAATAGACTCTTAAGTTTTTTCTAACCAGAGTCAACTTGAAGAGCTCATTCCCTACATTTTTTGGCCTGAAGTTTATCTCATATGTTAAGCTGTTGTATTCCTGAGAAAGGGGGCAAAGCATCAACTGTCACCAATGCAGCACGCTCACAATTTTTTCCACTGTTCAGAGGTACAGGGCAGGGATGCCCCTGCCCACTCCTTTTCGCTCTAGCCCCTACTAATTAAGTTTAGATCATCACCGTCTTTTCAAGGAATCACAAGATTAGGCAAACAACACAAAGTTTCCCTATGCTGAGGAGTTAATGCTGTATGTTTCAGACCCAGTCAATACTGTCCAGGATATAATACAAATATTACTAGAATTTGGCAACTTCTCTATAAATTCAACTTTAGTATATCTCTCCCCCAATAACAGCTCAGCTCTACAATTATCAGAAACCCTCCTGCCATTTCCAATATCTGAATCTGGTTTTACCTACTTAGGTATCCATGTTACACCTACTTTTACTTTTGCAAAAACATTACTCCTATGGTTAATAAAATAAAATTGGACTTTAACAGGTGGAACAAGTTGTACTTCTCTCTAGCTGGAATAGTTAATTGCATCAAAATGAATGTTCTTCCCAGGTTTTTATATCCGTTTCAGTGTCTCCCAGTTTTTCTTACAAAATCTTTCTCGAATCAATAGATGATTATTCAATTTTTATGGGAAGGAAAAACTCCTAGAATACATAAAGATCTCCATGAAAGACCAAGGAGGAATACTGGCTATGCCCAATCTTATGGGATATTACTGGGCAGCAAACATACAAAAAATTATATATTGGTTTCAGTCCCCAGAGAGAGAATGGACAAATGGAGGCATGTCAATGTACATCTACATCAGTCTCAGCATTAATAACAACAAAACACCCTTTCCCACCTCAAAACACACATCATGTCCAGTGGTGCTCTCTACACTTAAAATATGGTTCCAATTCCAGCATAAGTTTAAACTCAACCATTTTACTATGCAAAGCCCCATTTGTAATCATCTGTTCGCAGCAGCTCAGTTAGATCACACTTTTGTGAATTTGCTGAAACTAGGTCTTGTTGAATGTAATGATCTCTATATAAACAACGTTTTTGCTAGTTTTGATGATATATCTCAAAAATTCAACCTACAGCAATCTCACTTGTTTCGATATTTCCAGATTTCATTCAATCAATAACTCCATGTTTTCCAACCCAGCCAGTTACTTCGGCATTGGAACACATTTTGCAAATTCCCCTACACTGTAAAGGCCAAATATCCAAAATAAATAATGTAATTATGTCCATACATAATACACCAATAGAAAAAATTAAGTCAGAATGGTCCAAAGAATTAGGATATGAATTGGCTGACAAATTTTGGAATAAGGCTCTTTAAAAAGTAAACGGAACCACATCATGCATTCGTTTTGGTCTAATTCAGTTTAAAGTTGTCCACCGGGTCTATTATACTAAAGCCAGACTCTCTAAAATAATACCCCAATGTAATATGCCGAAATAGCTATATTTGGTATACCAGCAGACGAGATAATACTGTCAAACATCACTCAAAATGCCTTTCCTTTTCCTCTCGAATCACTAGAAGAATACTGCTAGAATGGAAGTCACATCAACCACCTCTAGCATCAGCATGGTTGTCATATTTAGTAACTTTTTTGAAACTGGAGATAAAAAGTTCATTAAAGGATTAAATATAACATTTAACAAATACTGGGGACCCATGGTTGTTTTAAGCAAAATGAAAACCCTTCCCGTAGATAAGTGAGTTAACTGTAAGGAAATGTAAAACCCTAGATAAACTTACTCAGAACAGCTTACACACATACTACAGTACACACCTTGAATGTCCGTTTATTTATTTATTTATTTAAAAATCATTACTTATCATTTATTTTTGTTGACAGTGTCCTTCCAATTACTGTTATTGTTTATTGAAAAACTTGGGAAAAAAAAAAGAAAGAAACCAAAGACTAGAACATAAAGAAGAAATCCCTCAAGGTCAGGCACACGGAATGGCATACAAACACATCATTGCAGCTATGACTGCAGGCTGATTAGTCCTCATCACCAAAATACTGAATAATGGAGCGTTCAACATGACTGGCCTACTTAGCTTGACAGCAATGCATTGGAACGTAGTATCTTTATATGCATGTCTAATGCGTTTCAGTCCAGGCATTGCAAGTGGAGCTGAGCGTTTTAATTTTATAGTTTAAAAAGCGAACTCAGTCCACTTCTGTAAGGCCACACGGTCTCCTGAACTCCTGACCTCTCTCGTGGATCCATTTATTTGACACTGTAAGAACAGAGAAACATAAATGTGATATGGGTTTAAAAAAAATGTGTCAGTTACCAATAGATGTAGTCAACATTAGCCCCAACACTATTGTTTAACTATTGTTTAACATGTTATAGCCGTACAAAATGGAGGAGGCACTACAGTCATATGCAAATGTTAAGAGTCAAAATGTTTTGCTGATCATCTATGTGAAAATGAGTAAACATTACTGTTTTACAAACTTTGATGATAAATAGAAATTATGCAAAAATTAAATAATATGCAGAAATTTACATTTGTTCCTTGTACACACATCTATATATTAAATAGTGGTGAGCCGTTATCGGCATTAACGTGCTGCGTTATCGTAAGACTCTTGTCGGGCAATAAAAAAAATATATATATATTGCCGTTTATCTATTCACAAATTTGGGTTGGGTATGGAGGGCTAGGAGTGCCAATATTATTTATATAAATGTCATTAAATACATCATTAAATACATCATTAAATTACTTAAATGTGTAATTAAATCTTTATATAGCTACTTCCAATTTTAGTTATAGTTCTAGTCATAGTTATTTCCAATTTTAAATAATTAATGGCACATTTAAGTAATTATGTTTTTATTTCCCATTTTAAATAATTCATGACATTTAATTAATTCTGTTTTTATTTACAATTTTAAATATTTAATGACACATTTAATGTTTCATGTTGCCAACATTCCACACATCATGAATTTATTTTATCTGTCAGTCAGACCCATCAAACTCAGTGGGCGGAACAAACGCTGATCAGCGTTTGTATCGTGTAAAGCAGAGGAATTTCATGAGGCTCTTTGAATTATTTCAGTTCTTTCAGAAGAAGAATTTGACCCTTGAATGTTTACAAACTTTGAGAAAGAAGTTGGCCACTTATTCACAGCTTCCTATTCGTTTGGCTTCTTATTCGGCAGCGTGTGAATCCGAGGCTGAAGTAGCTCCTTGTTCACCGCGTCATGTTGGAGTCTTCACGGGGGCGAAAGCTGCACCATATACAATCCTCACATCTGCGCGTGGTGGTCTATATTTCTTTGTTTAACTCATTCTTATAAAACGATGCTCAAGATTGAACACATTTATGGAATGCATAATTCCCAGCACACAGCAGGTATTCCACCGTGCACATTCATTTGGATAAGAAGCCAAGAATCCCAGATCATTTTGTACCCCTTTTCCACTACACTGGTGCTGGTGCCAGAAGCCGTGCTCGGCCCGTGCAGAACTGGAAACCAGCCGAGAACCGGCCCGCATTTACACAAAAAAAAAAGTGGAATTGTTCTACCCCTAACTGATTTGATATTTGTAATACAGAGGCATGGATCATGGTGGTCTCTGCCCCACCACCTCAGAGACAAACCGTGCCCACCCATACTCTGTCTGTCCAAAGAAAACACTGGAGGAAACTGAGCTTCTTTCCAATGGGTCCGTTTGAGTATTCTCCTCGGCTAGACAGCACCATGCTGCTGCTCACACTTCGCCACACATTTTGCAGCACATTTTGATCATGTTAATCGCATTCTTTAATTAAAACAGTGCATAAGTTTCATTCTTATTTTATTTTCTGTTTGGTATCACCAAAGGCAATACATAAGTGGCTTTTTTAAAAGCAGACATCTTCAAACTCTCTTGCTCCACAAGCTTCTGCTCTAACAACACGATCACACCGTACTCTCACTCCATGCTACCGAACAGTACCGCCATCTACTGTCTCGAAGTATGTTGATGCGCATGTATTGATCCAGTATTCTGGGATCTATTGGTCTTGACTAGCTGTACAGGGTAAACAATCAGATGTTAGGTGTGGGTTGACGACCTGCAGTGACAGTTTAAATTAATTCATGATGTTTTTGGTTTGCTGCACATCATGAATTTATTTTATCTGTCAGTCTGGGCCATCAAACAGAGGGCGGGACAAACGCTGATCTACTCAAGATGATTGGCTGTCTCGAGTAGATCAGCTTTTGTTCCGCCCACTGAGTTTGATGGGTCTAACTGACAGATAAAATAAATTCATGAAATGCGGAACGTTGGCAACATGAAATCATTATTTAAATGTGTCATTAAATATTTAAAATGGTATATAAAAACAATTAATTAAATGTGGCTTTAAATGTGGCTTTAGTTACTTAAAATGGGAAATAAAACAATAATTAAATGTGTCATGAATCATTTAAAATGGGAAATAAAAACAATTATTTAATTGTGGCATTAATTATTTAAAATTGGAAATAAAAACATTTAAGTAATTAAATGCGCAATATAAATAATTTATGACACATTTAAGTAATTATTTATCAGTGTATTTCCCATTTCCCATTCCCATACACAAGCTATGATGATTTTCACCTTGATATTTTAGCATGGATGCATACCTAGCCGAATTGCACTGGACGGAAAGACAAGGGGGGCTTTTCACCAAACCTTTCCTTTCACTTAGGGAAACAAGTAAAGTTAAGCAGTGAACAGTTACGGACACTCATATTATTATTCTGTTGAACGGAGTACAAATGGCGATACCAGAGAAATATTACTGAATGGGCTCTGGTTGCTACTCGCCAACAAGCAGCGCCATGTTACTTTGCCTGGGTCCTAATGCCCGCCTGCTACCTACAACAGCTTCAACAGCCAGTACATCATTTTAATTCAATAATGATAGCTAGACTTATTATTTTTAATTTCAATTCATAGTCTTGTTTCTATTGTAAAGTGCATATCTGCTCTCAGTGATATATATAAATTAAAATAGTAGAATAATTAATGACTATATATTTAGGGTGACTTGGGATCATTTTGGGGGGGCTTCAGATCCCCCAAAATAGACCTAATGACGCCCATGCTGTGAAACATATAGGCATCATTTGGGTAGCACACATATTCTGAATGGCTTTGGCAGAATTCAGATGAGCCATTTTAATCTAGAGTAATCTAGATGCTAAATCTATGCTACCTGAGAGTCAGCTGTGAACGTTAATAAGGACATAAGTGTCACAGTTCCCACCTGCAACCACTGGGGATGCTGCTGAACTATGGACCTTCCCGGGCTCTCACTATCACTGTTATCACCTAATTTGTATCACTTCCCTAATTCCTCTCACACCTGAACTGTGTGCCATGGTTGTATCTCTGTCTTCCCATTGGTCCTTAGTTTCTCCCTGGTGTATTTAGTTTCATGGTTTCCATTAGTCGCTATCCAGACATACTTTCCCATATCCAGCTCCTTGTCTTCATGCCCTTCACTTCTTCTCTATATTCTTACTTTCCACAATAAACTACCCAAAAATGCATCTCCACAGCAGTGCATCTTCTTCACCACGCCAATAAGCTAGTCAGATTTCAGTGAGATTAATCCATATTTAAAAAAAATAATCTATGCCCACCACTAATATTAAATAATTTTTTTTACAGACAGCAATTTATGTACTACCCACTTTATATTGAAAAATGAGGGGGTTTATTTATATTGATCAATGACTTACCCCATTTACTTCCAACTAAAACAGGACAGGCTGCATGTCTTGTCCGGTAGTCTCCCTCCCCACTTCTGAAGAGATTGTACCAGAATACTGCAGTACCCTTAAAGTACAAGAGAAAAGTAACCTAGTTAGGTATACTATTGACTAAGAGTGTTCAGGACTTTATATAGCTATGTGTTAACATAAAGTAAAGATATTACTGTTGAAAAGTGAAAGTGACAATCTGGTCATACGTGAACACACCACAGCCCACAGTGTGAACAGCACAAAATACTTCCTCTGCATTTAACCCATTGAGCAAGTGAAGCAGGCGGCAGCTACAAACACAGCGCCCGGGTAGCAGTGTGTGGGGACGGAACCTTGCTCAGGGTACCTCAGAGGTGCCTAGCGTTTTTTGGGAATCAAACCCATGACTTCCTGATCACAGGGCGAATGTCCTAACTACTAGGCCACCAACTGTTACTAATTTTGTTACTTACATTACCAATATGTCTTAAAAAATAAAAAAAAATATTATTAATCATGATCAATGCATATCATGCATGGATGTCCTCACATAAACTTGTGTCAATATATGCTACCTGAGAGTTAACTGTGAACGTAAATAGGGACATAACTGTCACAGTTCCCACCTGCGACCAATGGTAGTCGCTGATGAACTATGGACCCTCCCAGCTCTCACTATCACTGCTATCACTCACACCTAATTTGTATCACTTTCCTGATTCCTCTCACACCTGAACTGTGTGCCATTGCTGTATCTCTGTCCTCCCATTGGTCCTTAGTTTCTCCCTGGTGTATTTAGGTTCATGGTTTTTATTAGTCGCTATCCAGACATACTTTCCCATATCCAGCTCCTTATCTTCATGGCCTTCACTTCTTCTCTATATTCTTATTTTCCACAATAAACTACCCAAAGATGCACCTCCGCAGCAGTGCATCTTCTCCACTAGGCCTCTCTTCTCTCAGCTCTCGATGAAAGCGGTCGCATTTTTCTTCTCTCCCTCCCTCCCTTATCTCTCCTGCTGGCTCTCCTGTCTCATACTGTTCAGTGTCTGTCTCTGAGACTCTCCTTAGCCTGCTTTTTGGAATTCAAAATTATGGATTTGATCAACTGGTCTCTGAATGCAATTGACACCATCTGTTTGACGAGAAGCCTGGGTTCGGGGGAACCCAACTGTCCTGCAGGAACGTTTGCGACTGGATACGTAATGGACGGGTGGGAGAAGTGGTGCGTCATGTGCCTGGCTGCGCTTTCCTCTGAGGACATGGAATACATCTACCGTTTCGGAACCATGGTTACTGGGATTCTGCTGATTGGATTATGCTGGGCCCTGGGATTCCGTCGATTGATGAAAGTGGTCACAGCTGTTCAAAACGACCCCACTAAGCGTGCCGCTTGGGAGACTTTGGGTAGAGCTGTGCATACTCAGACTGTGGTGATTGACCGCAAATTGGATACCATCGCGGAGAAATTTGCAGCTGTACAACGTGATCTGGATTACATCTTGGAGAGATTGCAAAGGGATTTGGTCAGAGATTGGTTATGGACATCTGTTAAATTGGAACAGGTGTCGAACTGAACCTTAACCCAAACAATTCTTTCTATCTGACTTTCCCCCTACTCGGCGCAGGCCTCAAGGCCGCTGCTAGAGATTAACAGCAAACTCCCCCTCAGAAAGCAAGATAACAAGACGCTCTGAATCACCCCCGCCTTCACTGTACATTTTTTTCTCCGGGAGGCGGATCTGTGACAGCGCCTTTTCGGCAGCAGGACCAGACTTTTGCCTATATTGGACTATCCCCACACTTTTGTGTGTGTCATGTCTTATGTGTTTATGTGCTTATGTGTTGCTGAGGTGTTTTTTTCCCCCTTTTTCCCAAACTGCGCCCCTGAAGGACAGTTTGGGAGGGGCTCTTTTTCTCCTCTATATCTTTCCTCATGTATTGTATTTCTTACTTTGAAGGCACTGCGCACGTGGCTGCAACTCTTGGAATTTCCATATGGGGATGAATAAAGTATATCTATCTGTCTATCTATAAGCTAGTCAGATTGCATGCCAATAGGAATATGATGGAAAGATCCCCTGTGCTGAAAAACAGAACTCCCCAACCTCAAAGAAGATATAGCTATGTAGATGTTAGACTATTTTTGCTTACTAGGTTTTCAAAAATAGTATTAGCTTTTTTATTTGAAATATCATTGGCTGTATTTTCAGGGAAAAGATATAGCAACATTAATTCCAGATTAAATAATAATTCTTTCTTTACAGAAGTTAGCACAGATGTTTCTGAGTTAACAATTTGGTATGGCAGAGTGCATCCTACCTTCCTTGGTCGGATAGCAGCACCAAAATCCGGAAAAACTGTGGCTCCACCAGCTTCGACATCGCTCATCTGACATTTAAAAACACAATATGTTCGCCCAACCTCATATTAACTGTGCTCAATCTACATTCTAATAGTGTAATAAGAGTTATACATTATAATGGGACCAACATTATACTAGTGTTAAAACAAAATGCAGAAATTAATTACTAATAATACTTTACATTTTCATTTAATTTTAATCTTGATATAGTGCTATGGACAAAATAACACTGCAAGAATAAAATATAAGTTGCTATGATTTAAAAATAAAGGACTGATAGTTGACACAATATATAGCAAAAACAAAAGTGTGGCAAAACATTATTGACCATACTCCAAAAACATAAACAATGATATTCTTTTTATCATTTATTGCTTTCTAGTGCATACCTAGTCTGTTAACCCAAGCTCTATTTATGCAATTAGGAACATAAAATGGGAAAAACTTGGCTAGTTATGCCAAGAATGGCTGCAAACATTCAGAACAGTATCATTCACACCAGGCTCTACAGGAGAAGTGCATACTTACATAATTTAAATAAGTAGCCACACGATTTCCTGTGCCTAATGTTTTGAAAGCATCTGGCTCATCTTTCTATGAAGATAAAATTTCAGAGTAAAGAAAAATGCAGGGCAGTGTGCACACATATACTTACGTAGTTTAGATAGGTGGCAAGTCTATTTCCATCAACCTTGAGGTTGCTGTCAAAAGGACGCTGCAACAGATGTTTGTAACTTTAAACTCAAAGTGAACATAGTTGGAAGATCTCTACCTCAGAGAGCTCACAACACAACATGGGACAAAACTGGGCACTGGGGAAAGGAAAATAACTTGCAAAGAGGAAACTGCTCAGTGGGATTTAGGATTGCAAACTCCTATGAATTACAATGTAAGCTCAGATTGGAACAACTATGGGGATGCTCTAGCTCACCTGACTAAAGCAAGATTTACTTTAAGTCCACATACAGAATTTAGAACACATCAACCTGCAGCATAACACTAAACTGTAGTCTGTGCATGATTCTATAATCCCTTGGACAGAGTTTAGTAACAACCTGTGCATATCACACTTCAAAAACACGCTTCTGGTCCTTACAGGTCCCCACGATGTGGGTGATGGACAACTCTGTAGATAAACTGATTATCATTCCTCAGTGTAATGTTAAATTGTGGGCCATGTTCATGTTTTGTTTCATTTTCTGAATATGACTACAATTATAACACAACAAGCCAACACAAAACTAGAACTACCAGTTATATTATAGTGCAAATGTTAGCAATATCGTCTTTTTATTTATCAGTGGCCTTACATATGTTGCTTTTACTTCAGCCATATTTGATCATTACCTCTTTTTACATTTACTTGCTGTTGGTTCACTAAAGAAAAAAAACACCTAGTAACAGGATAATGCACATTGTACAGGATATTTTTTGTTAAAAGAAGTCCAAGTAAATTGTTCCCTGCAAATTGCTGAAACCTCTGCAGATGCGTCTATAAAAGTACTTACCCTGGAGAAATCAAAATGTGGCTCATATTGACCTCCAACTCCGTAGTTAGCTACCTGTTTTGGGGGGTGAGAGAATGAAAGAAAAATCAGAACTCGGGTAATAATAGGACAGAGGAGATGTTTTTCGAACCATTTTTTAGCTGGATGAGTCAACGGAGACCAATTTAAATGTATCACATAGGAATGGAAGAATGTTTATAAGCTACTTGGAAAATAACATTCCATCACAAGAGATGAATGAAATTGCAAACTTTCAGTTTTTATTTTTTTAAGCAGGCTTGGCAAGAAAACTCCACATTTAGTTCCATTAACAGAGAGGAGGAACATAAGGTGTAAAGTGTCCATTCGACATTTGTGAACACACCACAGCACATAGTGTGAACAGGACAAAAATATTTCACTGTATTTAACCCATTCAGCCAAGTGAAGCATCAGGCAGCCAGGAATACAGCACCTGGAAAGCAGTGTGCTGGGAGGTTGACCGATTATCGATAATTGGTAAGTTTTAAATTATCTTATCAATCTTATTGATTGATCTCCAATATGCACTTCACATGAAAATTCAAAAACCCCTTGCTGATTTCTCTAGCTGTCCTCCAGAACTGGACATCAAGGAATTCATGCCACATCACTCACAGGATCAACTTGGACTCAAAATACATCTCAGTGGAAAGAAAAATCACGTACCAAAGCAAGCATATGTCAACCTTTGATGATATCTGGAATCCATTCTTAACCTTTTTCAAATCCAACCAAACACTGTTTGTAACCGCATATATTCTTCTGACCAACTTCAGTATCTCCAACAGTAACTCTTGCCACTTTGTGTCATCTTATCTGCCATGTCTCTTGTCTGCCTGTCTCTTTGTCCTGTCTTCACAATGTGGTCCAGTCCCACTATCTTATTTCATGTATATTGGTCATTTGTCTTATGCTGTAGTCCTGTTTCTGTATGTTATATATGATCCCCCTTTCTACATATGACACAAATGTGAAAGTAAATACTATTTATGTATAAAGCTGTAATTACAAATAAAGTTGTCCACCAAAGAGGGGAGTGGGGGGGGGCGGGGTGGAAAAAAAAGTCTACAGTTAGCTTGCCGTGAATAAAGTAGCTCACAGTTAGCTTGCCGTGAATAAAGCAGCCCACAGGTAGCTTTCAATTAACAAAGCAGCCCACAGTTACTATTTACAACATAGCCTATAGTTATTGTTACTGTTAATGTAGCTATTAGCCACAGGGACAAAATTAGTGAAGATGATATGGATAGGATACATTGTCAGCCGCTTCTGTGCCTGAGGAAATCTTTGTCTCTCAGTTCGGCGGTTGCCGCTCTCGCTCAATCTCTCTCATGCGCCGCAGCAGCATCATGCTTAGTTGCTCAGGACGATGTTGAAGACAACACTTATATTTGTGGTTACACATAACACATGATGCTGTCAATGACGTTTATTAATGAAAGTTTTTCGCATGTAAAAGTAGAAAATAGAAGTTTGTCGACATATCTTGAAAAATATACACAGTTAGCTCTCATTAATGTGCTTGGATCAGACTTTAAAAACATAATCGCTACTAGCTTATGCAGTCCTTGAATACCAGGCTGTGCAAAGTTTTTTTTTTTTTACTAGATTATGACAATTTGGCTTGATGTAAACATTATTATTAAAGATCAATATAATAATAATAATAATAATAATAATAATAACTATTATTATTAATGACGAAATATCGACACCCCTCTCAAAATAAATAATCAGCCTCACAGATCCTGATTTTTTATATAGGCACCAGGCAACCTGTATCGGTCAACATCGTTTGAGAGTACCTCAGAGGTGCCTCTAGCAGTCCAGGGATTCTAACTCACAACCTTCTGTTCACAGGGGCAGTTCCCTAACTACTTGGCCACATGTTGTTCTAAAAACAAGAGCATGAAACAAGCAACCACTGTAGAATAAAATGAACAGATATGTAGGTTTTAGGTCAAAGAGTATTTGTTTCCCTGTTATTAACAAAAGAGTCATATTTAAAGTTTAGGTCTGCAGAGCATTCAAACACCTGGAGAAGTTCGGCAGTATCCATTGTTAGACCAGTGACATCTTCTATTCTCTGGTTGACACGGGCAATGACTGGGTCCTCTTCTCCTTCCAACCATGCACTAAAGTACAAAAACACAAAAATGAATCAAACAAATGTTGGTTCTTCTTTACAGGTGGGCAATCAGGCAAAGTAATCTGATGTTCGCAAAAGCTCAGTGCTGTTCCTTGGCAGGCAATTATTTAAGTGAAGAAACTAGACATGGCTCATTTACAACAGCTTGCAAAATAACAGTAAATAAAGGTAATGCTTAATTAACTTTATTGTTATTGTTAAGCTATTTGTCTATGCCAGGGTCAGCAACTTTTAACTCTCAAAGAGTCATTTGAACACAGAGACGCAAATCTTATTTGAAATCTGAAATGAAGATAACACTACATATTGTGGCGGCGGTTGGAGGAAGGCGACACACACGCACAGTGGAATTCCTTTTCTTGGTTTTTATTAAGTAAAATTTGCAGCAAGCACAAACAGCATTTCCACCACAGCCACGGGGGCTTAGTGCCCCCGTGCTGGCTAGCTTCCCTCAGTCCTCTCTCTCACAGTCCAGAACCCCAACTCCAGAACCCAACTAACTAAACTGGCACCGCCATTTCCCTTATAAACCCTCCCCAGAAAGTGCACCAGTTGCTATGGCGACGGCCCCACGCAGGGCCCCCGCCCCTCAGTCACGCCACCCATAACCTAAACATAACCCCAAAACAACCCGCCCAAAACCCACTTATCCCATCTGGGTGCCGGATCGTCACACTGCCCCCTTCCCACTGTGAGCCGTCCACGGCCACTCACCTTCAGTCCTCTCGGTTGTGACGATCCGGCTTCCCCCTCGGGCCCTCCCAAAAACCACCCCTG
>JBBIGB010000022.1:2325319-2345646 GCA_037577075.1 Alestopetersius hilgendorfi | reverse complement strand
AATTGCTAAACTGATTGAAACTGATCCATACCTTCATTTCCTGCAGTATTGACTATTGTAATGCTCTTCTCACTGGGATCTCCAACAAGTCCATTAAACAACTTCAGCTCATTCAAAATGCTGCTGCCAGGGTTCTAACCAAAACCAAGAAAAGAGAGCACATTAATCCTATCTTCAGGTCCTTGCACTGGCTCCCAGTTCAGTACAGAATTGACTTCAACACATTACTTATTGTGTCACTCAAATCACTCAACGGTTTGGATCCTATGTACATAAATATAAACTCCTGGTAGGTCTCTTAGATCTGGAGGAGCCGGACAGCTGGTGGTGAGAAGATCGGAAACTAGACATGGTGAAATGGCATTTAGACATTATGCAGCTCGCTGCTGGAACAAGCTGCCCATTACTATCAGATCTGCACCAACTGGAGCCAGCTTCAGAAAGCTGTTAAAAACAGCACTATTCTCCTCTGCCTTCTCTTAGATATTTGCACTTTTACTGCACTTTTAATTCTCTTTTATGTATTCTTTTACCTTCTTTTATCCCTTTCATTACATTTATTTTTATTATATGTTCTATTCTGTAGCACATTAAATGTCCGTCTGTGTATGATAATGTGCTATATAAATGAAGTTGAACTTAGGGGTGTCGATTTAATGCTGATTAATCGCATCACGTGACTTTAACCCAGTCTGGTGCTACTCATCAAGATTTTCCCTGTGCCCTTCTGTGCATGTGCAGTTCCACAGTCCTGGGATTCTGTGCTACCAAGCATTAGGAAAGCTTGTTCATCTGTACTATCTTGCATTGGACACTGGTTCATCTCTGCTTTCTTGCAGTGGACAATGGTTTATCTGTGCTATCTTGCGTTTGGGGTTATCTGTGCTATCTAGCATTGGACATTGGATTATCTGTGCTATCTTGTGTTGGACAGTGGTTTATCTGTTCTATCTTGCAAGCTGGGAGCAGGGCACAATTTGAAGTTGCCTGTGCCCTGCTTCATGGTAGCATTTCTCAGTGTTAGAACCTGAATGTATAAACTGTCTCTATGCACCTCTAAAGATCAATCTATCTATCTAGGCTCTTCTCATTTAAATAAAATATATTTCCTCCGATTATGTATTTTACTCATTATCAGTGTTATAAATTGAATATAATATATGAACTGTATAAAATGTATAAAGGGAGCATTTTTGATACGGTAGTGTGAATCAATAGACTCTGCTGTTGATTTGCGCTGCAGTAGCATTTTTAGACAAGGCAGCATAAATCATCAGAACACTGGAATTATTATATTAGTGGCTGACATGACCCCTTCCCCCTACTCATCCATTAAGAGATTTGTATTAGTAAAACACGCAAGGTGCCAAGTGCAGTACACCCCCACATTAAAATGTTTCTGACACCCATGCCTGTTTCCTGTATGTACATTGTTTTAAACTGCACTTAAACTGGCACCCACGATGTGGGATGGGGCAATTGCACAGATCTTTCCTTCCAGCTGCTGTCAGACTCCACAACAAAGACCTTGCACAAACACACAAACAAACACATACATCTATTACACCACGGTAGTTACATACTGTAAGGCCTGGCTTAGGAGATGAAGGGGAGTGGCAAGCAAGCCAACCCAATCCTGTACCTCACTCCAGGACTTCCACCAGGCCAATTAGACAGAGATCAGCTTCACCTGAGTACTACGGACCAGGTACTATATATAGACAGTGCTGACATCTCAGTGTGAAGTATACTGGCCTCATAGTTACCAAGTCTGCTGATGTTCTCTTTGTGACCTGTTGCCGAACTTTTTCTGTTTTTGGATTACCCTTTTTGCTCTATGAACTCAGTCTCGTGTTGGATTATTCTGGTTTTGACCTTTTGCCTTGCGGACTTTGATCTATATTAAACATCTCTATTGTTTTACTCTGCGGTTGGATTCATTCCTGTATTCATCACACATACAATACTATGAGTGTAATTTTCTGATGGAACACATGCATTTTTTTTCTTGGATGGAACTATCACTAATGGGCAAAATGTCCAATTTAAATGTGCAATTCTTCTGGTGCATTTATAATGTTATCGTCAATGCCTGTCACTCCACTGTGTACATGTATGATGTGTGTGTATCTACAGTGTACTTATATTTACTTATATACATATACTCATTGTGTACAGACCTATCACTTAGTCTACATTTAGTTCATATATAGTTTACAATTAAACATATGTAAATATTTTACAACACATATTCTTCCATATGTCCTTCCATTCTGTCCATATCTTTATCTCTATACTGTATTTTATACCGCACTGTTAGTATAGTATTTCATTTTAATTTTGATTCTATTTTATTCTATTCTATACTATTCTAGTCTGTTGTTAACTTTGTACTGCACACTTTCTGCTATAACAAAGCAAATTTCCCACTTTTTTACCCTTTGTTGTTTCTTGTGTTGTATGTTTCACCTATGGTCCTCACTGCATACTATATGTATGTGGTTGGGATGACAGTTAAGCTCTACTTGACTTGACTAACGCATTCAAGCTATTTTTCTATTTTACAGTGAAACACATAGTAAATACAGAGGAGCCATTCAATCTTTTAGCCTTTTAGCAAGCTAATCAACCTAGTTCTTGTTAAAAACCCTTGTTAAGCCTTTGCATTTAAAGGTTTTTTTCATCTGTGAGTTCACAGTTAAGTGTATCTATTAAATTTTGGGTCATGATCAATTTCCTCACACCTACAAAGGTTTGTGTATGAGCATGAGCATATATGTATGCGTAGTACTTCAACAGCTCCCCCTGACCTTCACAGATGCCTGCAATGAAAATCTGTAATTTCTTACTTTCTAAGCTGCTAGAGAAAAAGCAATAGAAGTGAATAATATTCAGTGCATGGTTTGGCAGAGTGAGAGATCATAGAGAACACGAAGAAAACACCTGAAAACTGAGCCTGAAAACTTCAAATTACATTTTGTATGGTGGCATAGTACTCTTAGATTCAGCACAAAATCCTTGATTTGTATTACCTTTTGCATTGATTGCTAATTAGAAGCAGTATTGAATTTGTTCAGTTCTTTCTTCAATGTTTGTTCAATGCTTGTGCAGTGATTTCTAATTACATTACTGACTGTGGAATGTTGGTGTCGTATTGTGCTTGCTTACAGGGAAATAAAATATGTATTTGTGGAAACCAAATGGTTTAGCACCTATAATGGCAGAACACAAGACTACATGAGTACAGATAGGAAAAAATACAGAGTGCAAAGACAGCAGGAGAGCAGAAAGCAAGACAATCATAAACAATAGAATAGCAGGACACAACAATATTTTGTACAGTCAACATTTGAATGAATTTAATATCAGTGGAGCCATTAGGCATGCAAAAATGCAAAACTGAGGTCGACAGCAATGAATAATAATTTTGCAAATACTAGCAGCAGCAGGACATAGGATATGTAGTGTAAGTTGTTTATTTAACACAGAGCTGGTCAGTTTGTGTTAAGAGATGAAGAGAAAAGGTTCAGCCTTAGGTGGTGACCAAGGGAGGGGGTGGATGCTGCCTTAGCTGGTGAGTGGTGAGCGTGGTGGTGGGGGGGGGGGGTGTTGCTTCTTCTTCATTTGCCGAGGACTGCTGCATCTTTGGGTGCGCTACCTACCATAGAGGAATGTGCTCAATGGGCAACCTAAGATCCGATAGTGAAAATACATTTTCAGCATGAGAAATCGGAGGTATGGCGTTAGAGCATGTGAAGAGAGTCAGTTGCGTGTGTCTCAGGCTCAATGTGTGAGAATTGATAGCCCTGTAACATGCAGTTTGCCATGTACAGAGCTTTTGTAGTGTATATAACTTTAAAATATCAACTTGACTCAAGTAAAGGGTAACACCACTATTCGGATTTGGTAGATTCATAAATGTAGCGTTAGTAGTCTTGACCAGGGACACTTAGCGCATGGTCTGTTGTGCCCACATTACTTCTTGGAAGGCATTGGTGTTACCCACTATTACCAGCAGGTGATGTTTCAGCTTTCACCAAGAGGGTAGTGAGCTAAGTTGCAGTGGCCTAGAATTCAACATAATATACAAAAGTATGGTTGTAGTCAACTGTCACGCAAACTTTCTGCACATATGCATATCAGTACAACAGATGAAGATGTCTATCACTGCAAGACTCATCTACAAGACATAAACTAGAGACTTACCAAGAGGATTACCTTTAGACATGAGGACCAGGCCCTCAGACAGTGGTGTCGTCTGATGCTGCTGGCCTGAGGAGGGGATATTGCAAATGGCATGTAAGGAAGAAGAACCATGGTAAACAGGTAGTGATCCATGATAGGCCTTCATCATCACAGCTTGAAACAAAGGTACACACACACACACACACACACACACACACACACACACACACACATACATGCAACTTTCATTGCAACAGTTTAGAAAAAAACAACTGAATCACAGAGAGGGGTAAAGGATCACCCCTTCCTAAAAATAATTTTAAACACTGCACACCAAGCTACTTGAGTTCCACCTGTTTTCAGCTAAAATAATTTCATTTGTTCAACATTGTGCTATGTAGTGCAACTAAAAGCAAGTAATCTACTATGAGCAGCAAGGCACTGTTTTGTGCACATGAAACCATAAACAAACTATTTGGCCTCAACTGGTACATTAGGCAGAAAAATATCACACCTACAGTAAAGCATGGAGGTAGTAGCATTCTGTTGTGGTGGTGCTTCTCTGCAACAGGGACAGGGTATTTGTCAGGACAGAAGAAAAAATACTGGGGCATAATATAATCAAATTCTTGACAAAAACCTACTGCCCCTAACAGAAAGTGGTCAATGAGAAGAAGGTTCGCCTTCCATCATAACTTACCTTTACAGCCTATAGCAGGCACCCTTATCTAGAGCAACTTAAAATCATTACTTACAGATAGAGTACCCTGCATCTAGTCATTAGGTTCACAGGCAAGTGTTTTACCCACTAGGTCACTAGTATCCCACAGATTGAGGATTGTGTAGATCCAATTTGAGCTTGAACAGTTCGGTCAAGTTGACACATATTGCATAATCTAGATGTGCAAAGTTGGTAAAGTATCTCAACAGATTCAAGGCAGTAATTAAAGCAAAATGTGGCTATACAAAGGACTGACACAGTGATTGATACCTTATTCATCTCCGTAATTATTAAAAAATCAAAACTGTTGCTATCACATCTTTCACTTGGAAAATACACCAGGACTTTTTGTATGCCTTTATTTCAGGCTGCAGTTACACTGTATGATGGTTCTACCAATCTGGAGGAGTACACAATGTCTGGAGTACACAGTACATCAGCAAGTGCATTGATGAAACTATTGCCTCCAAGACAATCACCACATGCTCCACCCAGAAGCCACTGATGACTGTGGAGGTGTGCACACTGCTAAGAACTCATGACACTGCATTCAGGGCAGGCATTAGTGTGCAATGAGAACAGAAAGGGTCAAACTGTCCCAGTCCATCAGAGGAGCAAAGAATGCACATGCACAGAAAATCTATGGCTACGTCCAAGACACTTGTGACACATGTTGCATGTTGCAGGACATTTGGACCATCAGGACCTACAGAAATTCTACACCTACAGAAATTCTACAGGTCTTGATGAAGCCTCTCGTACAACTGTGCTGAGTGACTTTTACACATGATTTGAGGCACAGAACAACTTCAGCATGGAATATCACCCAACCCTACAATGCTCAGGTGCTGTGATTTGTGCCTCATGATGAGCCCTCTATAGCACTTTATGATGATTGTCATAAGTGCCATGGGATGGTGGTCACTGAAACATGGCACTGATTACTTCTTTGGCCTGGGGGTTGATAGTGGTGGCTTTAAAGCACGTTGAAATGATGGTGGTTATTAGAGAGATATTGTACTGGTCCTTGAGAACATCTGCCAGCTGGTCTGTACACCCTCTGAGCAGAGTCCTCTTCACAACAACTATTGTCAGATTGAGCTCCTTCCCACATTGGACCCCCCTATCATTTGCATGTCATCCCAACAATTCAACAGATGAGGCTATCGCCACCTGGCCCATACCCCTCTGGACAAAAAGAACACTTATATGAGAATGCTGTTCATAGACCTCACTTCAGCATTCAACACCATTGTTCCTCAGCATCCAAATGGGAAGCTGAGACTACAGGGCCTGTACACTTCCCTCTGCAACTGGATCCTTGCCTTCCTGACAGGTAGATCTCAATCAGTCAGGATCGATAGCAACATCTCCAGCCCTGTTTACACAGAGGAGCCACGGCAGTGCAACAGTTCACAGTTCAAATCACAGCTGTTCTTTAATGATGCAGTCTTAGGCGGGTTTGATCAGTGAGAACCATAATTACCCCTTTTCCACTGCACTGGTTGCCATGCTGGTTCCATACTAGTTCCCAATGTTGGAATCAGTGCCGCACTTTTCCACAGGAAAATTGGTGCCTGTCCCTAAAACAAGCACCAAACCGGTGCCTAAACTTTGCTGGTCTCGTAGCGAGAACCCGTGACATCACGTGAGGGTGGGCGGAGTCTTGCACGTAATCGTTGTCTATGTCGGTATTTTTCAACGGTAATCACACGCTGAATAAGCTGCAAATAAATTTTCAAAGTTTGGACAATAACCAGCAAGCAGGAACTGAGTTCGGCCATGTTTGTTTCTGTTTAGTGGGTGTGGCCTGTCACGTATTCTCATGTGGCTCCCCCTGAGCCTCTGTCTAGTATAAACGCAGGTTGGTTCCCAGTTCAGCTCCAGCTGAGCACCAGATCCGGCTCCTGGCACCAGCACCAGCACCAGTGTAGTGGAAAAGGGGTAAATGTGTCATACAGAGAGGAGGTGCTATGACTAACAGAGCCAACAGCATTTCTCTGAATGTAGCCAAAAACACATTTTTCAGAGAAACATGCCACAATTACTCTCCACAGAACATCAACACCTCCTCAGTAAAGCTTGTTTAGAGCAGCAAGTAACCTTGGTGTTCACATCACATAGAACCTAAGGTGGGCCACATCAGACCACAACACCCTGCAGAGGATATCAGTGGCTGCTGAATACATCATGGGGTTCTCTCTCCCTTCTGTTGGAGACATTTACATCACACGCTGCATCCACAACACCAACAGCATTGAAGATGACCCCAAACTAACAAACACACACACTGAGCTGAACTTTTTTAACAGTTAGATTGTGCCAAGATATGCACCTCATGAATAACTTAAAAAATTACACCACCCCCTCTTAATTCCAAACTTCTAGTTCATGTCCTTTGTACTTTAGAGGTGCAACCAATAAAGGAGTTTTGTGTGTGTGTCTGTGTTAACGCAACAACAGGACTTGTCTATCTGCCTGTGGCAATACACACTCTTTATGTAGAACTCCACCATCATGAGATGTTGGATAGATACACATTGCTGCCATTGAAAGAGACAAGATAGTCAGAAATCAGCAGAGAACAAGTGACCTAAGTGAGGAGATGAAGCCTGGCTCTGCTTCAAGCAAATGAGCAGTCACATGCGACAGCAGTAACCAGTCAGGAAATTTGTTCTTATGTCCCTTTAAACATAAGCTGATTTTGGTTCTCAAAGTATTGTGGCGAGCAGGAGTGCCACGTGAACTGTACAGGGGGTCTGTGTGGGCTTTGGCGGGCAGGCTGGGGTGAACTTAGGGGCGATGGGCCGCGCCTGGGCTCATCGCCATAGCAACTGGCGGGTTTTCTAGGAGGTGTATATAAGGGGAGGGCGGTGCTTGGACAGTATTTGGAGTTGGAGTTTGATGAGTGTATGTGTTTTGGAGTGAGAAATAAAAGAAAAGAAATGGATTCTGTGTCTCCGGTGTCCCCTGACTCTACCATTCATCACAGTATATTTGTTTCGCATTTATATGAAATTGTAGTGTATCTTGATAACATAATACTGTATATGGTGTACTGCTTCTGGCAGGTGATTCATTTTGTTACCTCCCTTAGTTGTACAAGAGTTAACAATTACAGTAAACTGGTAGCCTAGTGGTTAGGGCATCCTACAAGCAAAATATAAATAAATAAATTAATTAATTAAATAAAGAAATATTTACATACAGTCAGCTCCATAAGTATCTGGATATATAGTATCTGGTATAAGTAATAATGTCCATAATTTTACCTTTGTACACTAGCGCAGAGGTTTGGGCACTGGCCATGCAATCAGGAAGTCGTGAGTTTGATTCTTAAGACTGCTAAGCACCTCTGAGGTACCCGCAGCAAGGTTCTGTATCTACACACTGCACTGTGTTCCTTCACTTGCTGAATGGATTAAATGCAAAGTAAGAATTTCATACTGTGGTTCTCTTTCTTTCTTCAATTCACTCATTGTAATCATCAGTATACAATAATTGTAAAGTATTTTCTCTATTTTCTAGTTGACGCTTCATAAATTCCTCATCTCCACTTGCCTGCTGATTTTGATGAGGAGTATTTATGGCAGAAGTCAATCAGGACGCAAAGCAAGCTGCTTTTAGCCCAGGGTCAGAACACAACACAGCCAAGCAGCAGTGATGTATGCAGCCCAACCTGCTCTCTGCTGTATCTGACACAGTCACTTTGCCCGTCATTAACTTACTGCCATCCTGATGACTGATGACAGGCATCTATTTTCCACCACTTGATATGGATCCATCAGTCTCCTCTGGAGGGAGGGAGTCCCTTGCTTTCAGATGTTGTTACAGGTCAATAAGTCAAGGTGAGTGCTACACAGATTGCCACACACACAAACCTGAGCCCATGGAAATGTCACAGTGTCCTGTGAGGTTGCTGGCTAATGTCGGAACATGTGGCTAGCATGATTCAGGCCACACAGTGCTACAGTCCAGCTGGGCTCAGCCTGAACCCCCTTGCTCACGGAGACTAATTGTGAACATTATTGATTGCCAGCTCACAGCCCAGTTTTTTTCCCTGGGTTAGGATGATTGATGGACTTGTCACCTTGTCCCCATGCTTTTTCCTCTACCGTTTTGTTTTTGACCGTGGCCTTTCACGGCATGAAAGCATGTTTCAAGTTCACACCGCTTGGTCTGATGAAATTCTTGATTGTAAAGTTGTGTTTTGCTGACAAATTTGGAACATTCTCATTCCTCACAATATGGGTAAAAATAAAAGATGTAGTGAGAGAAGAGTGAAGAGAAAGGAATTAATTTCTTGAAATGTCAGTATCAAAAGACAGTATTCCCTGAATTCCAAAGAAGAATGGCGAATACGACTGGATCAGCACACTGAATTATCACTGGTGAAATACGTATCTTGTTGCTATGGGACAGAAGTGTGTGTGTGTGTGTGTGTGCGTGTGCGTGTGTGTGTGTGCGTGCGTGGTTTTTGGACAAGTGGGTTTTTTTTGCGTATGTGGACAGTTAGTTCATTCAAGTTTACTGACTTATCATCCAGTCTTATTTGTTGCTAAGCAAATGACCTCTTGTCAGATGGACTCTGCTGATGAATGACCTCTGCCTTGAGTTCTGAATTCCTGACACATTTGATTGGTGCATTTAAATTCAGCATGGGAAGATAACATATTGTTTATGCTTTTACATTTATTTCTCATGCTTTATCCTCCCACAAACAACACAAACCATGAATCTAAAAGTCTATCTGGAAAAGGCCCAAAACTCCACAGATCCACACACGGATAAGAACCCTTTTCCATAATGTTCTGTCCTATAATAACAAATCTTTTGTGCCCTAAAGATGAGGGAGAACTCAAACCTAATTTGAGAAAACAAGAAAATGAGTAAATCCTGCTCAGTAGAAATGCAATAAAGTCAAAATATTCTTTAGAAGACCTCAGCAAGTGCTATGGTGTAGATTTCTTTTGAAAACAATGAAAAGAGTCACATTTATTCAGGGATTCTTTTAGATAGACAATGTGTGGTGCCTCAAAACGGCACTATGTGACCAAAGGTTTTGGGCTCTGAGTCTGGTACTGAGCCGGAATCAAGCCTGAGCCGGAATCTAGGGTTCATTCACTATCATGCCTCCAGCTAAAATGGTGTGTGTAGGGCTTTGTTAGTTTGTGTCCTTCCCTCACAGATCTTAAGAAACCTGCACTCCTCTTTGTCACTGAAGCCGCTGACTGGACTGAATTAAGCAGCTGTACCTGGGATCTCCTAGGCGTGTGCTAAACTGCAAACTTGGCAGTTCTTCCTCTGCGCTGACCAAGCAGACTTCTCATGGCTGGTCCTGGTGCTTCCCGGGCCTTTTCTCACTCCATCATGATGAGCACTGCTTAAGTGGTTTTGACTATTGCTCAGTTTAAGATAAAACGGCAGCAGTGCCATATCTGGTACTCCAGTTATAGACTGATTCTGTTCTCAAGCAATTGAGCTGCTTCCATTTATTTTACATGTTGTGTTGAAGCTTATTGATGTTCCAGTTTGTTAAGCTGCCTCAGTCGAATACCTCATTTATTCACACTGTTATCTATCATGCTTTTATCTAAATAAAAGCTAAATGTTTAACCCTTAGTGTTGAAAGCACAACCAATGATAAAACATCACCTCATATGTAACTTTTTAGTGTTCCTATGTCACAGAAAACCAAAGTTATTATTATTTATAATTTATGAATAATCACTACTGAAATTTTAAAAATGACTTCACACTGAAATGACCATAAAGGACAAAAATGTCTTTTTGGTTTAGGTCTTAGAAACAAACATAATATCTTAGGAGCAGTTTCAGGATATGTTCTGCTCCCAAATGGGTGGGTAAGCCCACAGAGGGAGGGGGGTCCAGAGGGTGGTGTTTTTTTTGGGGTTTTTTTAGCTCTCTCCATTCTAGCTTCTTTAGAGTCTCTGGCCTGTAAAGTATTCAGTTTAGAATAAAAAAATTGCATCCACATCAAACAGGCAGTAGGTTGAAGTCAACAGTGCAGACTTTGAAGAATTTCTTCAGTACCGGCCTAGAATTTGCAAATTTTCTTGTTGGCTTTTTCCCGTTTTTATGGCTGAGACTATCTTCAGAGTCACCACATCTCTTCAAATGTAAAATTAGGTACATCTAAATCTGGTAGACAACAGGCCTCGTTTTGCTATAATACCTTCTGTATCTAGAATTTGCTAATTGTTTGTGCTAATAGTCTCAGCCCCAGGCACCCTGACCACACCTACATGCCTGATATCTGAAGTAGGATATTACTGGCAGTTTGTCAACTCTGATTGGATTGTCAACAAAATTCAAAATCTGATTGTTAACAAAGGGTTTTGCCAAATTTCTCCTCGATTTAGTCACTGCAACTTCTACTAAGTTATGTACCTTGCAGGATCTCAGCAATAGACCTAATGCTTGGATGTACCTTTTGGCAGCCTTTTTTAAGCAATAATGATGGAACAAAACCTCTCCTGTTAATTTCAGCTCACTGAAGAAAATTACATACCAAAGACAAGTACACATTATTAAATAAAGTAAAGCACACCTCTCCCTTTTCAGAAAGCTCAGGAGGGGGATAGCACAATGCACGCTTGGTTAAGTGAATGGCTTTACTTCACTGCTTTTGTTGCCAGTATGTGAAGCAGAGCCAAAAATCGCAGGTTTTTTTGTTTGATAGAAAAAAAACACAGCATCCTTGACGAGGGTGCCTAAACTGCACTGCTTAACTACATTAATATATTGCCATGGTTAAAGTTATGTTCTGAAGTTGAGTTTTGGCCTCCTGACCATTGATAGCCCCAAGGGAGCAGAAGGGGTTCTGTAGCTATGGCTGGAACATACTAAGCTCCCCCATAGCACCTGCAGAAAAGGAGATAATATTTGAATATGCTTTGCATACTCACTACTGTTTAAATGTAAAAATAAAATTGTTTAAAATGTTTCAGTCACCAAAAACATCTCTTCTTGCCAATATGTGCATAGAGCAGAAAAGGAAACTGTTGCCAGTGATGCCAGGTGACTAAGGGGCACTAGTCTGCTGCCAATTTAATGATATACCATGTGTTTATAGGCAGTATATTAGAAGCTCCAGTAGCTGCCTAACCTGTCATTAAACTCCTATACCAAGTGAAATAAAGCATTTATGTCTTATATAAAGCATTATGATTTATATAAAGCATATAAGGCGATGTCTGTGAAAAGGCAGTAAATTGAAGAAAAGCCACTTTGCCACATGGTAGCAATTGTATGAAATTATAATATGTTTGTATATTTGGAGATTAGTCAATAGGATATTTTATATATGACTGGCATGTTTTTTCGTTATATGGACAAAAATATGTGGACACCTAACCACTGCACCTATATGAGATTGTTGGACATCCCACACCACAACCATGACCCCACTTCTCTAGACAAGAACATAGCGACTATTTTTCTGGGAAGGCTTTGTATGAGTGTTTTGTAGGAAAGTATGCCCATTTGGATGAAACATTATTATTCCCATATATATTCAGTTCGGTTGTGGTCCGCACTAAGCCATGTAATTTTGGGCCTTGCTTTATTACATGAGGTACAGTCAGGCTGGGGCAGGAAAGGGGCTTGCCCAAAATGTTTCCACTAAGTTTGAAGCATATAATTTACAGGGGCAGCTGGTGGCCTGGTGGTTTGTGAGTTGTCCCTGAGATTAAGGTACCATCGCCACATACTGCTTCTTCTTCACACCAGAAGTTGCTTGCTGCTTCACTTGGTGAATGAGTTAAATGCAGAGAAAGAATTTCAGATTGTTCACACTGAGTTCTTACTTTACTTTAATTGTCTAAAATGTCTTTGTATACTCTAGAGTCCACATTATCATTTTTTAAACTATAGGACTTAGCCTAAACCCTGAGAAACAGGCATAGCCCATTATCCATCCTCAACCAGACTTTACAGCTGACACTATGCATCCCCTTGACATTCATATTCATCGATCAGAGTGTCAAGTGATGGTGTGAATTTTCACTCCAGGGAACACATTTCCACTACTCTAGAGTCCAGTGGTGGCATGCTTTACACCACACCAGCCAACACCTGGCATAGTGATCTGAGGCTTGTGTGCAGCTGCTCAGCTATGGAAACTCATTTTATGAAGCTCCTGATGCAGATTTCATGTGCTCATATTGCTTCGAAATGCAGTATGGAACACTGTAGATATTATTTAATAGAGAATACATTATTTTTATGTGCTACATTTTGTAGCACTCAGCAGCCCTGCTCTGTGAGTTTGCGTGGTCTAGTGGTTTGTGGCTGAGCTGTTATTGCACACAACAAGACTGAAATAAAACAAAACTGAAATATATGATATAACTAAGAAATGTAATTGAGAAATTTACAGTAAAACCGAATTAATAAGCCATCAAAAAATGAACACGGTTGGTTCTCCACACTTCTGTGAGGCAGGTATTATTAGTTCAGCCAGACACACTGTTGTAAGCAGGCCTCATTTTTGTGTCCTGTAACAATAATAAGCCAGGAATCTCATAATAATTTAATGGGACAGGGGTGTTTGTGTACACAACTTGGAGTTGAAATCCCAGAATTGTTGATATGGCATTTAACCAAAATGGCTCTTGTGTGTACAGACATCAACACATGCTGTGAAGTCATGGTGTTTAATTTTTAGGGTCTACATGTGTGCAAAACCCAATGCACAATCCAAAACCCAATAAAGGTATCAATATGCAGGGTGTGAAAAAGGCAATAGTACCTTTAGTGAAAGTATTAGAAAAGCTTTGTACACTTCAGACCATAACACCATTTATCAAGTTTAAGAGCTCCCTTGTTAGCCTTTAGTAGTGATTTTGTCCACGTTTTTTTTAACACTGTACTTCCACTAGTGTGTTTTTGGAATGCACTTGCATACAGGCAGAGAAGAGAAACCTCACACTATCAAATGCATTAAAGGAGATTTAAATCATTTTCTTGGATCTTTTATGTTTCTATCTTTTCTGCTTCATTAGTTTCTGAGTCACTCTACCCAGCTGAGAAACTACACTTGAAAGGTGACCAGGAACAAAACTAGCCGCTATTTCACAGTCTCAGTTACAGTATAACATGCGTCTGAAGCAGATGCCACTGTGGAGAGGACATGATTGCGAGAATTGTATCTTCAGCTGTAAACAGGCCAGTGAAGGTTTCCTTTCGTAACAAACAACACTGTGTTTGTACAACAAAAACATTTGAGAAAGCTAACAGATTATATTTACCTCCCAAAAACAGCTTATCAAAGCATCATTAAGCCAGCCGTGCCCCCCCTTTCTTATATCAGAGGGTAATGATCCGTATAATGTCTTTCCTTTCCCGCATGGATGTGCCGTTCTTCCTTCTGCAGAAGGCTATTTGGCATAAGGAGCCTAGCCAAACATGGACGACCTCTTAGGAAACCCCTTTCATTAACTACACATGCACTGTCTTGAACACCTTTTTGAACTAGCATGTTGCATTTTAATGTTTTTTCTTTTTCCTTTTTTTGACATAAGCATGTGAAAAGCCATAGTGCTTACTGTGTTGTTTTGTTATAGGTTGTGTGGAAGTTCATTAAAAAGTTTTGAGAATGAAAAGGGGTATACATATGGTAGGGAAGGAGGTAATTAACCTTTTAGAATGAGTGCTCTTCCACTGGGGTGCTGTAATTAGATAAGTTTGTAAGTGTAAGGATAAAGTAGTAGGATAACAGACTTGCAGACTGAACAGGGGAAAAGCCAATGTCCTTTGTCTGCTGTGCATTGCTAACATGACAGTGTTTATTCTGAATTTCAGTTCATTCAGCCCCACTACTGTTTTCTTTCCTTTCTCTAAATTTTAACAAATTGAATGAAGGGCAAAAGAGATGTTTATTGTAAGTGTTTAAAAGCATTTCCACACAGATTTCAAAGTACGCATTCACTAATTGGATGTCAGGAAAATAATTCCAAGTGGTTCAGTGTAAAATATTGTATTGTAGAGAAACGCAGAGTGTCAGATTTCTTTACAAAGACGGTGACGGGAAGTAGGGGTCATAATGTCTTCGGCACAAAATGGAGCCATGTTATTTACTATTCAGTGTAAATAATGAACCTGCACCTCTTCTGAGTGTCTATGTGTCATGTTGATAATGGTAAAAGGTGTCTTTGGGGTCTATTGTTCCTTAGAATGCCCTGCGTGTACCTCTCCTCCTTGAATGTAGTTTATACATAATGGAAAACCACATTTTCTTCACTGTGTCTCCAAAATAAGAATTTGATGGTATGTAAATTGTTAAAGCTTCAAAATATAACAGTTTAGCCCCAATCACTGAATTTAGGGAGTGTGTCTAACTTGTTTTTGAATGATGCAGTCAAACAGAAGGCTTATTTCCACCACAAAGGGATGATAAGACATCATATAAAGGTGTGTAGCTTTGGGGGGTATTAAAATATTAGATGTTTGGTTCCTTTTCTTTTAAATGCATTGTTAGAATGAACATGGGTATTTTTTTATAACTGACATACATTTTCAATGAGTATAACTGCATGGTAGTAAAACTTTATTACAATTTTTTAAAGCGTAGTGTAGCAACCAGCTGACTTTGGCTTGGTGTGGAGAGCATTAGGGTTAGAGACGGCAGGGTGGCCTGTCAGGGCCGGGGAAATGAAGCGCTACCTCAGTCATTCCAAGGTTATTCCATGCTATGCTGCCTTCTAGAAACACGTTTTCACACTATGCCTTCAGCTGCTCTGAAGATATTTTACTTTTTGGCTGAGTTATTGCTGATACAGGTCTGCCATGTTTGACCATATGATGATTTTTTTTTTAGTGAACAGAACAGTTACTGTTGTGTCTTCTTAAAGGTAACATCAGCTGAATATTCTAGTGTTTTAGTGTAGTGTTTGTTATATGCATACAGCTACATTATTTTGCGGACTGACTCTAAACAATTGATTCACAACTCACAACACCTTTGTGTGTCGCTGGATTCATTTTTGCATAGCCAGCTTTCTAAACAAAGCCACAAGGCCATCATTTACTATTAGTTTTCCATTTAATTAGCATATGCTACTGCTGAAGCCTAATCAAAAATGCTTTCTGAACCTGACCTAATTTATCATTTTCTTGTGTCTGATTTTAGTTAATGTTGATTTGGAGTGCCATGTTACTAATTTAAATTAGGAAAGCCCTATGTCAGTCTTTTTGTGTCAGAATTTTTTCATATTTAATTCAGTGCATGGCCACCAAAACTTTATTAATTGATGCCTCATTCCTGTGAAAAGGACAGGCACACGGTCCCTCAGAACTGGAATTTAGACACATCTGCCAAGTTATGCCACTCAATGCCCTTCAGTGAGGACAGTGATACTGAAAATAATAGCTTCAAATTAGCTTGAGACTGCTGTCAGCCCCTCTCCTGGAACTAGACACCCTCTCTGCATCAAAGCAAAATCACACTCCTCCGACTGCATGCTATGTGCTGTGTTGGGGACAAAAAAGATTTTGAATCTTCTGCATTTTATGCTTAAATCCTTTTGGCAGAATGAGGTCATGGAGTACAATTGCTAATGAGAAAGCGACCAATCAGAGACCATTGTTGGTTTTAATTCTCAGTGTACAGTGGATAGCAAATGCGTTTTCTTCTCTTTCACTCTTATTGATATTTTTACTGCCACATTATGTGGAGGTGTACATGCTCGTCAGCTACTATGAGCTGGTTTAACATATGCCAGCAGATCATTGGGGCCCTGTTTATTCCTCTGATTTTTTAAATGAGCCCAAGGATTGTGCTTTTTTTTTTTGAGGGTACTCTTAGGCCTTTTCTGGGTTAATGTCAGCTTAGGGTTAGAGGTGGTCTCAACTTAAAGCTCAATGACCTAAACGAAACCTGGCTGTGATGATTTAATGGTAGCATTCTTCTGAGGTGTTTATATGTGCAGGTCAGGCTCCAGGAGAAGGACAGTTCCTCCATAAGAGTGACGTATGGCGCAGGAGTAAGCCGCAGGAGCTAGATTGTGTTTGCCCAGTCCACACTTTCATCTCTCTCTTCACAGACTTGTTGTCATCTGGTATGTAAGTGTCAGCAAGTGGGGAAAAAGGCAACAGGGACAGAAACAAAAAAATGGGACAGCTGTGAAACAAATCAGAGGTGTGTGTTAGGGTCTGGAGATTGGTGCCCTAGAGGAAGAGAAGGACAACGATATTGTACGACTACACATCCTATGAGAGAGTGGTTATGAGATGGGGTGATTGTGGGAGGGGGGTTTACTGCCATAGTGAAAATGAAATGTTTTACATGAGCCCCTTTGCAGCAGGATAGAAGAGGATAAACTAGGCTGGCTTACAAACACATGGATATCACATATAATATAAATTTAAACAATAATGAAAATATTCAAAGAAAGATGTCATGATTGGTAAAAAATTTCTAAAAACGTTTCTAAAGTATTTCTTGGTCACTGTTTAAATTTAAGCAAAGTTTATGGCACTTTGAACAAAAAATGCATTTTTTAGTTTTATCCTATTAATAAATTTCACATTCGGATGACCTTCAGGTGCACCTGATCTGTTCATCAGGTGGTTCTGCAAAAAGTTTTGGAGATTGAGTGTAGAATGTTATCAATTGTTTGATAAATGGTCTGAAAATATCATTTCTTTTTAATATATAAAGTATTAAATATATGAAATACAATGAAAAATGCATTGAATAAGAAGTATACATTTCACTACTGGCCTCAAACTTTTGACCTTCACTTTATATCTTAAGATTCTGGTAGTTTATTTCATGTTTGCAGCATTGCACATGAATTCCAGTTTAAATATTTAAATGTTTAATCTGGGATTGCAACAGAGATATTAATATATCTGCTGCTGCTGTTAACTTCAGTTGGATTAATAAATGAAGCTTAAAAACTGAGGTAACCTAGCAAACCTGCACTGTGTAAAAGTCACGTTTTACACAAAAATCCAACAGGTTCTCTGAAACATGAAACCCGAATTCTCTAATTAGCTCTAAATAACAACAGTAAATAAACATACTGTTTATCAATTGTCTGATTTAAAAAGCTGCTAACTGTCCTGCTGGAGTGTATTGTGTATTGATAGTATATTATATATCTTATTATTTTTGATGAATGAAGATAGACTTATTTTGTGTTTTTATGACTGAAAGTCAAATTTAAGTAAAGAGGAAAAGTTTCTTGTGACTTGAAATACATTCTCTAGTTGTTATATTTGTTTAAATTAAGATGTATTTTATATTCTTTGTTTCTACATTGAGATTATTTTGTATAAAAATTATTTTTGTAATTTTTGGTCAGACTCATTGAGCTAATTGTAAGCCCTTTGGAGGGCAAGTGGAAGTGCATTTGTCAGCAGCTGTTAAGGAAAGGATCATGCTGAGCAGGCTCATGTATAAAACCAAAATTGTGGACAGTGTCATAGCAGATGCTTTGTAGCCTGATTATTATAATGGTATCGGTGTCCTTGGGTGCTCGAAAGGCACCTATAAATGAATTCTTTTCTAGTGTCAACCCTAAATATGTACCCAAATATGCTCCCAGAACACTTAAATTTCATTTTAAACCCAGTCTTATGCATTACCCTGTAAGAAGTGTAAAGGTAAATAAATAATCAGAGTCAGAAAACTTCATTGCTTAAAAAACGTTAGCATTAGCCGTTAGCATTACCAGAGTGTAAAGACTCGTCCACTAAAGAAAGGTTGAAATAATTCTCTTTACCCACATGTTTAGACAGGGCACAGCTTACTAATACTAAGTAAACTGTGATAACTGTTGAAAATGGGGGGAAAGTTTAAAACACTAAAATACGAGGGCAAGACACAGAGCAGTCATGCTACATGCTGCAGCAGCTTCTTCTTCTTCTTTATATGGCGGTTGACAACTTATCAGTGTATTACCGCCACCGCTGGACTGGTGGCGGCAATACAGTTCATTCTCAGAAAAATTTCCACATTAGACTGAATTCGTGAATGCTACACTGTGTTATTTATTCTGTGTTATTTATTTATTTTTTAAATATTTATTTTTTTCTTTCTGAATCTCACATACGAAATGTATTTGGTATTTAAAAAAATTCTGCCTTATTATTTTTCAACCTCTCTGTTTTCTTTAGAAATAAACAAGCTGTTTCTGTGCTTTTCCAACTTGTAGCTTCAGCAAACGGATTAACTCATTGAAAGGCAGAGATGGTGTTATAATCTGCCTCATTCATTTTCCAGCCAGCCTCCTCCTTTATAACATCTCTGACTAAGGTCAACAACTTTGGTCACAGTCAATGTGTCTTGTTAGTGTTCTTAAGTGTGCAATGTCAAATGCTGTGTTTACAATGGCCAAATTAGATTATTTTGTCTGTTAATGTCATATTAATATTTGAATCAATATCCTCAAAAGTTTTAGAAAGGTGGACACATAGTAGGCAAGATATTCTCTAGTTTGCCTGCAAAGGCAGCTAAAAGCCACTTAATAGTGGTACAAGGATAAAGGATCAAGTCTACAGTACAAATGACAAAAGCCTCTTCAAGTAGTGATTCAAACAGATGACATTAAAGTAAAAGAGCCCCAGAGAAGTGTACGATAATATGCATCTGGGATTTATGTTCAAAAGTAGGCACAAATTCACAATGCTGCAGTTAGCAAAAGCAGTCAGGTATCTTGGTGCAGATGAAGTGAAAGTGACAATTCGGTCATACGTAAACACACCACAGCACACAGTGTGAACAGCACAAAATTCTTCCTCTGAATTTAACCCATTCACCAAGTGAAGCAGTGGGAAGCCAGGGACACTGTGCTTGGGGAGCAAGGAGTGGGGACGATACCATGTACAGGGTACCTCATAGGAGCTTAGTGGTCTTGGGAATCAAACCCACAAATTTCTGATTGTAGGACGAATGTCCTAACCACTAGGCCACCAGCGGGTGTGATTCTTTGCATGTTTACAAACATGGATTATGGAAACTTCTTTTTTATTTCGGTTTATAAATGAGCAAAAATGTTCTCCATCCACTACCATTTATTGGAAACACTACTATTGTGGTATAAATTTAGTGGGGCATTGGCAAGCTTAGCCTTTGTTTTGCAGTTATTGAGGGATGTTTTATTATCAAATGACAAAAGATACACTTCAAAGATGTTTTTGCCATTACGTTGTTGACGATCTTCTCCAGGTGGGTGAACGGTCAAAGCCGACTGATCACCAGATTTTGAACTCAGGCAGGAGGAACACATGGGGAGTCAAAAGTTTTAATCCCTTTGTTGTGGACTAGAGAATCTCAAAATACTGCTCAATAAGACTCCAAAACAACACAAACTACGTCTACTGACTCTAACTGTTCCTCCTCACTCAGACTCCAACACAAACTACCTCTACTGACTCTAACTGTTCCTCCTCA
>JBBIGB010000022.1:2310626-2320718 GCA_037577075.1 Alestopetersius hilgendorfi | reverse complement strand
CACACACACTCACACACACACACACACACACACACACACACACACACACACACACACACACACACACACACACACATTCAGCATTGAATATTTAAAAATAATAATATATTATGAATAATTAATAGTAGCTGTACCTGAAATTTTAAAGACGTTCTCTCATTTTTTTTTTTACTTCATCCCTATTTAATGACTAATTAACTCATAAGGATTAAGAGTATATGTCCTAGGCAAGTGTACTATGAAGTTAATGAGATGAAACAATGAAGTGCTCTATTCAAGTGTATACACCACTGAGCAGATGCTATTAAACTGAACAGCAGGCAGTCACAGATCACAGAGTCTAGGTAGATAAGTCCCATTTGGAAAAGTGCTCTTGAAAGGACAAATCTTGACCGTAATGGATGTAATTGTAGCAATAAAGGTTTGGGGTTATTTGAGCAACTATAAAGCAAAATAACCTGCACCATGTTGCAGGACCCCATACACCCTTTAAAATACATGTTTTATGTGAAGTCTTTAATTGGCAGAGGAACAACTCTCAGGGGCTTCTAGGCTTTTAAGCTTGGCAAGGGTTGCAGGAATATTTAATTAGGCCTTGGTTGCAAACAAAAAAATTGTTTCTTAAAACACTCAATGGGAAACATTTTTTTTCTACATTTTTTTGTCTTGTCCATGGAATCTAGGTAGTTTAACCTTTAGAAACTGACTTTTTGTCAGATTAACCACCAGTTTAATTAGGAAGTGGCAAATAATTTGAGTGAGACCAATCAAATGAGAAAAAATCTCTAGGCCAGGGTTGTCAAGCTCTGGTCCTGGAGGGCTGGTGTCCAGCAGAGTTTGATGGTTCTCCTCCTCAAACACATTCACTAAACCTGTCAATTAACTGGTGAGGTTATCCAGGTGTTTCTGAGCAGGGAAATCACCAAAATGTGCTGAACCACGGCCCTCCAGGACTGGAGTTCAACACCGCTGCTCTAGATTTGTCACTATCAGTCACTATCAGTATTAGCAACAGTCTAATCTTCTGGTGGTAAACAACAGTAGGACTATGACAGAACCCTTTAGGAAGGATTCACCTAAAAAATGCTATATACTAGTCAAAATATATGCTAATATGCCTGTTATATGTTCTTTTACATCTTCAGATGTTCTTATCTAAAATGGGCATAATTTATACGATAATGTTATTATTTATACGATAATAGCATGCATACAACAAATTTTTTAAGCTGTGTCATTTTGCAGTCTGCAACATAAGGAGCTTTTGTTTATGAGAAATATAAATCATGATTTTCAAAAATAACACCTATGAAGAATAAGAAAGGTTCCAAAACCAATATGTTTTGTGCTGCACTTTGTCCTGCCAAAAATGCTTGAGATATGCAGAAATATGCATTGTCCCACAGTGAATCTAACATGCTATTAGTTGTAATAGGGTCTGAAATTGTGCTCTGAACCTGAATACAGCCAAGTCCAACCCAACACAATTGTTTGACTCTGAATCCAACCTGATTGTTCAGCTCAGGTAATATCTCTGAAATTTAAAAACACAGCTTGATCATTTGTTCACCAAGGTAATGGAGAGGGAAAAGTTAGGGAGCTTAGTAGGAATCCTTCATCCTGAAAGACCAGCAAGGGATTTCACTAAAACCCTATGCAAAAGACTGCAAGTTATGATTAACGGCTGAAATACAAAATGCAACCGCTGGAATTTAATGCATGCAATTTGCTAGAATGCACATTTCATGCTATGGGGCTATTTATGGTCATGGGTTACCACATAAGTGTTTTTTTTTTTTTAACTGTTATTTTAGACATGTCTGGTATAGAGATGAAATGAGACAAAGAAGTTCCACTGCTGAGCTGAAGAGGGTTTTATGTGCGCACATATTTGCCTAATTAAAGTGCTAATCACCACTGCGATGGAAGGGCACAGGGGGCTAGACGCTGAAGATGTCTGCTCCCTGCTAATACCTAAATTTCCTTCTTCCTTATGCTAACACTCTTTCCTCTCACCTTCTCACACATTCCTGCCATGCACTCACCACATTAAGCTGAAGTGGCATCCTTCCAAAATCTTAGCGCTTGACTTCTCTAGAAATGTTGATTAAGTGCTGACTACCTAACCCTTTTGTTGCCACTACACTCCACAGAATTAAAAACAATTAATACAGAAGATTCTTTGGACCACTGCTATAGAAGAACCAGTAGATGGTTCTTTTACAGAACCATTTTTAGTGGGAGCATGTCTGCAGAAAGTTCTATGCTAATATCAACTACTCTGTGTGAGACAACTATGATGTGTGCAAAATACCCGGAAGTAATCAGTGTCCCCCCCCATATTTGTTGGAGAGGATGTTGACTGGAGACTGAAATCAATGAAACAAAGTATTTGCAATTATGGCACATTCTCCATATATTTTACACTGATGTTAGCACTGATTGTATAATTCTCTGGAACCCAAATAAGAAGCAGATTCAATAACAAATGTCACATAATAACATAAATGACCATGTTGTGAGAGGTATTAAGGTGGAGCTTTTTGCTCGCTTAAGTTGTATATGCTTTATGTTATTATGTGACATTTGTTATTGAATCTGCTTCTTATTTGGGTTCCAGAGAATTATACGATAATGTTTAGCATGCATACAACAGATATTTTAAGCTGTGTCATTTTGCAGTCTGCAACATAAGGAGCTTTTGTTTATGAGAAATATAAATCATGATTTTCAAAAATAACACCTATGGAGAATAAGAAAGGTTTAATATAAACAGTCAAAATATACCAACACAGCTTCTGTGAGAAATACAGAAAATGACAAGTTCAACATTGGGAAGATTGCCCATATTAGTGGGCTAATGTTAAATCCTTAAGAAATCAAGAAACAGTCGCATTTCACTAATATTTTTAATCTGCTTTATGAGAGATTTTACTTTCAAGATTGTTATGATATATAAGTATTGTTATTAAGAGATAGATTTTATTCTTAACAGGAAAAACATAATATTAGAATAATGGCTACTCTTGTGAAGTTTGTGTATTTTGATCAAACCAATTAGACATAGTACTTTTTTATGATCAAGAAAGGTTATTTTAGACCAAGAAATGTTTTTGAACAGAAGTGAAAGTGGAAGAGCTATCATCAATTAATAAGCACAGACTAGGATTCCAGTCAATAGAAATTTTAGATCAGATAATGCAGATAATGTGTTCACAGAACTGGTTTATCTCACTGTAGTCCTAATACATGCAAAGATGTGATGACAGCATCAGTGCTGCAGACAATACAGAAAGGCATAAGAGCACTACCCAGTTTATGTCGTATGTATGGTGTGGAATAACCCGTTTGTATCCATTTAAAATTAAATGATTTGACAGATTCTACAGAATAATTGCCAGGTCAGAGCATGTCTGTTCCAGGGTGGAGACATAACTCAATGCAAGGAGTACATAAATTCCCTGTCTAATTCTTGGCTTTGGTCATTCTCAGGTTTTTCTTAGAACCAAACTAATAATTGTTCACAGAAACCCTCTCAAACTCAAGGAAACCGCAGATAAGCATGTAATGATTTTTCAGTCAAGAAGTATTTCCTTTAATTATTCATTATAATCTGTTCGCAAATGACTCAGATAGCTAGTAGCTTTCATATAGTTTCTCAGAAAAGCTTTCATTATGGGAGCGTTACCAAAACATGAGCAGTTCTACCCCTGCTGGTCATAGCAACAGGTCTTGATTGCTCATTCAGTGCCTTCCTAATCAAAACTAACTGTAGGACATGGTTCAATGGCCACATAGGGAAGCTGAAAAAGAGTTGCTAGGCAGTTGGAGGCACAACTATGAGGTTGATTTTGGTTTTTACTCCTCAATCTTTTAGGCCTAATGTAATCATGATGACTAATCTGTGAGTTTTGAATAACATTTATCTAACTGGTCTTTGTTGTATTTTGAATTATCCTGAATCTAATGCATAATAGAGACACAAGAAATCCTTCATGTTGGTTTATTTAAGAAACTATGTTATGTTATGTTAGCTGACTAACTAAAAACCCATTACACAAATGTTAACATAATTGTATATGATGAGGTTTACTCTACATGAAAAATGTAGAGTAGCCATTGGCGTCAATTTGATGTAACAAATCTTTGATGCAGCCATGATGAGCTATTCTGGCAGTCTTTTATCTTTTGTTGTAATAACAGCTATATTCTTCCCATACCAAATATTTTGTTTTTGTCTTTTACAGCAGTCTGCAGCAGCTGAGAAGACAGTCAACCAGAGTAAGTAGAACTTCAGTCAGATCCAAAGACTTTTTGCTGTTGTCTTCAGATATGTTTAGATATGGATTTGATTGTCGGTCAATCTCAGAGTCCTTCACAGAGGAGTGCTGGACCCAAGCCAAAGCATTTTGTAGGTTTTGTTTTTAGTCCTATATGAAATTTTCCCCTGCTGATGTGACTATGACAGCTTACATGCAGTGTTACATAAATATAGCACTTGCTGGCATAAGCAAGGACTTTCTGCAAGAATGGAATTTGCAATAAATGCACTCCTTTTACACGCTGGTTGCGTTTGTTTGCTGTTGAAGTTAACTGTAATGTGTGAATGTGCTGTCTCCCATAGTCTGTGCAAGTTTTTAAATTGTGTGGTTGTTTATGTCAAGCTTCTGCTAGTACTGTGGGCATTATGAATTCATTGCAACTGACAAACAGTTACATTTAGCAGTTGCTAACGCAGCTTGTTTTGACATGGCACAGCCTAAAAATACTACAACATATGGCAGAGGTGTGTGTGTAGGCTTAGCTCGTGTTGAAAAAGAATCAACATTTCTGTTCTAATTTACCACACGTGTAACAAAATGATTGTCAGAGAGCTGGCACTTTAGATCATAGGCCTATCATAGGCCAGCAGGTCTTAGTCATACTCATTGCAGTGCTGAGCTGAGGTTTGTTCTGTAATGCTCAATTCTCTTATTCAGTAAGGTATGTGTTAGTTGTTGCAGTAGCGAAAAGCAGATGTCACCATGTCAGCAACTATATTGGACTTTCAGTGGCACATGTATCCTGTAGAAAATGAAATCTTGTCACCTGAAAGCAGAGAATCTAATCATTCTCAAGTGTATGACACTTTAAGTGAACCCTGTCACATAACACAGAGATAACCAAGCCATAAACATGTCATTGCAGATTTCATATGCCTTCATAAGTTGTCATCACATGTTAAGTTCATTATTGTAAGATAATCTTGGTATTACTGCCAGTGATTTAAAATGACAGAAAACAACAACAAAAGGAACTATGCTTGAATGGTAATCATCACAAGATCATTTAATGTCTTGACATTAAACATTCTTTTAGAATGGTTATGATTGGCTGAAAGGTTATTCAATGATGATGGTACAAATAGTCATTATCTGCCAGTGCTGTACGGACTTCAATACAAGTTTTGAATACTACTCCTACATTCTTACAATCTGCTAATGAAAAATATTAAGAATATTGTATATGTACACCAAACTGACACTGAAGAACAAGTTCTATGTTATAATAGTTTGTTTCATGTTCTAATTTATTGGCATCCCAATAAACATTATATCTGGTTTCAAATAGATCCTAACATCATTTGGTACAATTATTTGTTGTTAGTAGTGCTGGAGTAGGTACTCAAAAGAGTACTCCATTACAAACAACTATCTCTTACATTAAAAACAAAACCTATATTATTATTATTATTATTATTATTATTATTATTATTATTATTATTATTATTATTATTATTATTATTATTATTATTAATAAAATAATCACAACTTTCATGGTACTCTAAAAATAACAATCCTTTCAAACCAGGACCAACTGAAAAGTACAGGGGAAACACCAGTAATATTTTTTCAGTGAATTAAGTTGAATAAAATAGTCAATTACAGCAAATGTTAACATCTGTCACTGACACTATTCCTGCTTCTGAACAAGATGTAGCAAGTCAAGCGTAATTAGCATAATGAACAGCTGATATTTTTGAAAAACCCAAAAAAGAAGAAGAAACAATTCAAACACAGAAGCCAGTAAAAAATAATCTCTGAGTAAATGTAATGATTACTGAATGAAAATCAAGTCCACTCAGGATTCTTTGTTCAATTATTGTTTATATTAGCTTGATTAGACAGACCCCACTTTTCGTGGGGGCTACGTTACAAGAGCACCTGCGTATAGAGAAAAACTGTGTTGTTGTGTTTTTGTAAAAAAAAAAAAAGCCTATTTTTTTGCTTAAACCCTAAATATGCCCCCAAATATGCTCCCAGAACACTTTAATGTCATTTTACACTCAGTTTAATGCATTACCCTTCAAGAAAATGTAAAGGTAATCCCGTTTTTCACTCTTCTAATTTAAATTCCTCGCCGAGATATGCAACTTGGAAGGTCACTGGACAAATGTATTGGGACACTGCAGTGAGGTGAATTGGGCTAAAAATACGAATGAGGTGTCATTGGAAAAGTCTGCTGGAGATCAATCGAACTGTGGAGTTTGACGTGTGCTAGCACCGCAGATAAATTGCTCTTGGAGGGGACTCAACCCTGGTGTGGAATTTGAAAAAAGTGCTTCCAGGTCGGCTACAGCCTGTCCCCTTGTGTGAAAACATCCAGAAAATATATTTATTGCCACAAAAAAAAAAGTGACTGAATTCTGACTGAATCCGCATCTCCTGATCCACGTAAAACTGGGTTTTCTGTAATGTATTTATAAGTGTCAGTAACTAATGTGGTCACAAGACTTTAAACTGGTGCTGCTTTGTTACATGAAAAGTATCAAATGTATTTTATCTCATTTACCTCTACCAGCATTCTTGTTCTGAGGAACTTGGAGTTTTTTGGTGCCTACGTTAATAACATAACATGTTATTTTTTTCAATGGGGAAAATGACTTTTACATGTTTGTTTAAAGATTTCAAAATCTGAACATTGGCAAAAGCCATTAAAACATTTATTTCTTGGGATAAAATGTAACAATTTTCACCACCATTCAAAAATAAGGATATCCTCTGTATGTGCCCTCTTGAGAGTGCCGTTTTCTGCTGCTGCTTACTTTCTTGGTTTCCATTCTCTGTCATTCACGGCCAACATCGATTCAACAAGCTCAGTTGACCAATAACTCCCCAGTGAAGACCAACTAGAGTCTATAATGCCTCACACACCATACTACTCCTGACAATCAGCCATTGGTGTTTTTGAAATGACAGTTTGTCCCAGTCCTACACAGTTTTGCTTACTAAGATATAATTTCAGGTGCGTGTATTGTGTTAACAGATACATTCAAATTCGCAGCAGTGTCCCAGAAGTTCTGTTTACTGTTGATTCAATTTACTTTCCACCACTGAGCCCTGAGAAAAAAACCTGTTCAGCTTTGACCACCAGCCAAATTTAGCATATCTAAAGGCTAAATTGCCACAGGTAATGGAAAGGATTTCTCAAACTGGAAAAAAAAGAGTGTTTCCATCTTCCATAGGGTTGAAAACAGAGTGCATCCTGAATATGCCCCAAAATATTTAAATGGTCTGCTAATTCCTCTCTTGGGACTAATTATTCACTGTCTGTGCGCAAACTTCACAACCATCACAACAACAAATCACCCTCCAGCAAAGTGCTATCTCTGACTCTTTCTCTCTCTCTTGCAGAAAGAGGCATTTCATTGTCATATCTGTGGCTCTGCTGTCTAGATGCTGGCATTAATCAAAGTGTCCCACTTTTTTCTCCTGTTTTTCTCTCTGAATTTCTCTCTCTACACCACAAGAACACGCCCCTCACGGCAAAACGCAGCAAAGACTTCACCTGGCTGGCCTCGACCACACATTGAAAATAGATAGCTTGGATCAGGCACTACACAGTCTACCAACTGAAAGGTCAGGTGAAGCAGCTAAGTTGTAGGAGAACCAAAACGTGGAGATCTCATTTAGTGGCCCAAACCAAAGCGTTATTAAATCTTTGTCATTTGCCGCTGGGTTTGGATAAGCTTAATAAAGGGGTTTGTTACCATCACAAGTAAAACAATAGCATGAGGCAAACCCCGTTAAGCACCCCCAAGGTTCATTTAGGCAATATGTGAGAGTCAATTAGATAGGCCACAGCTTAAAGTGGCTTCTGAACAAGCTTTTACATGACTAAGCCAGCAGGCAGAGGAGAAAGTGGGAAGACCAGTACACCTGGGAATGTACTGAAATAAAGATTGACCTTAATTATTATTTTTAAAATTCTTAAGGCCGGATTGGTAAATAAATAAACTCCATTTGTTTAATTTATTACCGGTGATGATGATGTCTCACCCTACCCCATCCACCCTGATATTTTTTATTTTTTTGCCACCAGTGATCAAAATTTTCCCCCTGACAAAATGAGCACCCCCTAATAAAAAGTTTTCAGCACTCACTGTTAAAAGAAATTCCTGCGATCATGACATTACAATGTCTTCATTTTACAAACTGCACTGATGTGTCTGAAGAGAAGCAGAACTGAGTACTTTACTTCTTGCAAGAGGCAGTTCTTTCCAGTGTTGAAGGCTGCTGTTAGACATTACTGAGCAATGTCACTTCTAAGTCACTATCGTCTCACTCAACCATAAATCCCCAGAGATGTATAATTTCATTATGCCAAGGCCCAATAAAGTGCGCACCATGTACAGTCCATAAAATATACCACCCCAAATCAGTGAGCCATCAGAAAGTTAATCAAAATGTTAAATTATGACTGGCGATGGGGAACGTCCGCCTTCCTCATGGGGGTTGTTAGAACAATTGTAACACTCCCAAGTCTCCTCCAAGGTGGCAGAGCAGCAATTTCCATTCATACCATTAAGTGTCAATGAAAAATGACTTTTCAAAAGCTGTACAGTGAGGGAGCTTGTATTAGCAATGTGCCTGTACATTTCTTCAAGTATTTTACTGTCTAAGTATGCTTGGCTTTGTGAATTTGTGAATGTGTGTGTGTATGTGTGTGTGTGTGTGTGTGTGTGTGTGTGTGTGTGTGTGTTTGCTTTTTGTTAAGGTTCTGTTGAAATTTGATACTTTTCATATAATTTCATTGTTATGTCACTGTTGTATCATAACCTCATATTTGTACAATGAAAAGTCCTATGCAAAGGATCGCCAATAAATAATATGTAAAATAACATGTTGTTGATTATGAAAATGAAAAAATAAGTTAACATATCCTCTAAAGGTAGCTTCGCTTTGCCATTTTTGCAAATGTTAGTGCACAGTTTAATGTATTGGAAAAACATAAAATGTAAAATGTCACAATTTTACACAATTTTACCTTTTATATTTTTTCCCCAATATATTATGTTCAGCACATAAAATCTTACTGTGTATTTATTAGAGGTGGGCATAGATTATTTTTTTAAGCTAGATTAATCTCACTGTAATCTTGGAATTAATTTAGATTAAAATGGCTCATTTGAACTCTGCCGAAGGTCTGAAAACCCCCCAAAATGATCCCAAGCCACTATAAATATCTAGTCATTCTACTATTATTCTACTATTTTTAAATTATATAATGCAGCACGTTAACGCCAATAACGGCCCACCACTAGTATTTACATGGATTTTTTATGTGAAGACTAGTGGCGGCTGGTCAATAGGGGGCGCCGCCCGCCCTTCAAGTTAGCCCCCTTTAACATGTTAACAATAAGTTAAATATATATCGCAAATATTGATGAAATTAAATTATTTAAGGTTAGTCATAGTATTCATATTACCATTTATTAAAAATTTAAAAAATCTAAACTATATTTCTTTCATATGTGGGTGCGGGGCGCCGGACTAATGAGTGTCTATGTAGGTTCACAAACTTTTGAAAAGCATGTGGTTTGAGGCTAAGCTCTAATTGGCTTGTTTCAAATTGTCCTTGGGGCGCTGGGCTTTGCGCCCCGACCCCTCCCAATTTTTTTGAGAGCGAATCAGTTTGTTTTTATTGAAATTGGCCTTATGTGATTGGACTGTTTTCATTCCGCTCAGCAGCAGCACATCAGTTGACTGACAGGTATTAATCAGTGTGGAAGCAAGCCAATTTCTCGAGATGAAAGAAAATTCGGTTTTATCT
>JBBIGB010000022.1:2251087-2263581 GCA_037577075.1 Alestopetersius hilgendorfi | reverse complement strand
GAGAAAAAAGAGCTACTCTCGATACGATGAAGAGAGGTCTTATCATAGAGGGAAAGAGATAGCGAGAGAGAGAGAGAGAGAGAGAGAGAGAGAGAGAGAGAGAGAGAACAAGAACCACATAATCCACTCAGAAAATGGATTTAATATTATTCAATATGTATTTGAATAACCACTTTTATTAAGCTGCTAGTTCTGTACTGTTCACAGTAAAGCTTTGAATTTTGGGTTCTGTGTTTATTCTTGTTGCGTATTATGTAGTAAAGTGTTGCACTCCAAAAGACTGGCAACTTACAAAAACATATATACTGAACATATACTGAAAATAGAATCTAAACGCTCATAATAGAGAGGTAAATATCTGGTGTTCCCTACAAAAAAACAACTAAAGCAACATTTTTTTTTTTAATTCAAGGAAATAATTTTTTGCAAAGTAAATTTGCATACAATTGCATACCCCATTAAATTATAATTTTTTTACAGTTTATCCCTGGGCAAGCATGCATAGTCTCAATCTGCATCCCTGAGCATATAGACTGATGTGATCATGTAAGAAAACAGATGACTAGTTTACAGCTGTAACATGTTCTTTATATTGAAAACTGCAGCCTGCATTTAATGAAAAAGCTTAACATTCCCTTACGGCTGTGACACTCTGCACATGTTTACCATGTACACCCAGTGGACACTGGCTATTTGATTTAATATCCAGCTCTTTGCTGTCATTGGAAGGTTCCCGTAGGATTATATAACCGTGAAACAACATGAATATAAGTGTCCTGGTGATGAGAGAGAGTTCAGGCAGTTGGGAAGTGAGAAACAACAAAGATGTGTGAGCGCAAATACATGGTCCTTGTTTTTTGCGAAAAACTATTGAACACACACACACACACACACACACACACACACACGCACACACAAACGCACGCACGCACGCACGCACGCACGCACACACGCACACACACACACACACACACACACACACACAGACATCTATGCCTGAGAAAACCTGACCCAACTTCTGCTGATTTCTTCACTGTGGACAATTTCAGCACCAACAGGGCAGCAAGAAGAGAGGGATGAGAGATTAGTTTTTTCTTCTTCTTCCTCAGATTCTGAAATGAATCCAGCCCAGGCTATTGGAAAACAGCATCAATCAGCTGGTGAAAAATCGAGCACTTGTGCATGATATGACACGAATTACTCTGGCAGGTGGAGAAGGACTTGTAATGCTATGCCCCATGACACTTTTCCACCTCAACGGCTCTAGCAGAACGAGAGCTGACGCAGGTGTGGGAACCTGGGGTAACTAGGTCCCAACCGGATTATTTATTTTGGGCTTTTTTTCTTCCTTAAGTTTGTTTTCTTTTCTTTACCCCTTCGGATCTCTCGGGTCACCAGCAATGGAGAGGAACCACACCACAACAGAGAATATGTTTACATACACCTTTATTGACTGTCTCCACGTTAAGGCTCAGTTCACATATACGGTTTCTCCGTGGTTTGAATCCCAACCCAGCACACAGTGTTCACCGCATAACATGGAGCACGACACACTATAGTCACAGCAAACGGGTTTACTTCTCTACACTCCACTCTAGTGATAAGGTCACTGCACACCGCTATGTTTTAAGCAAAAGAAGGGGAAGGAGAGACAAACACAGACACAAACATACATATAAATCAAACCTAACGTAACAGTCAATAACGTGAAGTAACAAGGCAAAAAAAAATAAAAAATGAGGAAGAAATAAATAAAAACAAACTTATTGGTTACTAGAACTTGCTGCCACCAACTTTAACCAAAATAAATAAACAAAAAAAAATTCAAACCCCCTTGGCAGCGCCCCTTGTGCCTTGTGCTCGTCGCATGACCCCAAGGTGATATGCTTTCAACAAAAGAAAAAGAAAAAACACACACACACACAGGAAAACAGGGGAAAAAGATAGCTCCCATGTCCAGACAAGATACAAGTAAAGCGTCTTGAACTATCAAACATTTCCGGGGCACATTTTCTTTGCATTTCTTTGAATGTGATTGTGTGACAAGGCTGGTGTAATCCAACCCTGGATGGTATTTGTAGGTCTATCAAATTTCTAAAGAGAAATGGTCGATTTTAGGTATCAGTCATTCACAATTGTGTTATCTCCAGCCTTTGTGGGTTTCTTAAGAAACATATATGATTATATCAGCCTACATATATCTCTATATATAGAAACCTCAGGCAAAACAAATTACATGATGTCCCACAGTGAGTTACTGAGTTACTGATCTCTTAAATAATGGAATTCCTCACTGATTTTATTACTTCAACCAATAATAAGAGAATGTTAAGATTTTAATAAGACTTCACTACATGACATATATTAGAAATTTTTGGTAAAACTATAGTAGACTGCAAAATACACAGCAAAAATCTCCATGTGGGTTTTAATGGGCTAAAAAGGTAATCGTCTTGGATATTTGGTTTTCATTATTGTCTTCATTGTGTTTTGCTTAGTTTTTGTATTAATACTATTATTTGTATTATTATTATAGTAGTATTGGTTAATTGGTTTCTGAGGCAGTGATTCCTAATAAAAAGAAATAAAACGAAAATGCTGCTGTTTCTCTTTAAGTTAAGGATGGTTACCAATTTTAAAAATATCGTACTCCATTTTTAGCCATAGATTAAAGATCTCACTCACTCTGTGGTCCAACTTTATGTGAGACTCCTGTCTAGACACTGACATGAAGTGATCAGAGTGGGGTTCCTGACAATAGTGTGGCTATCTGTGGGTCAAGGAGATCATTAATTTCCCTGATGTTATTTCTGTTTTTCTGTTCTAAGTAAACAAAGCTGCGTCTATTGCTTTAGGGAACAATAGGTTACCTATAGCTACAGCAAAATGTGTGTGTGTACTGGTATGAGAGGTTCAGTGAAAAAGAGAGATACAGGTAATGAGACCTTTCAAAGGAAAGAAAAAACAGATAATTGAGGACTTGAATTAATGGCATGTCATAACAACTTGTGCCGTATCACCATTGACCTTTCCTGTAGCACGCTGAGTTGATACATGCAGTTCATTACCAGATCTGAAAAGTGTAAAATGGAATTCCTTCCCTTCTCCCTGCCAGGATCATTAATGATTGATCAGCGAGGCAAAGGAAATGCAGACTGATGTGTTGAGATGACCCTGATCCCAATGTCATACCAGCAGAGGGCAAATGTACAGAGACGCCAATGACGAGCCATGAAAATTTTATCAAATGTCACCATACAGTTGCATACATTTTTGAGTAATTTTCTGACTATAGTGAAAATAGATTTTACACTTATGCTGAACAACCCCAAGAAACAAACTTAGTATTTTACTGCAAATTTTAGTTCATAATTTCAATGTATAATGTTTTTTCCATAATTTTCTTAACCCGTTTTTTGAGACGGTCAGATAGTTCAACATGCTCTTATAAGATTGTAACACCACATTTTGTATCTTTAATATTTGCAAAAAGTCATTTTAAGGATCATTTATTTAAAAGATGCAATTCTTGTTTTCTTTTGTCTGAATGCATCAGAACCAAACAACAGACCTTTTTAGCTTTTGGGCTAAATAAGCTTTAGATGAATTTAAGACTTTAGATATAATCATGTTAATGGTTATCATAACAGAAATGACAACTATTGATTAACTTTTATTTGGTTTTATACCTTGTAGACCATTTAAACTGGCAATCATGTTTAAACCATTTGAACACTCACGGATCAACAATGAAAATGTTAACCACAAGGAACTATGTCACAGTTACTGAGTGGAACATTAGACAGATTATTTGTATTAAGCCTCCAATTCTCCACTACTGGTTTGATACAGCTTGAAAAGTGTCACATTGACTTTTACCTTACTGTCACAGAGTAGGACAAGAATGTACCTGAACCACAGTTAGCCTAGTGTAGCAAAGTGGGAGAACCCAATCGCAGATATACATGAGAAAGTCAGTAAACCACAGACTTTGATCTGAGAACGCTCTTCAAAAGAGCTTCCCACCGGAAACCTTCTCACACACACACACAGAAAGTATATAAAATAAGATAGAGAGTGATGAGAGTACTCATGGTACCAGATGACAGATTAAACTGGCATGGGACCCAAATGTTTGAGTTTTACCTACTTCCTGTTTATATACCCAGCGACACACATCACTTCTGGGACCTCGTGCGCATCATGTGACTAGTGCGTGTGACACATTACGTTTAAATTACAAAAAATACAATGGCATAAGTGCCGGACCTTTGATCTTATCCAGTTCTCTCTTTTTGATACATTCGGATAGATGCTAGAGGTACTGTTACTGTTTGTCCTAATAACAGTAAAATATCATTACATTGCCCACCTCAATATGTAAAATCTAATGTTTGAGAGCTATATATTGTGTTAGCAGCACAAGAGCACTTACAAAATTCATGTCAGTTCATAAGGCTTTAAATACACACATCATTATTGTCAGTGTACTTCTGAGACGCATTCAAAATAATCACTCATCATCAAAACGATGAGAAGTGACATGTGCCAAACTGCTGGCTGTCAGTTTGAGGTGTGGGCCAGGACTTGAACACGCGGTTGTCCTTTTTTGTTTTCATCTTCCATAGTTATGATTCCAGCTCGGGCTTCTCAGCAGGGGAAGCGCGGCTCCTCTGAACAACCGGGGGACATTTCCTAATGACTTATTCATGTCTATGAAGCTTTTAATATTTCCTGCACTCATCACTTCAGTGGGGGACGGGCGAACACTCCCATCGCCTGTCATCCCAGCCTCCACCCCGGTGTTGCCTACAAAGAGCGCTCTTCCTCTCTGCCAACGGAAGCTGAAGAGAGCAGCTCAGCGGGTGGCTCTTGTTGGAATAATTTTACTGTGCATAAAGCATAAACACTCTCACGTTCTTCACGCTCTTAGCCTATGCAGGCATTGTGGGGCCTCATGGGATTAAATGTGAAACTGTTTAAAGCCCTTTCGCTGAACCCCCAACACTTATGAAAAGAGAAAGTGCCCAATTGAGAGTGTTTACCTTTTGTCTTTTCCACACAAATCACAAGATTACACTGAATTAATTGAGACCCTCGTGCCAAGCACTTGTCCGCAAAAATGGCTTTTCTGAATGCTAAACCACTAGCTCATGGAAACAGCTTCACCCTCCTCGTCCAACACGAACACTAATTACACTCATCTGTTGTGTTTTGTTTTCACAGCTGATACATGTACCATGGCTGAGTACAACAAGCTGAAGAGCATGCTGCTGGACATGCAGCCCAAGGACCTTGCAAAGGATGAGGACACCCCTGCAAAGGAAATGAACCAGAAAATGGAAGCGGTTGACACCATGTTCAAGTATTTGGATATAAATCATGATGGACGTTTAAGCAGCGCAGAACTTGCACAGGTAACATTTGTTTTTATTAATAGTGAAATAAGACTTCGCGAGGGGTGACCCCACCTTGGCGTAACAGATGATTATTTCACATTATATTGACTATGAAAATCTGGCTGGAGTACAGATTTCTGGTGCATAATATTTTTGGAATAGAGGACAAAAAACATGTGCCTATACATCTCTGTAGGTTTGCAGGATGGAAGGAATTGGAAGTAAGTGTTGTCTTCCAAGTGTACAGAGTGGTGTAGCGATGCTGCATTAGTGGCAGTTGGAAAATGTGTGTTGGGACTTCACATGACTCAAAACTGATGGTTTCATGCGACTGGAGAAGCTTCATCAAAACATTTGACGGTGGCATCATTTCTGGAAAATGAGAAAGAAAGGCAGAGAGATCTGCTACAAAAAGAATCAATCAACTGATTTTTTCTTTAATATTGCTCACTTACTTTTGCTCAATTTTTCCTCCTACTTACTGCCAATTGCATGGGGCACCAAACTCAAACCAAAAGTGATGTAATCGACTGCGCATTGGTGGTCTCAATGATAGATTGCCTTACATGATTAATGACTTTTATATATTAATTAGCAGACACAAGCAGAAGGGATATTCTGTAGATTATCTATTAAGAGTCGGATCACTATTTAATGTTGCTTTCTTAGCTGCATTTTTAATCGTGACTGAATTTTGTTCCTCACTCTTTTCCAGCTCTCCATGAAGGAGCATCTGGAGGACAACTTGTTAGAGTGCACCATGCAAGATCTACTGCGGTATGACGACTACAACAATGACGGTGTCCTCACACTGCAGGAGTTCTACACAGCCTTTCGTGAGTCAACCCACATTAACCCGCTTGTGTGGTTTAGCGCCATTAAACCCAGGCTGGATCAGACCAGATCGTCCACTATCACAACACTGAGGCATGTCAGGAGTCTGTGGAAGAAAGTAATAAGAGAAAGAGAGAGAGATTGGTGGGGGGGGGGTTGGGGCGGGGAGCTAAAGAGACACAATGTGTCCCTGTGCAAGGGCATTAGAGGCAAAAAGAGAGATGACCACAATTTAAAGGTGGATTTGGGACATTTTGTAAGTAAGTGCAAAAATTGCAAATATTTTTCAGTTTACAAGGTTCAGTTAAGAACAACAAACAAAATGTAGAGAGTTTTCTTGCTTCTGTGAAAAGAGGTAAAAGAGGAGCCTGACCAATATATACATCATAGCTACACTGCAGTGTTTGTTAGTTAGTTAGTTAGTTTGTTTGTTTTATGTTTTAACATCATTAAGGTTGGCTGTTAAAACAAAGCCATACCAGAAATACATTTTGAAAGTCCATTTAATTCAGCTTTAGTTAATAAATGCATGTCAGCAGCTAAAATGATGCAAACAAAGACATACACTGGAAATGTTTTTTTTTTTCTCTAAGTGAATCTTAAGACAAGTGACTAGACTTGGAAGTAACTAGAGAGTAAACCAAAACTCGTTATGATTATTATATCAAGCATTAATACTCATAAAACTTGCTTTGGTAGAAACAAGCATTTGGGCAGCAAAAACAACAAAACCTGAATTTACACATTGTTAGTTTGTCTCTTACCATTTCCAGATGGCAAGTGAAATCATAGCTTATGAAAAAATAAAAATATTAAAAAAATCTTAAAGTTAATTATGTATTTTTGCTTTCATGTTTTTATGCAGTGGTTCATTTTTGGAGTGTGTTACAGAAGAACACATTACAAAACTTCTGAAGTTATATGATGGATATAGAGGTCTTAATGGCTAAACGGCTATTAGCACTCTGTTGCAGTTCAGTGCCATTAGCTTTAGGCTGGCTCAGACCAGATTATCCTTGATCAAGCTATGCGGCAATTCTGCAGATTTTTTTTTTTGATAGGCATCATTATCTCTGTCTGAACAGCTTGCTCTGTCTCTGTGTGCACCTGGTTATTTGGACTAATCACGTCTAATCATGGTTCCTGTGATGATATTTGAGCGGTTCTGGCTGAAAGTCATGGGTAGCATGGCAACCTAAGACCACCTTGCACCATCTTTTGTCCCCTGACGTTTAAAGTGAAGAACCTTGGTCATTTTTTCCTGAATTCTCCAATGTTTGGGCCTGGAAGAGCACTTTAAACAGACAGCAGAAGCAGAAATTACACACCCATTGAGCAAGGGCATAAATCAAGCCATTAATGCTAACATGTGACTCTTAATTTCTAGATTTAGCAAGTGGGGCAAAAAACACGGCTCCATTAAATGTCACCAGTCGTTAACCATAGTAATGGTAGCTTTCATGGAGGTTGCTTGTTGCCATTACACAGATTTTTGGTTTCAGCTGCCAGATGTGCCCTGGCTCTGCCACCTGGCTCTTGTGCATGCCTTCACATTCTGGTTGTTTAACTAGAAACTGAAGGACCAGGCAGAGACCAATAAAAATGATGCTGGTCAGGCACTGCTCAAGGTTAACTGTTAACTGTGATACAAAAGGTGTTTGAGCAGGGAGTTTTGGAGCATGTCATGTGGAACACTGGTGAGTAAATCATCTTTCGAGAGTGGATCATTGGCAAAAGTGGAAGGACCCAGGTGTTCAGCACGTGGTAAATGTCCCAAAGGAGAGTGTATTCTGTAGGTCATTTAAGCTCAATAGACACATTGTAAAGCTTGAGCAGAGGATCTATTAGGTATTGCTCCTAGAAGGAGAATGATAGAACTGTAAAGTATCAGTGCTTTTCCATGGACCATTATTTACCAGAAGTGGCTACTATAGCTGAGTTCATCCTCGTTTCAGGCCCATTGTCTTTCACCTTTGTCTTTTTTAAAGCCTTGTAGCGTATGATGGAGCGCTATTAAATAAGTGGTTTTTTTTTTTATACACTATTACACATTGTACCCTACAGTCATCAGAACACAAAGTAGATGACATGCCATTATCAGTGTAGAAGATTATAATTATGGCAATTGATATAATCTCTGCTTTGTATGTTGTACTGAAAAAATATAGTCTGTCTAATGTGGTGTCATATATATCCACTGTTCCACAGATTACAGGGGTGAAAAGGAATCAGAAAGTCTGAGAAAAAAATTATCCTAAAACATTTGAGCTCAGTTGCACCATTATCTCAGTCACCTGGACCTCCTAGCATTTATGTGGATATAGCTGACTCTTGGGGCTGACTTGTAAAAAAAAAAAAATAGACAGGAATATCTTAACGCAAGCTTGTTATTTCATGTATGGTCAGGTCTCCTACTTTCTGAGGGCATGTTCGTTACTTATCATATCAGCAGTGGAGAGAAGGAAATGGTGGGGAAGCCCTTTGAGGAATGAAGAGCCTATTACAGGTACAGAGAGAGTACCCTTACAAATGTGTGGGTCCTTGAAGGGATGTCTGGTAGACTTAGAGAGTTAGCAGGGTGCTGAGAAGAAGGGACAGACAGAATGCAATTCGTTGTGCGCCTGGAGCTTTGTTCACCACAAGTCTATTTGTTTTGTCACGGCTCTTGTTGATGCCAGGGATAGAGTGATCTGTGCTAGGAGCCACAGTCAGCATGTCTGCTTAATTAATCAAGAGGCTGAAACAGAGAATGTAAGAGTAGCATGACTTGTCAGAGGTCTAGAGAAGAAAGGACTAATAAGGCGAGAGAGAGTGATAGAAAGGGGGACGGAGGGAAAGAGACATGCAGAAAGTGCGAATGTGACACTGTGCATCTGGGGGCAAGTTAAAGAGAAAGGCAACCATTTGTGTGTCAAAAAGCCAGGGCTTGCGAGCAGGACATTTTATAGCTTGATTTAGGGAAAAAGCTTTCATGACACTGATTTGTTTACAGCAACTAATATGAATGTTTTGTTTCAGAGTCTGGCTAACGTTATCAAGCTCGCAGCTAGTGGCTATCACTACTATGTAGCTTATCTATAGTGCGCTTGCTTGCTTGCTGGTGCTAGAAGACTAGATTGTCCAAATCAGAATATCAGTCCAATAGGCACACACAGCCCCATATCTGATAAGCCCATTCCCAGTACGCAAATTGATGCGCATCATTGCACACAATCAGCGCATCCCTGTGGCTCCCAGGCAAGTGTGTAAAAGAGAGACAGAGTGAGACGGGAGTATCAAAGGTGGCCCACCGAGAGCTTGCAGCTGGAGATGTAACATATGCATACACAGCTCAGGAGTGTTTCAACTGTATTTTTAAATCAGAATCAGAACCAGAAAACTATTTTGATCCTGGAGGAAATTGCTTCTGTCATGGCTTCAAAGACACCTAGAGACAAGAACAATATAAATTAAAAAGTCTAAATAAAATATAAATATAAATCTGTAGAAAAAATACACTCAATATTAAAATACACTATGCTAATACTCTCTCTATATATGTAACGTTTTAAAAATATAAACAAAACTTTAAGGAAGTATGAAATCCTCTCCCTAACCCTAACCCTAACCTTAAATTTCTGTCTGATGCAAGTTACTATCAAATGCAATTTACTATCAAATGTGTGTGTGTATAAAAATAGCTAACAGGAATTCATGAGCCAGAATGAGCCAGCAGTGGCAGATAACAGAATGTGGCTGCAATAAGTGGCTGCCGGAAAGTAGATCGCTAATAGCAGTGTCGGTGACCATTGCTTTAAACTGTCAGGCCTTTTAAAACTAACGTCAGCTTGTTAGTTCCAAGGTTCACTACTATTTTCTCGGTGTATAGACAAAATATATATTGCACTATAAACATTTACCAATACTATATCCAAGAAATATATAAATATCAATTCTATTTAATAGTGATTAATTGCAGCAATAATTCCAAGCTGCTGTCTGTTCAGAACTGTGGTGGTGTCAAGTTCCATTATGATGCTTCCTTTTCATTAAAAAAAATATTTCCACGAAAAATACCAACATTTCTCTTCCTCTGTCAGTTCACAGCAAATACATCGCAAAAATAATAGCAGTAGTTAGAAGAAGAAAAATGAGCAGACAGGTGCTTTAGAACCGCCTGTGTACAAAGCTTCAAAAAGAGCATATTAGCCAGAGAGGTCATGTGAAAGCTGAGGGTGAAGAGAAGGACAAATCATATGAAAGAGAAATTAGTGTAATTGGCTGGCAAAGTAGTCCTGCTGGTGCAGAAGGTCTGGAAAGGAGGTGCACGGTTCTGAAGGTTAGCAAGGTTCGACACATCCCATTCTCTTTCTCTGCATGATGGATCTACCTTTGTCTAGCTTTGTCAGGGTGGTGAAGGTCCATGCTTATCACAGGGAGATCATGAGGGCCCTCCAGAGGGCAAATGACTGCATTAGTTATGGCAAAGTCCATTACACTCAGCCAAAGCCGATGACTCCAACTGTCACACACTATCATTAGGGCATTCTCTTTTTTCAGCCAAAGAAACCAGATTGAAACCTCAGGCACCTTCCCATTCATACTCCTCTTGATTACTGTCACTTCTGCACCATTTTTTAAACCAAAGATGCAAAGCAAACTTTAGTGAAAGTTGGCTCAAATAAAATCTACTCTTATCCAATCACAAACTGGTATGTATCTTCCTCTTAAAGATGCTGTTTTATTACAGCTGCTTAAAAGTCTCAGCCCCTCCCCCATCACCCACCCACCCACCTCCCCCCAAGACAAATTGCAAGCATCTGTGGTTTCCAGGATGTCATCTGGTTAATTATGGCACGTCAAAAAGTCCCTTTAAGCTTTTTAAACCTTTCCATCTTCCTCATGGCTAGACGCAAGGCACGTCCCTGTCCTTTCAAGTCTGCACCTGTCCCTATCCTATTTCCGTCATGGCCTGTGCGGACAAACAGCTGTCATGTGGAATAAAGCTTGTTATTCGTTTGGTTCTGCATGCCGGCTTGATGGGAAACGTTGTCATAGCAACAGCAGGATCCAGTGTAATCTTTGTATAATCTTCTCACAATGCACCATACGGGCCCTTCTCCTGTCAAAGAGAGGAGAGTACCAAGAGGTGTACCTGAGAACATTTATGCATTCCCTTTTTGAACACTTTTTTCAGGGCAGTTTGGCTTGGAAACAACCCCCACAGAGAGCATATTTTAAAAGATGACAACAGCTTTGCTTAGGAAAATTGGTAGGAGCAATTTTCTTGAGCTTGGGAAGCCTTGTAGGCACAATGAATGTTCCTGACTTTCTTCTATGAAGCAGAATGCCTTTGGGACAACACATACATTTTCCAGCCCTTTTCATTTTAACTATTTTTCTGGAGGAAATATTTCTTTATTTTGAAGTATTTGAAGTATTTATTCATTGAAATGTAGAACCCCCAGTCAAAACCAAATGTAGTACACATTTCACTGACATACTTTACATTTATTGTGGTGACTTTTAGCATTCCTCAGGCTTTTTTGCACATCTTAATATGTATTATGAGTGGCACTATGTCACATTTTGTGTCTTATGCTGATGTTATAATGTTTGCAGATTCTTTAACAATCCGATACAAAGTTCTTAATTATACATTTTGTCTGAATGACTTTTGAATCTATAAAGGATCCCTACCTCCACTGCAGTGTGCTATGTATGTTATAAAAATAAAATTTCTACACCCATAAAGTGCACAATTTGTCCATTATGAAGTGTTGCACACATGGCTAAATCACCAATGGCTCTTTGTTAGATATATTTTAAGTTTTTTGGGTTCAGTAATGATGTATTCTAATGCATACATACATGCCCTGAAGTAGATGTGTTAGTCCTGGGGCTTAACAAGGTGGATTCAATGGATAGATGATCTTTCATCATTAGGTATCCTTGATGCATAACATTTACATACCCATATCATGGAAGATGTCAAATGCTGTCAAGACAAACCATGTTCATGTGTCTCTTATATTGCTAATGATTTTCTTTGAATACAATGTCAGTTCAATACAATTTTATTTATATAAGGTTTTTACAACTGATAATGTTACAAAGGCAGCTTTAAAGAATCCTGGTCTGAGCCCCTAAAGAGTGAACCAAGTCTGAAAGAGCCACACTGCTGAGTCTGAGTGAGGAGGTACATTTAGAGTCAGTAGAGGTAGTTTGTGTTGGAGTCTGAGTGAGGAGGAACAGTTAGAGTCAGTAGAGGTAGTTTGTGTT
>JBBIGB010000022.1:2234326-2250987 GCA_037577075.1 Alestopetersius hilgendorfi | reverse complement strand
TGCCACAGTGTGGCCTGTCTGACTCCACACTGAAAATACTGAAACAGTTCTTGATTGGTGCTGCGCTTTAATAAAAAATATCTTTTTATTAGTCTATTGCAGATATAATATTACTCATAATTCAAAAAGTTAATGTGACTGAAAAAAAACCTGAAAACAGATCTGCAATCTGCAACCAGCAAGCACTGGTTTAGAAAAGTGTGTTGTGGTACTTTAATACTGAAATTCATTCTGTTCAAATTCTGTTTCATTTTTAAACAGGTAGTTAGTGATCTGTACCAGAACAAATCTCTCCCAAATCTCTGCATGTGTAGTTATCAGATTACTGTGCAATTTTAAAATTCCATGCAGTTTTAAGATGTGTTGATGCTGTAATTATATCAGATTATATAAGATTATAATGTAGTTGTCAGATTACTACATGCAGTTATAAGAAATATATACCTGTGTATAGTGAAAAATGCAATGTTGTCATGTGGTAAAACAAATGCTAAAATATGCCTATTTTTTGTGCTCTCTAAACACTTTAATTTAATTTTAAACTTAGCTTAATAGGTTATCCTTAAAGAAAATGCAAATGTAAACCCATATTAGTACAGTTTACACTGAACTCTGGAAGTTTTCTTTGGTATAAGCAGGCAGATGCAGAAAGAAATTAATTTAATTTGCAGTAATAAAAATGCAGGGCTTTAAAAAGAATAAATCAAAAAACACAAGAAACACTCAAGATGCTCCACAGGGGATTTTCTGGACTGCAGCTGCATCAAAGGGCAAGAGCTAATCAGCAGCAAGGAGAAATAATAGCGTTTTTGGATTGGCTACATTTTAACCTCTGAGTACAGCTGTATTTCACCATCTATTTTTAGATCGAAATGTAGATGAATTTATGTTAATATTTATGTTACAAAATAAAATTATATTTTCTTAATAATTAACACTAAAATGCATGAAAATATATAAATATATTGTGGTATATATTGCCACAAATAATGTTGTGACATCCAGGCCTCATCCGCCACGCCCCCTCATCCTTGTGCTGGTTGTTTATGTTTGGGTACGGTGCTTAGCAAACCAGCATAAGAATGTGGGGGCGGATGTGTGTGGTGGATAAGGCCCAGATGTCACCTAAAATAAATCTGCAGTTTCCACTTTAGTGCAGGGGTTTCAGCCAAAAATTATTAGTTCGGTTCTCAGAAAAAAATCTGCGTTGGACTGGAACTGCGACTGCTAACTCACTTTAAATTTGGGGGGTCACTGTAAATATATATATATATATATATATATATACTATACCCAGGTGCCCTTGGAACGTATCCCACCTTAAAAGCGGTGGATTACTGTATATATAGTGTTATAGTGTATATAGTGAATTCTGTGACATGCTCTCTGAGACTTGCATTAAAAGAATGCCATTGATTAGTCAAGATGCTTATTTGTATAATGTGTGCTAATGTTCCAATAACAATTAAAAGATGCATTTGTGCACTATAAGTGTGCTCTGTAGTGTTGATGTCACTTCCCAATTATAGAGCTGTTGTTGAGTATGGATTCAAATCTGTTTGCTTAACAGTCAATAATGCTGTTAAAGTCATTTTGCCCATAGCAGCAAAACATGTGAAGCACATCCACACCATTACACCTCAGCAAAGCTGTTCACTCTAGCAATTAATTATAGAGTGTCGCCAATATGCCTCAGTTTGCTGATTTTTAGTTACTCACTCCACAGCTTCTTGTGTTGTAAGACGAATGCATGCATTCCATGATCAATAACAACACCACATTAGGATGTGAGGCGTATTTCTACTTACAGTAGCTTTCCCTAAGGCAATTTCCCTTAACTGAATACTTCTTCGTTGTCCTCCTGATCAAAAAGGTGGTATGCTATTCAGGCCTGGAAATGTCAAGATATATATATATATAAAACCACTTTTTATTTATAAAATTCTGGAATGAAAATGTGATCTAAAAATGTAATACAAATCTGCAAATTGAACAACAACAATATTCTAACCCTTAGGTTTCTCCTCGTGATCTTTGGAATTCAATACATTGTTGTGTTTTTGTTCGATAACCCTTGCAGTTCTGAGACTTTCCCACACAAAGCAGGACAGGTGGGCCAGTTGGGTTTTTTTTCATTTCATCAACAGACTTTTAGTTAGTTTTTGCTAGCTTTTGTTAGGTCCACTAACATTTATAGGGTTTTATGGACAACAAAGTCATTCATTTTTGCATGACAACTTTTTTATCCCTTATAATTAAACAAGATTTTTGTTACTGTGTATTTTAGCTGCATATATGTAAATTAGCTCTGTTCTGACTGGCTGTATTGTGCTGTTTTGTGTCTTAGCCTAGGTCAAGCACTCATGAATTGGCCAAGCCAAAAAGTTGACCTGCCTGTTCTAACAGCTCCATTTCCATGCACTGATTAGTGATTGATGGACACTCATTAAAGGGACAATATCCTATGTTTTTATTTTCATTTTTTCTCCTCTTATTGCATTTATGTGGCTAAATATATATAATATGTATATTTAAGAATATCCTTTTCTAACCTCTCTTTATCCATTTAGAATTAAAATGGTGAATTTTTATTGTGACATTAAGACTGAAATGCATATAAGTGACTTCTGTGATTGCCTGCTCTGTTTTATTCATCCAGCTCTGCCCTAGCCTTACTGCAGAGTTGTAAGCGTATGATCCTGCACATGCGAGAGGCCGACAGTAACTGGAGTTTTGAAGCAGGCCATTAGATTCTCCAAATCGTTTATCCTCTGCACTTTATCCAAATACGAAACTATTTAATGCCTTAATCCCCCCTAAGCCGCACTAAAACCCCTGATGAGTTGTAGCATCCTCGAAAAACAACCGCTGCCATTAATCACGCTAATGCTGGCTATATTTTTAACCCTTGCCATTTATCAGCCCAAGCGAGCATGACAGGGTGGCACGCACCCTGGTGCCCGCTCACTCACTGGAGGCTGTTGATTCATAGTCTATCTATCTGGTGACTCCCTGCTGTTTTGTCCTCTCCCCGCCCTCCTCCCACTTCTTCAATTAGGACTTTGGCGATGATGGCTCCCTCTACATTACCAAGGTGACAACAATCCACATGGGAAACTACACCTGTCATGCATACGGCTACGAGGAGCTGTCCCAGACCCACGTGCTCCAGGTGAATGGTTAGTAAAGTAGCATATCTTTCTCATCTACTGGTTTTGTTTGAGCTCTCACTTTGGACAAAACAAGGCAGGCAAAACTATTTGGGCAGTTACAAGAATACTGCAGCATTCAACCTTTAGCTGCAAGGTCTGGTGTACAGTTAGTTCTCATATTATAAGTATTATAGTTGGGCATAATACTTATAATAATGGGTTTCCTTGGACTGTACAAGTTAACAAATTTTTACAGAGCACACTCATAACAGATGGCAATAGGAAGCTGCAAAAGTGGCATGAGCGTATGTCTTGGGCAGTATTCATAAAGATGCATGACATATACATAAACCTTTTATGACAAACAACACAAACCTACATAAACACTTACAAAGACCTACTTTAACAAACATCAGTAGTAATGTCATGAGTTGATATGAAAATTGGCTTAAATACCATTTATGAATAAATAAGCCTTGGACTAGGCTTTATAAAATGTTTATGTAAAGTTATGTCATTTGTCATGAATGCTTCACTCAGGTCTCAAAGCCTTATGAAAACTGGCCTTCAGGGAAAAGTAATTAAAGCATCTTGTTGAACACTAGAGCAACCAGTAAAAAAGTAATTGTGGATACAGTTAATTATTTAAGGAATGTTCATGCACGATCAGACAAACGTCTTCATCATTTACATACTACCAGATCATCAACATACTACCAGAAAAAATTATACAGATGTAATGCCAAATTTGCACATGCTTTAATAAAAGAGTAAAATAGGGAATTCACAACATAATTCAGTACGCATTTATTGGGTCATATCTATAGTAAATGTTAGTAAGCTTTAGGTCAACAAGTATTCTGTCATGATTTAGGTAAACTAAGTCAGGACTGTATGTTGTAATGGATCATACATAACAAATAGAACAGATACAAAAACACTGCAGTTTTCCTCTAAAGCGCAGATCACTTGGTGCCTTGGGAAGGTCTTTTTCAGTTTTGCCGACACCTTATCATTACATAACAAAGTGCCCAAATTCTGTGCATGTGTGTATCTGGAAATAAGTTTTTTCCAGGCCTTTGTACAAAAAAATATTATTTCCTCCACTGATATGTGTGTTCAGACAACCCATAGGTGGGTTTGATCTTCTCATCACTTCTGCACAGACTTGTATGGTCCATGCAAACTTGAGTGCAGTGCTGCATCACTCCCCGGGGGGGTGTTTTAGCAGAACTATTTGATAGGCAGCCCTCTCAAAACACATCTAGCAATATTGTAAAGAATCAGGGACAACAATTAATCTTTGATAACATGATGTGTGACACATGCAAGAAAAACAAAAGGGTGCAGGGGGAAAATCAATTAGCAGGGACAATAAGCATGATTATGTTTGTTCAGAAGGGAACTGGGGTAATTGAAAATTGATACAGCTGCATCAGAGACCTTGAGCCTGATGCAACAGTTGTTGTTGTTGACTGGAGCCTATATGTAATTCTTACTCGCTTTTATTTGTTTAATTTTTTTATTATTTTGCCCGTTACCACCCAGAATAGTCCTTGCTTTTGGAATAATAAACATATGATGAGTTACTCTCTTTCTCTCTCCATCTCTCATCCTCAGTGCCTCCAGTCATCCTGGTGTACCCGGAGACTCAGGCCCAGGAGCCCGGGGTAGCTGCTAGTTTGCACTGCCATGCAGACGGTATCCCCAACCCTAAACTTACATGGCTGAAGAACGGTCTCGATCTGCAGCCCCATAGCTCCAAGCAGCTCTCGCTCATTGGTTAGTGCCGTTTCCTTGCCTACCAACTCTGAAAACTACTAATTACAATCTGCTTACCATCAACAGAATCTAGTAGCATGAACAAGCCAATGCTAGATCTCCCCTACCCCCTGGGGGTTTTATGGATGTATGTAATTATAAAGGTAACCCCTTCAGTGGCCTTATTAGGATTTCTTGGTGATTTTTGAGTTTAAGTATAATCTTTCTCATTGGGATCTTCATTAATATAATTAGAATGTTCAGTTAATTCCAAAGTGTATAGTCACTCTCACAATTTCTGTTGTATTTTTACTCATTTGCATACCTCGAAAACCCTTTTACATTGTGTCAAACTTTCGTTAGGAATGGAGAGAAATTGTGTATTATAAGGAGTTCTCTCATCTACTGTAAAGCCATGTTGGACTATAGCTTGGGTGGTGAATGGACTGTAATCTTACATTTTACAGATTTCCAGTAGAGTTCAAATCTGAGCTCTGACCACACAAAGACATTAAGCTTTTTTCTCCTTCAGCCACTATGTGGTCAGTTCTGTGCTTTGAGTCACTGCACTGCCACCACCATGCTTTACTCTAGGTTTGATGTTCCTTAGATTGTGAGCTGTATTGGCTTTCTATCAGATGTACTGTTTGGTGTTGAGGCCAAAATTTAGTCTCGTCTGACTATACTTGGTGTGTGTTTTGAAAATGTTCCACTTAACATGGCATTTCTTCAGAAGTTACTTTTTCTTGCAAAATGAAAAGCCACGTTTGTGGGAGCACCTGTGATATTTTTGTCACACACACAGTGACTAATCTTTGCCATCATTTTCCACAGCTTTTTTTGTTGTTGATCTGAGGTAGAAGCCAATTGTGAAGAATAATTGGCTATTAGTTATACCTGTTTGAGTTTACAAGTAATTTTATCTGTTTCTGCAATATCTTTCACTTGGATGCTATATATGTCATTGAGTAAACACTGCTGTTGTGTGTTTGTGCCTTCATATCAGGCTACAAAGCAACAAATAAATAATTAATGTTTAAAATAGCATATTTCCTTTGTAGACACACTGTATTCTGTTATCAGCGGTACAATTTGAAAGCATACCTTTTCTCTGTGTTTTGGCCTCCATGCAAAAACAACATTTTAGGCTTATAAAAAGCTTCAGAAATGCATTCCATGAGTTTTCTAAATTGTTTGTGAGTACATCTGGTGAGTGCTGGTAGATGTTTTGAGATTCCCGACACGTCTAGCATGTGGCAACAATTAGATCCTGACGTTTAATACAGGTTTTAATACAGAAAAGACATTTGCAGTATTTCTACGGTGACTCCTTCAGTAAACAGACCTGTCACAGAGCAGCACTGTATTCACAGCAGAACTTCTAGTAAACCTAGAGGGACCTTCTCCTTACTTTCCTATAATTCTGTTGTTTACTTTCAATCATAACTCTGTTTGATAATGATGATACCAATTATTGTTAAATAAATGCATGTTGATTCATCATCAGAGGGACAATAATTAGTTAATATATTATTTTTGCTTCATTCACACTGAGCTGTGCAAAAGGACAAATAATGGTTTGTTTCTTTTCTAAAAAAAAAATGTGTATAATATTAAATTTATGTGTTGTAATTACATTTTTTTCCTACTGAATAATATAAAATCATTATAGATTAATTAACTGATTATTTTACCTGCAGCCCTACTAAAGAACACAGCTATGTCTTTGCATTGTTTGCTTTACTATGGGTTTTTAAATAACCTCCATAAGCCCACACCCACCTACCTTTTCTTCAAAGAAAGAGCGTCTTGTTTACATCCCACATGCCTCTGATTTCAATGATCGTTTAATGAAGTGTTGAGACACAGTTTAAGCATCCAGGAACCACACAGGTCTCTCAAGCACCCTGAGATTACACTTTCAATTTCCATTGTTATTCAAGCACTTGATTGCTAGTCAACAACACACACACACCGAACCCACCCACACTTCGCACAGTGGGAGTGTGTTTGCAAGGATGATGATTACATAAACTGCCGTCTATAAAAACCCAATGCACTGTGGTCAGCCACATGGGATCTATTTTAAAGGGACTGTCAGTTTCAGCAGGATCTTGGTGGAGTATCGTTTACAGAGGGCTACCCTCATTAGAAGCCACTTTATCGGATGTTGTTGGGTCATTACTCGCTGTAATAGGCAGTTATCAACATCAAATGCTTGAAGCTACATGGTTTCTCAGAGTTCAGTATGAAAATGAAGACCTTTCAATTTGGGTCTACTGACTGGGTAAATGGGGGTAAATGGCCATTTTCAAGTAGGTCATTTTTAGCAGAGATTTATGTTAGTTCTTGGGTGAATTTTACTTCTAAAAAGTAGCTGAAACTGAATGCCTCAGGAACCTTGTGCTGCAGAGGTGTGTGTGGAGTGAAGGAGGGATGCAGCAAGGTGCATTTCCTTTCAACATGATCTTACTTTTTGTGGACATTTTGAACATTGTACTTCACTTGGACTGTTACTAGTAGATTAGTTATCTCATATATTTTTGCTCTATCAGTGGTCAAGTAGGTGTCCCCTTTGGAAAAGTAGTCCCACCATTAAAACATAACTTTATAGCTCAATTTACAAATACTTTTCAATTTCACATTACATCTATTATAAATGAGTTTCAAGCAATTGTTATTTATTGACTTTCCTTAAAGGTATATAAATAAAAAGTTAACCCACTAATCACCAATTCCCTTACACCTAACCTATGCCCATGCTGGCTAATGTCAAGTTAAGTGACAAGGAATAAGGAGGACCATCATTCCTACCAAGAAAGAGCAATGCCAGCTGTGGGGAATGAAGTTGTGCTCTTCCAATTCAGGCAAGAGGGACAGGATGGAAAACCAGTTTACAAATTAAAGATGTTAGACATTAGTATAACTATGCCACCTAAGGAATAATAATCAAAAAGGTTTCAATTTATGAATAGGAAAAGGCGTGATCCAAACAACAAATTCAAACATCCAAACGAACTAATCAAATGAAATGCCAGAAGCAATATCATAAATCGAAAACAATATAAAACATCCACACCAAATATAATTCAAATCAGAAAGAAACTAAAACAAAACAGCAGCATGAGTTTAAAATGGCCGATGCAAGGACAGGCCCAATCCCACAATGTGCAAACAAATGAGGAGATGCAGCTCAGCTTTGGGAGAACTACATGGAAAGTAAAAAAGCATTGATATCATGTTATAGTCCTTATAAACTCCACAGTCATTCGACAACCTACAGCTTCTAGCTCCCTGTGGAGTCCTGGAAAGGGAAGAGAGCAACAGAAGCCCACCTTAGGTAGCCAAAGCATGCCTTTGTATAAGTCTACTGAGGGACCGCCCACTAATTAAACCACCACCAAGAACAGTGTGGCAAGGAAATTGGCACAATCTGCAACACATTGATAGGGCCACCATTCAAACAGTAGTGCCACTTGAGAGCTTGTTTTCTGTGTTAACAGTATGATACAGGTAGAACAGGTAGGGTTTGTTGAAAAACACTTTTCATGAATTCAAAGCAGAATGCCGGTCTTTCGGCACAATAGCTGTTTTGTTTCTTATTGCTATTAGCCTGTTTTAATTTCATTGATTGTGTAAAGCGATGCAAAAGTAATTGAATGTATACTGAAAAGTGAAACAGATAGTATTATACATTGGCAATTCAGTTATGCGCATGGTAAGCTGCAACTTCTTCACAGAACAAAGCATTTTCACCTTAAGTCAGGACTGTTTTGGATAACTACAGTCTGCACGGATTGAGATCAAGTTTACACTTCAAAGACAGAAAGGAAGATAGAGCGAGTGTAATCAGACAGCCGCTGTGAAAGAATGAAGACAGAGCAGACAGGGAAGGGTGGCAGAGTGAGAGAGAAAGAGAAGAGCCTGATGCACATGATCTTTGACATGGCTGGGCGTTCTTCAGGCAGGAAGTGTTTTAAAGACTGCCGTGTTGTGATCAAGGTGGCATCAGCAGGGAGCGATAGATCTGAGAGTGCATCCATTGATCACAAAGGTAAAATGCACAAAACAGATGAAATCACTGCAAACCACAGCACTGCCTTGGGGGAAGACATGCTTGAATCCTTTTCTTTTTTCTCCCTCTTTTGTTTTTAAAAATTCTTTTGTATTCACTTTGACTAAATTTGAATCCTCAGCGAATGGCAGTGAGCTGCATATCAACAGCGTACGCTACGAAGACACTGGGGCTTACACATGCATCGCCAAAAATGAAGTGGGAGTGGATGAAGATATCTCATCTCTCTTCATAGAAGACTCAGCACGAAAAACATGTAAGTAGTAGTAAAAAGTATGAAGATTAATTTTTCCCTAAATGACTTATTAGTAAAAGATTACTTATTTCTTAAAAAAATTTGGGGTTGGTAAAATTAATTGACTAACCCTTTTCTGCCGACCTCCCGGTGGCCATACTGCCAATGAAATAGAAATCGACCACTTAGATGCTTTTTTAAAATCTAATTTAATCACATGTGTAGAATTAAAATTATTTAAATTATAAATAAAATAAAATGAAATTTTACAAATTATGGAAAACCCCTAAAATTTATGAAGGTTATGAAGACCTGAGCAGTAAAAACAGACCCATATTTTGGTTACAGTAATTTGCTGCAACAAAATCAGTTGTGCATAGTGGTGAACACACTGGACTGAACTTCTTAATTTAATTTGTGGATTACTTATATAGAAAATCATGATGGTGTTACATGTGCAGTAGCCTGCTCTTTTTCTCTGGTTTAAAACATTACCAGAACCAGGGCAACACACAAAAAATAATACAATTTCTGTGATGGATCCAGTTATGACACACAAAGGAGGAAAAAAAACATGATGAGAGCGCATTTTCTACATGCATAAGGCATGCCATATGCGTTAAGTGGAAAAAGTAGACTTGAATAGTAATTACATAACTTTACATTTTTTTTCAAATCATGATTAATTACATTTTTATAAAATCAAATCATTAAATCAAAAGTAGTGTATTGTGCACACAAGTGTACTGCTATTTAAGAATCTGTACTTTGGCTTAATATGGTCATTATTCTATCCATTAAATTAAGCCTCATTGACTCATTATACTGGGTCAGGCTCTAAGTATGCAGCATGTATCTTTCATAGTGTCTCCGATAAAAGTTAAGCAAAAGGGAAAGCTCTATGTATTGTGTGTTGTTCACTGTGTATGAGATAAAACAAGAAGCAAAAAAGAAGCCAAAGATTGGAACTGGATCAGGCTTAATACACCCAGTGCATTACCCATTAAAATATGCTACAATCAGTTACGAGTTTTTCACCAACAGAATGTGCAAAAAAGAAGAAAATGATTGGATAAAAATGACCCCAAATACAGTAATTTCCCAATCCAATAAAATATGCCATTATCAGCCTCAATCTTGGCCTTTTGGATCAGACTGGGACATCTTTTGGTCTAAGCAGCATATCCTATATATATAATATAAAGAGGGATGAGTGCAACAAAAAAGAAGCAAATAATCAGTATTGAAATTAAAAAGCCAATGCTCTGTTTGTTATAAAATGCTAGGACTGACTCACCTTTGATCTGAAACCATTGGACTGTATATAGACATTTTTAGCTCTATGTATGACTGGGTTTGTCCTACAAGGCTGTAGCTCTAATCATTGTAAGTGAGGTTTTGAGTGTCTGTATTCAGATAGAACATATTGCACTACATATTTCAAAGCCTCCTTTGATAGGTCCCATTAATGATATATACATCAGACCTTGTTGTTTAATTCATTCAAGCACTGAGGTTTCCTTGAAATTTGCCAAATGCTTCCGGGACACACGCATAATATCTTCCTGGCAAAGAAAGCAGAGCACAAGACATATGACCATTTATAGGACCACTCAACCTTATGAAGCTAATTGCAAAAATGGATGGAAGTTTATAAATAAGTAAAAGCAGAAACTCTTTGCAAATTAAAATTCATAACTTCTGACAATCATTCATGGCCTGCATGAATTAGGCTGCCTGTGCTATTCATAGGCAGGGCTGGTCAGTGAAAGTGTGAAGATTCAGTTTTAAAAATTTCCTGGGTCATGTTGCCTTTCTAATCACAGAAATGTCTTTCTTGCCTTCTGGTGTTTTGCTATCAAGAAAAAAAAGATTAAGTAATTTCTGTGATGTCTTCTGCTGGCAATCAAGTGATGATGTTTACAGTATTTATTTTTCTTGCTTGCTCGGTCTTTCCTAGCAATATATACTGTGGGATAAAGTACTGGGTTAGGACCAAACAGCCTTGGACCGCTACTGAAATAATGACGGAGAATGGGATCACTTAGACTATTCGTGATTAGTCAAAGTTATGTACGTACAGGCATGGTGCAAAATGTGACTTTTGACTTACATAGACCCTGGATTAACATGCAAACTACATGTACCCTAACCCACACACTGCAAGAGCCTTTGACAAACAGAGAATAACATTTCAGTGATGAAGAGCGGGTGGTGGTGTTTTCCACCTAAACATCCCACCTATATGTTCTAGATATGTGAAACATTCATGGCATTTTCTGCACCACATCATCTCACATATACACTGAGCATCTTATCCAACAGTTTAAACAAAACTTTTCTGATGGTAGAGACTTTTGAGTCTCTAATGCAAATTTACACCTTTTTTGCAAAATGAAAATTAGGGCCAAACTGGCAACTGCAAGCTGCTCAAACTTCAGTTAATAAAGCAGGATGTGTGATATGGCACATATATCCACCCACATTTTATCCAGTCCTCCCACACTGGGCATGATCCTCACATATTTTTCATGAAACACCACTTTTGCCCCTGTAACTAGTACATGAGGCCCTTTGTCTTTCAAATTAGTTTCTTTAATGCTATAACCTAACACCCATTTCAGTCTATAAAAAGTAATCTGTAAATATTTTAACTACAACAAGCAAAGATCTGTAGGGAACTCCTAACATTTGCTGTCTGGCTTATAGCTTCAAATGAATATTTGCCAATAGTCAAAGTCAGATTTGAACTTACTTTTAAAAATGTGCAGTAGTTGTCAATGACCAGGAGAAGCTAACTTGACTGTTCATATCTTTAACAGCACCTTTCATTTTGGCCTTCTAAAACTTAAGCACATCAAAACATTGTAATATTTTGTAACATTCTGATGCCGTAAATGACCATGCTGGGATTCTATGATGTATTCTATGATGCCGTAACTCTTTCTATTGGGAAAAGCCCCTTTTTATTTATGGTCCAGTGGAGAAAAAAGAAGGACAGCATAAGGGGTAAGTCTGTGGCTGTTGTGCAAGTATTCTCATTAGGAATTCAAAAAGCCTATGACTTGTATAATTTTTCATATATTATCTTCTTTTTTACACTTTCTGGCACTCGGACGCTGCAGTGGCGAACATCCTGTGGCGGGAAGAAGGTAGTGTGATCACTATATATATATATTTTAATGTTTGTTATCCAGGAACAAGATTTGACTCATTGGTAATCCAGCTGTACCCATGGATATTTAAAAGTTTGTTACTGGCAGAGGTTACTGAAACTAGAAATAAATAAAGCCTCTTTCAAAAGTAATCTCTATATTTCCTTGTAGGATAAAGGCTATCTAAACTAGATGGCTTACATTACTCTTGGTAAAAGTCCAGATCTCATTTTGTTAGCTACAGAAATGCTGTCTTCCTTTTCATTTCAGTTTCTTTGTTTTTCTGTACATAAATTAGAAACATTATCATTACGTGCAGTGCATGCCTAAAATACCACCTGAGTCATGTGATTGTTGGAGGGCAGGTAATCATGTGATGTTCTTAGCTTTGTACCTTCCACAGACAGACAGGATGGTTTTCCATTTCCTGTCATCACTTAACTCAGTGCCCACCAGAGCAGGCACACATCCCACTTCTGTTATCCGAGGTAGCAAAACTGGTAGTTAGTGTCTTCTTCTAAATTTGTTGAGCTGTTGTTTTTGTTAGCAGCAGTTTGCTGAAAAAGCTGAAGGAAGTACATGTGAGCCCTCACCTTCCTGGTCGTATTGTGCTAGTAGTGGAATTTAAGTAGCTAGCAGCAAATAACAGTTTTAAAGTGGTAATTCAGTTTTTCAGCAGGGTGTGTGTTTTTCAGTCAGTATGAAACAAAGAGTGAATTGTGATCAAGGTTTGGTGAAATGCCCCAAGATAGATTTATGACTGTCGCACGGCAGCTGTCAGTGTCAACACCACCACTAACATGTGCATCCTGATAACTTCTTTTTTACACCTTGACAACTCTGCTGTCAGTGTAAGCATTGCTCCGCAACTGTGCACCTGCTAATTAGTAGCCGTTGTTTGCTGTTAGGTGACAAAGCTGCAAACACACTCTTTGGAGCCAATTTCAGATCCATTATCCACAAGAAGTTTTAATGGGCTGCCTAACTGTGTGACAACTGCATTTTTATATTCTTTTACTCTCTTAAGGCCCCCAAATTTTTTATCTGTTTTGTTACAGATGCTTGTTCATCACTTGTCTGTATGTCGTTGATGATCAGGCTGTATACCCGTGTGTCTGTTTTGATTCCAGGCCTGAGTGTGGGAAACATGTTCTATGTTTTCTCGGATGAAGGGATAACGATACTGCAGCCTGGCGACTGTGAGATTCGTCGTCACATCAAGCAGAGTGAGAGGATTGTGGCCAGCTATGTGAGTGCTCAAAAACCTTGGCCATACTCATTAAATTAATATCTAGTGCTACCTTAGTCTAATTAAATTAAAAACCTCTGGCACTCCGGTGTTAAACTAAAAATCCAAGCAACAAGTTTCTCTTTAGCTGTTTTTAATACATGTTTTATAATGAATGTCTGTGATTAACCATTGCTCGCTTTCACCACCAAAAATCGGTCTCTAATCGCTTTTTGCCAGTGTCACATCCAGAGGAATAAAATTTAATTAGACTTCAGGTTAAGCATGCTAAATATATCAGAAAGTGAAAACTTTTGAGTTCTATACTGAACATTACTTTTATTGCCCAAATGTACAAAATATTGGAAGAAAACATTATCCTTTATTTTAGTGTTTAAATGTACTTTTCCTTGTAAAATAAAAGAAAAATACAAAAAAAAAACTTCCCCCAATCCAGCAATTATAGCTGTGGAGACATTTACAATTAATGTATAATGTGAAAGACAAGACACTTAGTGTGAGATCATGTAAGGTGTACAGGGGCTGAAGCACTTATACTTGCACTAATAACTTTTTGACCTCAATTATCAGTTTTTTAGGGCCTCATAGACTTGGGACATAATATACTGTCACAACCAGTTGTATTAGAAACTAAGTAATCCAGAAAATATTTTGCCCATTATTGGTTAATCACATGTACAATTAATGTCAGCAAACATAATTTTACTTTATGCCCATGAAATCTGTTACAAATATGCACACAGTCATAAGATCCTGCTGGTGTGGGTTACCACCCTTTAAGTAATGTGCACTACTAATATCACCATCTTATGTAGAATGTTCTGTGTTATAGGCAGGGACATTCTCACATTTCTAATCTACTTAAGATTTATTACATATTAGATAAAAGCCTTTTTATTTTTTAAAAAGCATTTTACTGTAATAGGGTAAATTATGCATCATCATCATGCAAGTTGCCATCTAATCACTGCCGATTCATCAAGAAAATACGTTTTAAGTCCACAGAAAGAGTGTTCACACCCCTCCAGGGTCTGGCACAGGCACAAGACATGAAAAGAAATAACGAATAAAGGTGAACCTCCTCACACTGTTTACAAAGCTCTCTAATTTATATTAAAACCACTGTAGTCTTCACAATGCAAAACACCCATGTGAAAAGAACAGGGGTCAGGTAGTGAGACCACATAATGACCTGCCCACCAACAATCACATGGGTACATTACTAGACAAAACATGCCAAATTCATTTGTAGTGCAGATTCTATTTTTTTAGCTCGAGTTAATCATGTTTAATCAGTAATTATAAGCCTAAAATTCACTTTTTGATGATGTTCATGTGATCTTTTTTCTGCGTATTCATATATTTTATTGTTTTTGTTAGGAGGAAATTTGTCCCAAAAGTGAGGGCATTACACCTCAACACTGTGTGTGGGCCTCAGCGGTCAGTGTGAGGGACAAATACATCTACGTCTCCCAACCTCTTCAGAAACGACTGCTGGTCATTGATACTCAAGCGCAAAAAGTTGTGCAGGTAGGCACTAACACTCCTTAGCTAAGACCATATCCTTCTGAGGGTTGATGATTGACTTGCTTTGGTTTAACATCAAATATTGTGGAGTTATAAATTATATTCATACAAAATCTAGAATTTTATCTGTTTGTACGCTTTGTTTTCTTTTCTGTTCGCTACTCGATATATTTTTACATGGTATAATTTGTTAGAACAAGGTTATTGGAACATTATAAACAAAAGTATTGTGCCTTCTAAATGCAATCAAATACAGCTGAAGTAAAATCCATCCATCCTTCAAGCAGCTTATACAAACCCGGATTGTGGATGGGATTCTGAAACCTATCCCAGCGTTCATAGGGTGAAAGGCGGACCATCCAGTCAAACACATTCATGCACACAGTCACACCCAGGGGCAATTTAGCATCTCCAATTTGCCTGACGTGCATGTCTTTGGACAGTGGTAGGAAATCGGAGCACCAGCAGAAACTAATGCAACCTTGGAGAGAACATGCAAACTCCACACAGAAAGGACCTGGGAAAGGACCTCCCCGGCCGGGAGTTTCTCACTGTGAGGTGACAGCGCTAACCACTGCACCACCATGCCACCTGCTGAAACAAAATGACAAATAAAAAAAACATTATTGCAAAAACACTGTCCCAAAGTGCATAAAACAAATTAAGGTTGCGGTTTTAATATGGTCACGTGCAAAAGTTTGTACACTCTTTCAAAATTGGTCTGAAGATAATAAATACATGGTTGAGTGCAAAAAGTCAAATTTTGTTGATTTTCTAAGTAACAATAAGGTAAAACATCCTTTACAGGAATATATTTAAATATGACACTTTTCTGTAAGTTGTAAGACATTTCTATTTATTTGTTTATAGTTTAATAAATGGACAATGTATTGGATATGGAAGATGTGCCATAACTTGTGCATAGGACACATTTGATTTGATTTAATTATTTTTTTTATTGTATGTTTCAATAGAAAATTCAGTAAATTAATTGTGCATTGCATTTGTTCCTTGATTCAGATGTGTACTTATTTTCACATGTGACAGTAAGCATTTTGTTTTGTTTTGTTATTTTTGCTGTTGTTAGTGTTGTTTCATCATTCATGGATTTTGATGCAAGCATGGTGTGGTCATCCAAGACTGGATGTAATACAGACATAGCAGACAGCACCCAAACTTATTCAACATACACTACTTACAGCCATCTGAGTATTAATCACAGGATATTCAACAGATAGCATATAATATACTACATTATTTGTATTTAGGAAACACCCTGATGAGATATAATTAGTGCTGTAAAGGGGGTTTTCTCATTAAGACATCATTTATAAGTTTAAATTATAACTAGATACTTTAAAACAATATTATGTTTCAAGTAAATTAATATGACATAATAAACACTAGGTTATCATGATTGTGAGGGAAATTGAGGTGTGTGTGTGTGTGTGTGTGTGTGTGTGTGTGTGTGTGTGTGTGTGTGTGTGTGTGTGTGTGTGTGTGTGTG
>JBBIGB010000022.1:2217405-2228125 GCA_037577075.1 Alestopetersius hilgendorfi | reverse complement strand
GCATATACATTACCCCCTATTTCTTCCACGCGTCTGGTGATTGTACTCGCCGACAGACTCACAGCATTAAAGACATCTTTCTTCTTGGGACACACCTCCTCCACGACAACATTCAAACATTTCTTGACAAACTCTCCCTCAGTGAAAGGTAATATAAACATGAAAACCTCTGAATAGATTGTCATTGCTTCATCTTGTCTCAGCAGAGCAACATAGATTCCTTATATGGCAGGTCTAGCAGCTGTATTTGTGCTTCTTTTAACAAATTAAGGAATGTGAGAAGGAAACAAAGCCCTAAAGCCAAGAAAGATTGGACAAATCCATTGGAGCATCAGCTAATTTCACTGTTTTATGTAATGAAAAAAACTATGTGTTCTTGAACATGGCCACCCATCAATTTATGTAAATATGAGTCAAGTATCTGGGGTAGGAGTTTTTAGTAGGATTTTAGTTTAAGCCTGGCATTGCCTTGTACAAATGTAAACTTTTAATGTTTTACATTGATAAGACAACTTTAAATCATTTGTCTACATACAGAAAATACTGTGTTTAAAAGAAATATGAAAAAAAAAAATAATAATTAGTCTGTAGATTGCATGGTTTGGGGCATGACGTGTCCCAAGCCAGTTTAGGGCCAGTAAGAGCTGAGTGGTGAATCAGTTAAGAGTCCAATCACAAATCAGTCAAGACTGAGCCTAAGTCAAGGTTCAAGATGTGAAACCTGTTAAAAGCAAACATAAACCAAGTCACTTGTCAAAACAACATGCAGCTTGAGTGCAATTTGAGTCTGAGTATCTGGTATGAGATATGTTTTCAAGATAATTGTTTTTGCTGAGTTGGGTGAAAAGCGACATTTAAAATAAAGTTTAAAATGTGGAACAGTGCGGCAGTAAAATTTTGTTTTCAGAGCGAATCATGCCAGTTTGCCTCACTGATCTAAAGTCGTGTCAATTAATTTCCTCCAGGATTAATAAAGTATTCTGATTCTGATTCTGATTCTGATGTCAAGTAGGTGTTTATTGTCATACACAGTACAGAGTTAAATGAAACATGTTCCTCAAGGATCCTGTTGTAACACAAAGAACAAAAACAGAAACACCATGTTCTGTATCTTAGCAGAAGGACCCCACTCAGTTTTGAACGTTAGCCATCAAGGTCACAGCCCTCCCTCCTTCTTTCTATAGTACAGAGTGGTACATAGCTGGTAGAAAAAAAGGAGTGCAACCCTCCCATTACCCACAAGACTTCTCTGTTCCGCATCAGCGCGGGGTGGACAACAGCCTGACCCTGATTGCAGAAGTGGTTAATCCACTTGTTGTGGCCACAAATCTGGGCCCACAGCTCCTGCTTGTGGATTTCTCATTAGAGTCAGGCTGTACCACTCTGAAAAGGTCAAGGGGCTATTTGTTAGTTATTTTTGACAGTTTAGCATAGAAAAAACGATTGGACTATTAAAATACCAACAAGATAATTATACCTTATATGCCAGTTCGACAACAGGCCAAAAACTTAGTGAAAGTAAATAAATAAACAACATTTCCATACTGTTTACTTACAATGCACTCAATGCATCCTACAATGCACTCTACAATGTTCTAGTTTTCCATTGTGTGGTTCATATTAGGGCCTTTCATTCATAGGTGCAGTGCTCTCAGAACGTCTGAGAGAACACTGAAAATCTGGGAGGTTTTTTTTATTTAAATTTGGAAATAAACAACACACAGGCTTAACATTGTGAAAAATGAAGAAATATTCCAGATTCTGAACTTTTGTCCACCTCTGTACATACAGGTTTTCATAAACTACAACACAGCATCTTTTTCTTTTTTTCCCATCACAGGCTGTGGAAACTGACCCGGTACCAGTAAAGCTCTTCTATGACAAGTCTCATGACCAGGTGTGGGTGCTGAGCTGGGGAGATACACAGAAAACCCATCCTACTTTACAGGTTAGAAATGAGAATGCTCTAATTAAACCAAATGTTTAATTAATTTCAGAGTATATAAATAAATATTGCATTTTAAATCTGCTTGTCCGTATCATGGAAAATTTGATTTTGGTGAAGTATGTCAAAATATACTATTCACTCAACGGTCCATACACGACAACTGAGAAACAAATGCTTTTAATCACAAAACAAATGCATGTTTGCCTGTTCAGTGTAATGGGTTTATTAAGACTTATGTTTTGTAGTTTTTTTTTTTTTTTTTTGTGGTGACAACAACAATGTGCTTTGGTGGTGTACAGTATGCAATTTGGCCAAAGTCCCATTTTCTGTTGTTTGAAATCCTGAGTTAAGCAGCAGATCCCCTGTGCTAGACAGTGACGTTAGCCCTTTTGGATATTTAATGACAGTGGGTGTGAATATTGTATGGACGCTTTGGGGGATTTAGCTGCAGGGTAGCCTCTCTGTTGCCTTACTTTTGGGAAAGCCATTGCCGTCATGATGTTTATGACTTGCCGGGATTGTGAGATGTTCAGAATTGGCAGGGGAGCACTGCAGGACTCAGCACCTATTATTTATGTCTTTCACCAAACTAAAATCCCATTAATACGTCGTAAGGCAGTAGTCTCCACACTGTGATAAAAAACACCTTATTAACAAGGGAATCTATTTCAGTCCTCATCACCAGGTTTCCCCATCATTGTGGTTATCCTGACGTTCATTTGTCCAAGAACTGCATGGCCACACATGAAGATTAGGGCAAGGAACGATCTTTTTATCATCCCTCTGGCTTATTTAATTCAAATTTTTACTCATTGCGTGGGAACGAAAAGGCATTTTCCATCTTTACTTGCTCAGACTGCCCACACAGAGCTGCTCAGTAATAATGAATTGTCCCTGAAATGGGCATGAATCATTCTAAAATGCTAAAGAGCAGATTTTACAGGGAAGCTGTATAATGGGCTGTGGGGCATTTGGATCCTCACCACAAATAAATGGCTTGATAATAGCATGATCATTCAGAACACGAGTAATTGACCTGGGCATCTGCAATTTGTGGAAGCTAGAGGCAATGCTCTCATTCAAGTGGTGCAATATCACACCAAGCATATTTATAAATGACTCAGTATGCTTAGTCAAAAGCCTGAATTTGATTATAAATTCATTAGTTTAAACAAACGAGCAAATTAAGGGAGACAAAGTTGCATTTTATTTGCATGGCCCAAGTCCCACTATCATCAGTGGTATTGTGTTTTCTAGAAAGATAAATGCTTAGTTTGCATCATCCACACTGCTTAATTTATAAACACTGATTTGTTTCCTGAAAACACTGAATCTGTTGTTTACAGAGATGAGAGATGAGAGATGTGTTCTATAAACATGATTCTGCAATGTTCTCACAGCATTACCATCACTGTGCTCCTCAGACATCATTTAAGATTCATTCATGAATTCATTCATAATCTATAGTTTAAATCCCTCTTAGCTCAAGGCCCTTTTACACTTGCTGACTGGACTGTGTCTTATATCTCAAAAATGTGGATTTTAAACGGATAAACAGATAAAAATCTGATTGTTCAAACCACTTTTGTCATTGCTATGTATAAATATCGAGATGATGCTGCATTTGACTGGTTCTCCAGCACCATGAAAATAATGAATATCAATGCTGCCAAAGGTCTTTGCCCAAGGTGTGTAGCCAAGCTCTAGCATTATGAACTACCAAAAAAACAAAAATTAGCGAATGGAAGTCCATATTACGATGATGTAGCAGTATTATGGACAGTTGTGGATGTCCTTCCTTAGTATTTGTCCTTTAGTTGCAACAGCAAAGCTGTTTTATTTTCGCATTGGATTCTGAAGAACCTTGATAGTTTTGGTAAGCGCAAGGCACATTAATAGCACAGCAGTCACTGGCAATGTCCAAACACCGTGCAGGGCTCGATTAAGCATTTGTCATGAAAGCCGCAGGGTGGCCCCTACACAAACATACTCCATTACTGCGGCGATAAGACAAGATAAATCTTGAAAGCAGTGGCTCTGTGTCTATATTTATCCACAAGTCTTTTATGTTCCATAGGGTGGATTTTGTTCCTGTTTCCTTCCATCTGTTTGCTGCATTATATAGCATATTTTGTGTCGCAGTGTTTGAAATATTGACATTTTGGCTCACATTAGCATTGCACTGTTTCAGGTCATCGCGCAGGCAAGTGTAGGGGAGCTGCACCACACCGTCCGCACCCAGTTCCAACGAGTAGAGGACTTCTACATCCCACCCACAAACCTGATTATCACCCACATTAGGTATGAGATGTCAGCTGCCTTGGTGTAACCTCTAAAAACTCATCAATATTGTAATTCCTAAAAGGATAAAATGGTAATTGTAATTAAAAGGAGAGTGCTTAGTGAATATCAAAAAAGACTATTAACCTTTCTTTGACCGATGTCGTCTCAGGTTTGGCTTTGTCTTTGTGAAAGCGGAGGCTGCGGTGCATAAAATTGACCTGGAGACCCTCCATCGTGTCAAGACCATCAGTTTGAAGAACTATAGCTGCGTGCCAGCGAGCATGGCATACACTCACTTGAGCGGCTACTACTTCATCCAGTGCCAAAAGAAGCATGATTCCAAACTCCAGCTTCTGCTCGACAGTGTCACTGATGCTGTTGTCGGCCTAAACCATGGCATTGCTGGACGTCCTTTCGTGTCACCTGACGGCCGCTATGTGGTCACGGTGGATGACCAGAGCAGCAAGCTTAAAGTTCAGACTATCTCCTTCCAGGGTGAACTCCAGCTAGGCTCAGAGTTGGACATCCCAGCTGCCGTGTCAGACCTAGTGTTCCAGCCCTCTTTTGCAGAGTCCTACCAGTATGTCGTGGTGACCTCCTCGGCTCAAGGTTCCAGTCTGCTCTTCTCCGACCTGTCCATGGGGACGAGCAAAGCGGTCAGAGGTCTGAAAGAACCACTTTCCATCAAGCGCTGGCCCTGGGGAAGCACCAACAGGGTGGTGGTGTCCAGTGGCCTGTTTGGGAAGTACTTGGTCACACCATCAGCAGAGTCGCTCTTTGTTCTGGACGGCAGACAGAGCAGCCTTCACTGTGAGGTGTCAGACATCAAGCGAGGAAATACAGTGGTCTGGGTTGGTGAGGTATGAGCCATGGACCACTGGCCGGTTCCACACCCAATGGAAAACTTTTGAATGGACATGAAATAACAACCGTGGGACTGAGTGAGAGGAACACACACGGGTTGCTGTAAGAAAAGAACACACACAGACACAAAAAAGAAATAGAGTAATTGACATTTATTAAGGAAACCTATATGTTAGAGGGAATTGGGTGAAGGTGCCCTTCAGTGCAGCAGTGATCTATGAGCACTCACCCTACCAAGAGATGTACATTTTTTTGCACTTACTTGTAACACTACAGATATAGTATGTTAAGCAAAAGAAGAAAGGAAAAATGGCAACTTCTGAAAATGAACTATGCACAAAGCTAATATTTAGTTCTTTAGACTACAGCTTTTTGTTCCTTTTGTATTTTAGTTTTTCTATTGTATGTTATTTTCCAGAATGTCTGTCCTTCACCATTGCTGCATATAATCACTATAAGAAGTATGTCTGTCAAACAAAAAAATGTGTGTTTTTGAAGCTACGTTCCTCTGTCTCTTGCTAGTGAACATAACTGTGTCTGTCTACTTTGTCCAGATGTTTCCTTACTAGACTCAAATCAGTGGTTTGTCTTTGTTTAGGTATGTTCACACTCCACCAAGTTCTGTTTTTCAATCATGAAATTTACTGAAGCAAAAAATTTATGAGACCGTGTCTAAATCTAGATCACGTGAAGTTGTGAAAACCCCTACTAGCTACACGTCATCTGTTACCCTCAAAGCCTGTCTGGTGCAAATTGATTTCTATTAAATAGACACACTGAAGTTCTGTCTGATCCACATCCTTTTTCATAACGACTCATTTTGTTTGTTGATACTTTCAAGGCCCTCTGGCATTTATAGTGTATATATCTGCAAATTTGTATGTGGTGCTCCAGCACCTTATAGGAATGAGCCCACCATAAATCGTGGTAACCTTTTATTAGAAATGCCACAAAACATTTGGATCAGGAAGAATGAAAGTAATCATATAACAAAGGTGGTAGCCTAGAGGTAGGATACTTGCCTCTGGACCAAGAGGTCATGGGTTCAAATCCTACCTCCAGCACCACCACTGGGTCCCTGAGCAAGACCCTTAACCCCCGAGTTGCTCCAGGGAGAGACTGCCCCCTGTAGTTAAGGATTGGAAGTCGCTTTGTATAAAAAGTGTCTGATAAATGCCATAAATATAATGTAAATGAACAAAAAAATATGATTTAGGCCTAATGTATTAATACACTACCACTGAAATATTAAATGCTTTCATTCATATAAAACCAATAGTGTAGCTGATAAGTGTGTAGAACTACGACGCTGCTAATCTACAAATGTATAGGTTACAATTAATTTGTAAGAAGCTGTTAAACCGAGGATATTTTAATTGTGTTTTTGTTAAGTTAAGGGAGGGGGTGCTATAGATTATTTTGGTCCATATAGAGTTAGTTCCACTAAAGCTGTATGAGTCATAATCAATAGCTAATAGCTGCTAAACAATAGTTAAACTTGTTTCTTGCTGTACCACATTAAATGGCACATTGGTTACATGTAGACGACTTGTTAGGACATGATTATTTTCTTTACAGTTCTTTTCAGCATGGTTCCTGGAGAAAATACAGAGTGATAGTGCAGCTTAAGCAATTCCCTGGTAGCTATTGTATTTCTGGAGGTTTCTAGGGAGTTGCTAGGTTAGGACAGTGGTGCTAAGTGGTTACTGTGGTGTCCCATGTACTTGCTAGGTTGTTGCTAACTGTTGGCCCCTTGCAAGGGTGTTGCTATGTGGTTACTCTGGTGTTCTAAATGATAACAGTGGTATCTCGTTGTTGGTAGTGTATTTTGTCATTTTGAAATATAAGTGGGGCACACAAACCCCCCATTCATTTACATGATTAAAAAGCCGTATAAAAACACATTCCTTTCGATCAGGCCGTACAAGTTTGTTGTGGCTGTTATAGCATTCCTCTCTATGTCATTTCTAGGTTACAAGTAAGTAAGGTGGAGCGATGCTAGAAGAAAGTCAGATGGGGCACCATTGTAAGATTTCCAAAGATCTCCAACCACTATTTAACAGCCTCAAAAGGGTTGTTAAATAGTGAAAAAAAAAGCTCAAAATTTTCAAATCATGTGTTTTACACTTAGATGAAGTTGATTTATAAAGTGGAAATTAATAAATTAATAAATAAATGGTCGATTAATAAAGTGGAAATGTGAAAAATAGGTTGTCAGAATAAGTGATGACATAGTGAGAGCAAAAGTGTCTCTACTCCATCAGACAATATGAAAATTCTCTGTGGTATGTGATAGCAGTAGCTGTTGGCATTGAATCTGAATTGTTAGTGCTGCTGCTTGCAGTTTACAAGTAGCATTTAGATGCTAAAACTGGTATCCTGAGTTGTTGTCCTGACACTGTTATCTTCAAGAATTTTTATTGGAATGATATACATTTTATTTTACATGGAAAGAGGTTATTAAATCTATAGAATAGTAATCTCAGTGCACTAGCTAGAGTACCAGTGTCACAAGGGCCAGGTCTAACCGGCTCCCGTGATTTACCTCGGGGTAAGGACCAGGCTGGGAAGCAGGTATCCATGCTGTGGTTGACTTTTGTTTATAAACAAAACAAAACAGAAACAAAAATCTGGCACAAGGGCCGCTAGAAACATGAACAAGAATGTGAAAAACAGGACTCAGACAAGGCATAAATGAGACGATGGACAGACAAGCGTGGTCTACACAAACAGAACTTAAATACAAACAGTAATCAAAGAACAAAACACAAACAGGTGAAAACCAAAACACGTGACAAATGAACTAAACAGACATGAACATCAAAATAAAAGTCCCATGAAAAAACAAAAAGCAGTGGCCCCTAGTGGCTACTGACCCAACCGTGACAACCAGCAGTCTATGTCCAGCCTAAAAATCCTCTGATTCCCGTTAAGACTATTAAACATATAAGTTTAGTGTGTTATACATTAACTTAATTTTCTTAACACTTTAGTGTGGTAACATCACATACCATGATAAAAGGTTAGGTCATTACTGTGATCATTTTTAATGTGATAATATATTTTTTAAACCAGTGTATGCCTATTTATAATTTAATATTTAATATTTTGAGATCCTACCCCCATAAATAGAGTGAAAAAGCTGTAAAACACCTTTGAGTGTAATTTCTAATCAAAATATTTAGTATTTTTAATATGACTCTGGTAGTGTATCTATACTTTAGGCCTAGATCATAAATTTGGATAATGTTTCTCCAAGACCTTAAATATACTAGTTTTGGTAGCTGGCAAAAAGGGCCAACATGGCCTGCCACTGCAAAAAGAGGGGGGTGGGCTGGATTTCAAGGTTTAGCATTGGAATGATAGGAATAATAGAAAGATCAGTCAAGGACTGCTTTTTATTATGCTTATATTATGTATATTCTTATATCATTTCCTTTATATTGTCTTAAATTATGTTCCTAATAATGAAATAATAGCCCAAGATTGATCATTCTTTATGACATTTGTGAATGCCCCTGTAAAGTGTATATGTGGGAAACTCTACTGGATTTAGGGTGCACAGGCTAAAGTCCACAAAAAAAAAGGTCATGAGTTGGTCACAGTTCTGGCTGATAGGGAAGTTTGACTTGCACCTCCAGGAAATAAGTGATTTCATCATCAGACTCCAAGATTCAGGCAACATAGACCATTGTCGGGCTGATGTAAATCAATTAAATCCAGCCAGTTTAGACAATTCTATGTTCATATATTGTAAGCTGCTAAACTGCATTGAAATGTACAGTATAGGATACAGGTTTGTTAGCATCCAAGACAGCCAATTGGATAAGCTTGAAGTCAATGTTATAGGACATGTGCACATGAAATATGTAAGTTCAAGTGTAATTTATTATAAATCCCATTTTTACCACTTAATTCAGTTTATCAGAGTCAGGTAACAGTACCATTCTAGTTTCTTGCCTCCACATCCATCACCTGCACATGGCTTTGAGTTTGCATCCTTTAAATGTAAATGTCCCAGTTAAAGAACATTTAAAGAAACCCAACCAGAACCTAAATCATGTCAATGTGCTAGGCATTAGACTCGTTGTGATTTTATTGTTCTTGTTAGAACACTGAAAGAAAAATATGTATAGATTTGATTTTGTGTGTTCTGCTTTACAACAAAAACTGGTTTGTAAAAAAAAAAACTAATAAAAAAATCAATAAAAAAGTGCAGCTGTGTCATATAAATTGCCTTCTAAATAAAAATGGATACTTCACAAAGCTCTATGAAAAATGTTGATACAAGAGAATGTTAAGCATCATTTCAGACACATTTTCATTTAATTTAGTGCAAAACACACACACACGCACACACACACACACACACATACACACACACACACACTCTCTCTCTCTCACTACACACATACATACTATATATAAATACCAGGGTAGCTTAAACACTTGCACTTGAATGTAGTTTTATTATGGTTTATTTTTTACACTTTAGTATAAAGGTCAAAAAAGGAGATCTGTGAATTAATACACATAGAATACTGCAGCAACCTGCAGCAACCAGCAAAGTATTTCACAAGCAACCACCTCTGCCTTACCACAACTTACCACACCCATGGTTTTCTCTTGGGCAACTTAAGCTAAGATGGATGAATGGAGCCAGCTTTGAAGATACGCTTGTGCTGTGACTTTGTTGGTTGCTGGAAACTGGTTTCTAAGGTATGGGATTTGATTTAAATTTTCGTACACAGACACCTGCACTTTTTTATATTTGTCCTAAAATATAAGCGATTATGCCTAAAGTGTGTCCATAACTGGTAGCGTGTCAACAGTTATGAAATCAGAGGGAGCGGGGAGAGTTTCACGAAGGGTCTATGTGAGCATTTCTTCACCTAGTAATAGGTGGGTGGTTTCAGTGGGTAGTGAAACATTATATACAGGATTTACCTGAAGCAGGCTTCATACCATGGGGGCCCTCTCTTCTGCAGCTCCTATGGAATCAATTCCCCGATAACATCAAAACAGCATACAACTTGGAAATCGTTTAAATCTCTCGATAAAATCTGCCAGTATATATAAAACCACTAGGGGATGTTACTTTAACACCTACCTAAACATCACTGCAGACCAAGTACACCCCTTCATGCCAACAGTGTCCCCACAGTGCTTTCAGCAGGATAATGCTGTTGATAATGTACAGAATACAGTTTGAGAAACATCACAGAGTTTATCTCCCCAGATCTCTATCCAATCAAGTATATGTTTGATGTGTTAGTCCGATCCATGGAGTCCCTGCCTCATAACTTATAGGACATAAAGGATCTGCTGCTAACGTCTTGGTGCAGATAAAACAGCACACCTTCTGAGGTCTTCTGGAGTCCATGCCTTAGAGTTAGCACTGTTTTGACTGCACAGGAAAACATTCAGAGAGGTTTCTTTGTTTCTGTAGGATGAATCCCAGCAAACAAAATCTACATAACAGTCTTTCAAGAGGTTTTAAAAATATATATGCATTTAATTTGTTTGGCATTGTTTTGTTTGTAACACCTATAATAATAATAATAATAATAATAATAATAATAATAATAATAATAATAATAATAATAATAATAATAATAATTTTTA
>JBBIGB010000022.1:2180294-2195635 GCA_037577075.1 Alestopetersius hilgendorfi | reverse complement strand
TCAGCTCACTGCACCGCATGTCCTTGAGGTGTCTCTCTCTCTCTCTCTCTTTCTCCCTCTCTCTCTCTCTCTCTCTCCCTCTCTCTATCTCTCTCTCTCCCTCTCTCTCTCTCTCTCTCTCTCTCTCTCTCTCTCTCTCTCTCCCTCCCTCTTTCATAACAGGACGTAGTCATCCATTAACAGCTCCCATCGTCCACAAAGTGACCCCGCCGGCCCACTTTCTCCTCCTCCCTTTTGCTCTCTGACCCTCTCTCCACCTACACCATTTTTTTACCCTTCCCCCAACCCCCCCGAAATGTTCACCGTGAGTCACCTCAACAGGTTTACTCCCCCTGAACTGATACGGGTTAGTGACTACGCCACCCACCTACCCCGAGTCCCTTATCGACCGGGGACAGAAGAGAGAAAGTGAAGAAGTGATGGCCGGACAAATGGAGCAAACTGCAGCACAAAAAGACCTGGATGTAATGTGACCTGAGGCCTAATCTAATAACACAGCAGGAGAATACCCTCGGTTCTTATGACATGGATTCCAATGGAAACATATCCCCAGCTGCTGGCGCTGTTGGAATAGTGTCCTTTCACTGACTTTTCCACAGTTTGACAGTAATTTCTTAACTTTCCTCTACCTTTTACTGAGTAAACCATCGGTTCTATATCACTGGACAGACTTGGCAGTTCCATTATGCCAGCCAACGGACGGCCATGATGGCCCGTTTCCCACCCAGAGAGAGCAACACCTGTAGTGTTCTAATAATTTTTCTATGCTGAAACCATGTACTGAATTTTATAGGCTCTATAGCAGGAAGTGGACAGGATTAAAATTGATACAAAATACAGGAATTTCCTCTATTACAGGCACTACACTATAATTTCATTTCCGTCCAGACTTTCTATATCAGTGTTTTTCTCCCTCTGCCCCTGAGAAAATGACAGGTCGAGCTACCTACAGTTTTTCGCTGAACTCTTTTAACCCCATCTAGACACCTATTTCTGTGATTTTCCAGGCAGATGCCACGTCATTTTAGAAAAAAAGGTTTTGACTGCTGCTACTCATCATATTTGGTCTCTTAGTGGGTAGCCATATCAAACTAAATGACGGTGGCTTTGGAAGAATCTCTTAGCCACTCATTTGATCCAACTGGTACAACTTCCCATTTGTTTTATACAAACATCTAAACTCATTTAATAAAGCAGTTACACATATTGCAGAAATGTCTTAATTTTAATGTTAACTTTGTTAAGTTTTGAGTATATATGCTTGAAGCATTATTTTGAGTGCAACATTAATCAATTAAAATACATTTTGTCCATCTAAGCATACAAATCATGGCATAATGAATTAGTAACAAAACGGCCATTCATTTAGCAATTTAATATTGTACTGGTGTGAATTAAATGTAATTGAACTAAACTTCATATATCACTGAATTCAGTGATTGGCCTGGTGAACTGTCCAGGGTGTTTTGCCCTGTGAGCACTAGAAAATGAATTGAACTGAATTGAATTGAATTGAATTGAATTGAACTGATCTGAACTGAGTTGAACTGAACTGAACTGAACTGAATTGAATTAAATGGAGCTGAACTGAATCTATTTGAATTGCTGACCTTCATGTCCAGACTCTCCGTCTGAAATGTTAGCAGAGACAGCCCCACAAACACAACCTGGAGACTTGTCGGCTCCTCACTGCCCTTAGGAGTGCTTCAGTGCAAATATGCTAATAATGTGTTAACTGCAGGGCGCAGAGAGCATTAGCACTCTACTCACTGGTTTTTAATGTCAATTAAAATCAAGAGCGTGACAAGCCCTCCATAAAGCAACTGCTCCATGACAGTAGCCGCTCCCTCTGGCTGCTCTATGGTCCTTGAATGAGTTATGTTAATTGCTGCCCCCAGTGGCCAAAATGCCATTCCGATTTGCATATGGCGCCTCCTCTGTCTCCGCTGGCTTTGGGAACAGTGGGCCTTGCTGGACTGACACTTTATTGGATTGGATTGATGCTTTGTGACATCTGCCGTGGCAATGGGGCTCACTCGATCTTTTGTGCTCCCTCAGATTCGATAGACACAAATGGAACTTGCCAAGGCCTCATTTGGAGCCGCCGCCACGGACCTGCTGTCCCTCCAGGCAGGCTTGATGGGAAAAAGACTGTGACTGATGTTTATGAAATGTTCAGCGTCATCTGGAACACACACTCACATGTTTAAACCCCAAATCGCTCACACAGAACCCCATTCTGATAATACTGACGTACTGCCTGTGAGCTTGAAATGAACATACTGCACTTTAGATCATACAAATCATGGCACACACAAGGAGTAATCACAGTAAATCATGCGGTACTTAGACGATTTCTGTCTGCTTGCATAAAGAAAGAATCTGCGCTGCCTCTTAGCTTGATTGTGAGCAGGGTGCGGGTGTCAAGATAAATAAATTAGACTCTTTAGACTCTGGATATTTATCTTAAGGCAATTTTAGAGTAACAAAACTATAAGGACATGACTGTTTATAAGGACAAGAAGTTTAATGTAACATCACAATTATGCATACATTCATTACTGCAGTATTCTTATCAGTACGCATATTCTTATGAAGCCAAAAGAGAAAACAAGAGCTGCGGTATTTGGAACTATACGGCAAATTCTTTCAGCTAAGACCTTTCCTCTAAGGTGTAAGCTGTGGCTTACAAGCCAGGTAGTTCCTGCTGTCAGATTTGAGTGAATATACTGCAGGTTGTACTGGAGCTCACCCTAACTGAAGGAGGGCACAGCCCAGACTATTCGTTTGTCAGTCGTAGCGGCCGAACCATCCATATTTAAAGAAGGATCCTGCCTCTCGCTTCATAGCCACACAATGGAGTTGGATTGGGTTGGGCCACGTTTATTTAAGCCTGCACTTCTTTCCACTTGAGACAATAAGGTCTGTTTTTACGAATCATCTCAGGAATTGGTGATCTAAAATCAGTTTTTATAACATACCTTCAGAGGTATTTTATACAAGGTTAGTCCTCCTTTGTGAATGCAACCCCTAGTGTACTGTTCATTTCAGAGTTCAGAGTCATATTGTGTTTTAAACCAGCTACACTGGAACTATTTGAGGGATGTTTTGGGGATAGATTTATGTAAAAGACTTGGGTGAGTATTGTTGATTAGTTACATTTTCTAACCAAAGTTCTAAACCAAAGAAGCAGAAGTTGTACTGCAAACAAACATGTACATTTAATTTTTTGTAAAACTAGGTTTTAACATGAGTGGTTGCTATTTCTCAACATTTTTTATCTCCCTCCTCCTTGCAACGGTTCTTCTTGTATTTTTTACCTATCCTAGTTACTTAACAGTAACCTGAAAAGGAGGTTAAAGCATCAATGACAGTTATTTTGGATAATCTCTTCTGGTGCTACTTCACAAGCTCAAAGAATCCAAACAGATGGAAAGTATTCTCAAAGATGTATGACCAACCCATTGTAGCATAATTTACTCAAATAAATCAAAGGGTTAAGAGCCAAGCTACAAACCAACCTTGAAAGGATAGAAAATAAATCTACTTAACAAGCAATCAATTAAATTAACCACCTGGATGCACACATTCAAATAAAGCAAACAGCAATATGGCCAAGTTAGACATTGCTGTGTGTAGAGCAGAGCAAAGAGTGCATCAGACAGGATTAAGATGACATTTCCGTGACTGTCTGTGGAATAAGAAGGAGAATAACCTCTATGGTAGAATTTGTCCGATCTGCTGAGGTTTGTTTTTGAAGCCTGTCCATGCTCAGCTTTGACCAGATGACTCCTATCTGTAACCCTTGTCCAAACGGCCGAGGGTGAGGAGCCTTCAAAGAAGGATTTTTTTTCTCTACACAGCTATGTCCCATTGCCAGATGGGATCAAAAACTACAGTGAAATGGAGGAAGCGAAAGCATTATCCGTCCTCAAAAGCCACAGCCAAAGTGCTCCAGATCTGTCTGCTTGAGAAACGGAAACAAGCGTGGCAGCTCCTCTAGCCCATTTCAGGCTCCTTCAGGCTCTTCAGACGCATCGGAAAAGCAATCTCGGGCCGACAATCAGCATGTAATGAGAGTAAGAATCTCCCCCAGCACAAAACAAACCACTGCGAACAACAGTCTGTGAGATGCATATCTGGTGAGCCTCCCTAATCCCATTTGCTTTCTGCCTCCTTTCGTTTCCCTTGTACGTCCGCTGCGGGACAGAGAGGCCTCTCCAGAGCAAAAGGGGGTAATCAAAGAGGGATTTGTCTGTTTTATCAGAGGGCTACAGAGTGCCTCTCCTTTGTGCCCAGAGGAGATTAGGCTTTTAAAAAAAAAGCAGGGAGCGAAATCAAGACCCCACACTGAACATGCAAATCTATTTGTGGTAACAGAAAGTCATTTCAGTTGATCAAAGAGCTCCATGTTCAAACATAAGTGAGTCAACACGAGTGGACTGTCCTAGTAGACTGTGCTTAATACCCTCAATGATAGGGCTTGACACCAACAGTTCTGAGCTATTCAGCTTGTCTTTTCTAGGCTCTCCGCTGACGATCTTCATTGAATTCAATTAGTGCTTTTTTCAGTTTAGTCTACAATTTTGTTTGGTGCAATATGTCATATGTTGCTATTTAAAAGCATATCCATTTTAAAAAAGAGTTTTTAACAACTGTATCACTCATGTTACTGCAAACAAGCACTTCCTCTACTCTTCCCCTACTGGATGTCTTTCCCAGGTGTGAATCTTTAGTCCTCTCTTCCTTTTATTCAGCCACATATGAGGACTTTTGGACATTTAAGGTCCTACCACAGGATCTCAGTGTGGTTCAAGTCAGGACTTTGTCTAGGTCACTCGAAAATCTTAGTTATGTTTCTTTTGAGTCAGTCAGAGGTGGACGCATGTGTTTCATTCTACATAAAACAGCTGATCTTAAGCCTTAGATCATGTCTTTTGTAACGTCCACCTGCTGAGAAGATTCAACACTGTTCCCCACGTGAAAGAAGATGTTCTTACTGTGATTTGTTTCCAGCCATTAGAAAGGACTCTGTAACAATCTCTAAACTTTCTAACTTTCTTTCTCATCACTTTTGATGTTTCACCAGCTTGTGGCAAGTGTGCTGCTTTAAACCTTCTTCAGTAGTGCCATTGCTGATAATGTATTTATTGCTGGTAATCTATTTAGATTATATGTAGATGTTTAGATCCAACAGTGTTGGCAAGCTGGGGAATGCTTAGCCTAAATTATCCTAATTATTACCTAAATTCAGTTAATTATTTGAATGAGTAACTAAGAGGAACATTTACTTTTTCCAGTTAGTGATTTTTCTGCAGTTTTGTTTTCCTTTAATACACTAAATAAACATGTAACACTGTAGTTTCTGTTCACTCAGCATGTCTTTGTCTTCTGTTTAAGTTTGCCGAAGATCTGAAACATGAAGCGTGACAATTATGCAGAAATAATGCATATTCTTGCATATTCTTGATTTACAAATATTCAAAGTTACACCACAGCATTCCATGTCCTTGCAGAAGGCACTGGTGGCCAAACACCTGGCACAGCTGCAAGAACAGATTAAGGGGGCATATGCTGCCTGCTGCATTCTGGAATGCCCGTCTTGGGACTGGCAATAAAAGTGGTAAGTAATCCACCCACCCCAAGCCCCTTCGTCCTTACCCAGCGAGCCGCTCCGTGCCAAGCCCTGGAGATCAGTCAAGGATACGAGGCAAAACCTGCCAAGAGCAGTAAAGCATAATATTCCTCTGTTAATGAATGGATAGCCTATGCCATGACTGGCTATCATTTATCTGCACTAATGGAACATAGCAAAGCTGCTGTTCCAGGGCCAGTTTAGTCATTTTCAAATGTTATGGTTGAGGTGTGAAAGACTGTTCCCAGAGCAGCTCTCAGGGCTGGCCGCACCCTGAAGCTCATTTATATCCTATCTAAATGGGTTGGCTGACCTGGCCGAATCTCTGGCACATGGTAATGTCTTCAGTCTTAAACCTCCTTATGGCCCTGACCTTTATGGGACCTGAATGTGCAAATTGCTCTTCATCACAGGAAGGTTTTTCCAAATCTGAAATGTGCTGTGCACTAGTCATTATGCCTCAAAGCCGTCATATATCACTTCCGTGATCTCGAGCTGTATAGATTTCTAATATGGTGCTACAATTGGCTGAGAAGGTGGAACAAAGAGGGCTCCTGAGTCGGGGAAAAGAACATTCATAGGAAATTCAATATGAGCGATGGAGAAATACACAATGACAAATGGCCTTGGATTGAAGACCTAGGTGGAATGGGTTTTCTAAGGTCAAACAGAGTTTTGTTGAAATTTTATGAGCTGACGTAAGCTAAGAGTCAGTATGTCAGATCATAATACTACATCCATGTTTTGGACTGAGTGAAGCATGATGGACTTGTGAATGTGCTCCTCACACGTGCTATTACAGTTGCTAAATAAGAAGACCATGATAATGACAGTTCATACTGAATACATTCATGCATATTCATACATAAATGTCTAATATTTGGCAGAAATTGAAAGGTGATGCTAAGTAAGGATGCACAATCATCACACAATAATGCAGCAATTGCTTTCCTATCTGGTTACTATCAACAATACTGTGAAACATTTTGACTGAATTTTCTCTGAATCCATTATAAAAGTCATGGTTTAAGATTCACAATCAGAAAAGCAGACAGTATTTTTTTAAACGCAATCCAATCAAAAACAATTGTGTTTGAACCTATTACTAGTCTAGTAGTTTTAACCTAATATGACTTACCAAGATATACTGTAACAACAACAACAACAACAACAACCATAATAATAATAATAATATTAATAATAATAAAAATCATCATCATCATCATCATCATCATCATCATCATCATCAACAACAACATCATCATCATTATAAAACTTTAAGATGTCACTGTGTCACCTTTGCTATTGAGCTAATGAGTGAAATTTTTATTTTTAGTAAAATTCATAAAGCAGTGACTGTCATGCTGAGTGATGTTTTGATGTTTTTTTTCCCCACTTTCCACCAAACAGTCAAATAGTGAGAAACTAACCTCAGCTTGACCCCATTGATAAGAGCATGCTGACTGTCAGTGATTTGGTTCTTTAATATGAGAACATATAATGTCAGAGAGAAGCTTTATTGCCTATAAAACATTCACATTTACTATCTGAGCTTTTAGATTTTTAGGTTATTTGAAAATGATAAAATACAATTAATAAAACATTAGCACTGGAAGCTATCTTTAAGAAAAGCCAACAAGACGTTCAGCTTGAGCCTAGAGCTCTGGCACTTCCTTCACCTACAAGGCATTTTACTTTGTTCTTCAAAATCACTATGAAACCTTGCTGAACACTTTCTTTTGAAAAGGTCATTCAGAGTGATCAAACTAACAGAAAAAAGAGGAGATGATAATGGGTGAGACAGTATGCTGAGTGCTCTTTCTTCTTCTCAGTCACAGTTTGACGTGCAGGATCACCTCCGTATTTCAAACTTACAGTTTCCTCTCTGAAGACAGCAGGAAGCCTGGCGTCTTTGCTTTTTTTGAAAATCGCCTTGCACCGTTTGCACTCCGTTGCAAAAAAGGAAAGGAAAGGTGAATTAATTAAATGACAAAGACCTGAAATGGTGGGACGTCCTTGGTCACAACAAACTCAAAGAGTTTGCCATAATTCATTTACCTTTTCTCTAAATAGCCTCTTTGGGGAGTGATATATTGCCCCCAGGCGACATGGAATATTGCAAAATGGGATATGAAGTTGTGAAAGTGGGGCTATATTAGATTCGCTGCCACCTCTAGCCCATGCCACAATTGCTGTCAAAGGAGCAGTTGAGCCAGAAATGACACCAAACTGCCATGCTTGCAAAGTGACTGCGAGTGGAAAGTGTAAGGACGCGGTAATTCTCCTACGAGGCATTAGCATTAGCAGAAAATGCATTAGCAACGATTAAAAATCCATTGTGCTAACAACATGCCATTCTCATCTAATCAAAAGGTCTATATTGCGTAGCCCTCCTCCATTTTGCTATGAGGAAGGCTTGCAATTTTGGTGCATCCCTGGCCTTAGTGGGTTCTTAATCTTCTTTATGAGTCTTGCAACAGGGGTCAAAATATAATCTAGATAAATAAAGTGTTTCATCTACAGACTCAACTGAGCAAGCCCACCCAGGTATACGCTTTGAGTAGTGTATTAGATAATGTTCATGTATATTTAAGCCTTGTGGGGATGGGGAATATGACCGCTAGCTTCACTCACCTATAATTAGCTTCATAAGATATACCATCACTGTGTGGGAAACATGATTACAGCCCTTGCTGATGTGGATTTAGTTTTATCTCCAACATTAGAACATAAGAACATTTTTTATAATATGCAGAAGTAATCAGTGTGGCCAAAAGTATGTGGACAGCCAATTCAAATACTTAGGTTCAAACGCTTTAGCCACATCACTAGGTCTGTTAAGCCAAGCACGGCGCCCTGCAGTCTCCAAAGACCAACACTGCCAGCAGAATGTGACACCGTCATAGAATGGCACTTTTTTCCGCAAGTCATTACATACATGTAGATCTACTCAGTCAACTGTAAGCCCTATTATTGTAAAAGAGAAGCATCAAGGAACAACAACAGCTCAGCCACAGAGAAGTATACCATTTAAACTCACAGAATGGGGCTGTCAAGTGCAAAAGCACATAAAACTGCCTATCTCTGATGATTCACTCACTACAAAGTTCCAAACTGCTTGTGGGAGTATCATTAGCACTAGAACTGTGTGTCACAAGTTTCATGAAATAGATTTCTATTACTAAGCAGCTGCAGATAAGCGGTAGGTATCTATGCCGGTGAAGGGTAATGATAATGCAACCACACACAAAGAAATGTTACAGTTATATGCTTCCAACGGTTTGGGAAAGGCCCTTTACTGTTCCAGTGCACAAAAGAGCCTTCCAAAAAAGGCTATACAAATTTCCTCCAACATTATTTAACAGAATGTTCTTATAGTTCACAATGTCCATATAAGGTTCACATTGACCATATTGTATATAATTATGATTTACTCTAATTAAGGCTCTAGACTTAAAAGAGGTTACAGAAAACCAGTTCATTTTTATAATAGAAGCTGCAACACCCAGGGTTAATCCATGCAGCAATCATATAAATTACCATTTCACTTGTTATTATTTATTACAACAGGCCATGATAAACGTAACTTAATGCTAAATGTAATGGTTTGTTATGCATATCTCAGATGCAGATACATGAGGTGAGAGTAATTGGGTATTATCCTGATCGGTGTAAGCTTAATGATGCTTAATGATGTGAAGATCGATTCTCAGGGCCATCAAGGAGGGAGGGCATGCATGGACCGCACACTTTGCCAAACACAGTCTTTAAATAATGCTCACAGGCTTCAAAAGGAAGAAGCCCATTATTATTATCAAACTTTTTCTGTCCTGCTGGGCACTTGTCGCTGTCATTTTTGCCTTTAGGGTCACCTCTTTAGGGGGCAGGGTGTTAGTTGAGTTTGAGAGATATTAAAGCAAATGCACACAAACTCAGCACGACGTGTCTTACTGATGAACAATTCAGTTTACACAGGCTGTATAATTCCCAGACCTCTGTCTGAAACAACGTGTAAAGCAAATGCATGGACTATTTGACACTATTTGTGACATATTTGCACTCATGACTAAAAGCCACAACTCCTGACTGCAACAAGAGGAGATCCGGCATTCTTTGCCACGGTGATGCACAGTGAGGGTAGATATTTTGAGTACTGTAATGAGGTGAAACCAGGCTGTGACCCAAACCTTGAGAGAGAAAAAATATTCTCCCAGAGGACATTCACACCATAGGACACTCTGACCAGAGGATGATGTCATTCAAAGGTGAGGTGAGAATTGCTTGGGAAAATATTACCTTTTTTTCTTGACTGAGCTGCTGCATGATTGACAGGGCCATCTTTAGGGCGGTGGAATGCATGAGGTGATTATGATTTCCCCCGTGAACCAAAGGCCGTGCGTTTGCATATCTCGTCCTCGGCCATATTGAAAAAAAATGATGAAATGTGTAATTTTCATTCGAGTTACTCTGTGATGGCTCTGAAAGATGTACTGAAAGACAATAAGTGTCTGGATATAGACGACACGCCATAAACTGGTGAGAAAATTAAGATGAATGACAGAAATATTAGCATTAGCTTTAGCTAATAATACAGGTGATAAGGCTGAGAGCTGTAAGAAAAAAGTGGGTCAGACTTCAAACAAGATTAGGGATTTTTTAATAAAATTTGAAGCACTCTGAAAGGATTAAGTGCTTTAAAGCATACAATGATGTTGGCTTGACCTTTGTATAGCAGCCTTGCAAAACAATTTGCAGCTGATTTGGATGAAGTTCCTCTTGAACTGTTTACTTCAGTAACACAGATGGGATTTATTTCTTTTGGAGTCAATGGGGGGCAGTTAAATGTAACTTTTTATGGTGACCTTGTATGCATAGTATGATCATTCTAAGAAAGTGGCCAGTGAGTGTTTTTCTAATAAAATGGCAAGTGTATGATTCTAATGGGGTTGTTTTGAAGGGTAGATTTGTCTGATTCTCTTATCCAGAATGAATTACAATCATTTGTTACAGGAACATTCCCCCTCGAGACACTGAAGGTTAAGTGTCTTGTTCAAGGAGACAGTGGTAGGAAGTGTGTGTGTGGGGGTTGTACCTGCAACTTTGTGGTCATCAAGTTCATAGACAAGTGTTACTACCACCCCAGTGGGTTCTCACCCCTCACTGCATGCATTTCAACACGGAGGGACACATTAATTCATGAATGCAGATACAATGCAAATCTGAAATACATGTTCACAATGTGTCTGAATTTAATGGTTGCCTTCTTTAACTTCAGCTTATTGACTTATGCACAGCCCCACCTATTAAATACTCACCAGCCTAGTAGTTAGGGCATTTGCCCCGCAATCAGAAAGTTCAGGTTCGATTCCCAAAACCGCTAGGCACCTCTGAGGTACCCTGAGCAAGGTATCGTCCCCACACACTGCTCCCCGGGCGCTGTGTTCCTGGCTGCCACCTGCTTCACTTGGTGAATGGATTAACTGCAGAGGAAGTATTTCGTGCTGTTCACACTGTGTGCTGTGGTGTGTTCACATATGACCAGATTGTCACTTTCACTGAGGTGCAGGTTTTAAGAGGCAGTAAAATAACAAAGTCATCAACAAGCTTGAAGCTAAAACCAGAAATTAAAATGCAGTGATTTACATTTACGGCATTTATCAGACGCTTTTATCCAAAGCAACTTCCATTCTCTACCTACAGGGGACATTCTCCCTGGAGCAACTTGGGGTTAAGGGTCTTGCTCAGCGACCCAGTGGTGGTGCTGAAGGTAGGATTCGAACCTGTGACCTCTTGGTCCAGAGGCAAGTATCCTACCCACTGAGCTACCTCCACCTCCACCCCTTTATTTATGTTAGTAAATAAAGATTTTTGTCATCTAACATTCTCCAGAATTTTATTATAGATAACGACAGAGTATTCTGTTTTCAGATTTACCACTAGTTTGTTGTCATAAACATTACATAAAAAACATTAGAAGGCACATGTAGGTTCACTGGGTGTTTCGGAGTTCAGAAGTTATTTCATATTAAAAAACAATTTCTTACACTTTGTTCATTCAGCGATTTAATTATGTGGACATTTTGAAAAAAATCCCATTTGAATGAAGCCACCTTTACCTTTTGAAATAGTTATAGTCTCCTGTTTTGACTTGTGTTGACTTTCTGGTAGAAAACAGTCCAGTTCCCCGAGCTTGTTCTAAAATATGGAACACTGCTCTCAAAACTGTCTAATCTAAGAGTATGTTGTTGCATCCTCAAGGACAGCATGACGCCCTCCCTAGCCGAAGAGGGGGAGCAGAAACTCTTAATTGAGTGCACCAAATAGGACACAAATGTCACACAGGACATTGTGAGCTATATCAATAAATAGAAGTGTAAAAAAGAATGTGCTGCCAACAAGTGAAACATTTAGCCCCAGATGGTCTTGGGTAAATCTCATGAATAATAAGAAATGGCTTTGCGTGTCCTTTATTTCCAATGACGTTTTTTAAAAATATGTTAGAATGACAGAAATTTACAATAGAACAGCTGGCCAAATAACACATCAAAGTCAACAGAGAGTGGGGGAGATTGAGAGAGGGAGAAAAATATCACAACCCATACATATCACCTTGATAGCCATGAACAAAATACCTTCTTGACTGGAAATATAGGCATAAACTCTCAATATTGCAGTGGCTCAATTTATGAATAGTCTACGAATCTACTCATTGATAACACAGGTCAAAAACATTTTTTTTTTGTAATCATCAGAAACCACAACACACTTTTCTAAATCATTTTTTGAGTAATATTAGATTTGCACACAACTAAATCCACCTCACAAATGAACTAAACTAAAAAGAAAAGATAAACAAATACAAGATCATGAACATTCTACCTAAAGTGAGCTTACATTTCTTTTCATAAAACCAAACCGACTAGCTTTTTCAGCACAACAAACACTACAAACAAAGACCACCACTCCAGTTCTCTTTCTCCTCTCCTCCACCTTTATCGTAAGGAAGTTTTTATCTCCTCTCCAGACTCCCTCCAGCACCTCCTAGGAAACACAAACATAAACACAGCCACACACCGCCAAAGTACATGCAACAATACCATAACACTTCCCCACCAAAAAATAAATAAAAATCAGGGGAACAGGATAAGGACATCATTGCCCTTTTTATGTTCCATGACAATGTCAAAGAGTTGAATGAGCAAAGCCCACCTTATCAAACGCTGTCTTTTGTTGCACATCCCAGAAAGAAAAACCAAGGGGTTAAGGTCCATGTACACTGTAGTAGGGGAGGGACTCAGATTGACCTCAAAATGCTCCAAAGCCAAAACTACTCTCGCCTTTTCAAAGGTGCTATAATGAGTCTGGTAGGAATTCAACTTTTTGGGAAAAAAACTGGATAATCAATCTTCATGTCATCTTCCTGTATCAAAATTTCCCCAACACCCACATCTAACGCTTCTACATCCAGTTTAAAAGGATGTGCAAAATCTGGAGTAGCTAAAACTAGCTCAGTGCAGAGCAAGTACTTTACATTGTATAAAGCATGTTGACAAATTTCAGTGCACACATACGAACAATAATACCATACCAAGAAACCTGCCAACTGAACAATAATACCCTGCCATACCAACTTTTTTACCCAGATATCTAATTGTGGCTTGACTAAACTCACATCTTGCTAAATTCAGAGTTAGGTTGGCTTTATTAAAGCATTGGAAGACCTCCTGCAGGGCAGTCAAATGATCAGGCCAGATCATCCAGATACGCAGAACAGTTTGGTACCGATTGCAATCCAAAGGTCATGACGGTCTACTGCATAAACAAATCTGGGGTCACAAAAAAATTCTGAAGCCTGGTTTGTAATGGGGACTTGCCAATGTCCAACTTGGTTACATATTTGCCAGACCCAACACGGTCTATACAGTCTTCGACCCGAGGCAATGGGAAAGAATATGGACGGGTCACTGTGTTTACACACCTGTAGTCGGTACAAAACGGAAACGTAACATCAGGCTTAGGCACAAGCAAACACTGGGAACTCCAAGGACTACAACTAGGCACCGCCAAACAATGATCCAATACTGTGCCTCTTGTTGTATGGCCTTTCACTCCTTGGGATTCACCCGATAAGCATTTTGCTTAATTGGAGAATTACCTGTCACCCCAATATCATGTTTCAAAACAGAGGTCTGCTGGGGTACATCTGTAAACAAATCAGGAAAATGAGAGATTAAAGATTTTATATCATTATCCTGCTCTTGAGGCAAATGTACAAGCAACCCATTCAGATTGACCAATATCAGTGTTATTCAGTCTAGCTGTCAGTTGTACTGCTGAAAAAGACGATTCATCAGACCTATCCTGATATATTGAGGTGGTTGTTAACACTCTTCTCCACTGTTTTCACAGCTTCTACAGTGTCATCTCAAGCAAAATATGTCTTTAGCATATTGATATGGCAAACTCTGCGTTTTCTTTTTCTGTCAGGTGTGCTAATAATGTAATTAGTGTCACTGAGTCTCTTCATAACCCTATAAGGTCCCACAAATTGAGCCTGTAATAAAGAGAAAAACCAAAGGCGACAAAACCAACACCTGATCATGGGGTTTGAATTCATGGCACACGGCCCCTTTGTCATAATGAATCGGTGAAGACGCGAGAGACTGTTTAGCAGCTTCACAAGCACAATGCAACCTTTTCTGAAGTTTAGCGACATAATCAAGCACATTAATTCTAACAGGTCTCTCCCCTAACAGTTTTAGAGGCCCTTGCACTGTATGACCAAACACCAGTTGAGCCAAACTAAACCAAGTGGGATCCTGCACAACCTCCTGCAATGAGAACAAGAGATATGATAAACCCTCATCCCAAACATTACCAATCCCAAGACAGAACATTCGAAGCTGTGTTTCCGGAGTTTGGTGAATCTCTCCAACACCTCTTGAGATTCAGGGCGATAAGTTGATGAGGTGATAGGGGCCACTGACAGTAGTTCTAGCACCTGAGAGCTTAATAGTAAAGACCCCTGATCAGTTTAAATAACTCAAGGGAGATCAAATACTGAACAGAACTGCATAAGTGCTTTAGACACTGACTTGGCTGTAATAGAGCACAAAGGAACAGCTTCTGAAAAACGAGTCACCATACAGATTATTGCAAGTTTGTACTAATGTGCAGCACGAGTCCTGGGCAGAGGCACCACACAATCAATCAATAATCGGTCAAAGGTTCGCCAACAGGTGGAATCGGCTGTAGTGGAGCACATGGCACCTCTTGGTTGGGATTCCAAGCCACCTGACACACATGACATATTCTACAGTACTTTACTATATCAGATTTAAACCCAGGCCAGAAGAAATACTGTAATATCCACTTATGTGTTTTACTGATACCCAGATGTCCTGATAAAACATGGTCATGCGCTAGCTGCATTACGCCAAGCATATATTCAACTGACACCACAATCTGATCAGGCCAACAGAGGGTGACCACTTCCACATTAACAGGCCTTCATTCACCTGTGTCACGAGGTTGGGCGTAAGGCCAACACTCTGAGCTTTCTTGGGAAGCAGGAAAGGAGCAGGCTTGGGACCAAGGCTTCATGCTTACTTTGGGTTTTATTCAGAATAGAAATAAAAGGTGGCACGCGGGCCAAAGAAAAACCAGAACGAGAATACAAGATACAACTCAGGAGCTCAAAACAAAT
>JBBIGB010000022.1:2106238-2128125 GCA_037577075.1 Alestopetersius hilgendorfi | reverse complement strand
TAAATCCGTGCTAAAATATCAAGGTGAAAGTCATCATAGCTTGCGTAGTATAGACCCAGCTCCCAACCCAACTTTGTCAATAGATTAACGGCGATATTTTTTTAATCGCGCGATAAGAGTCTCACATTAACGCCGTTAACGGCCCACCACTAATATATATTTATTTGAATATATATTTGAATGTCATCAGCATAGGAATGGTAGGAAATGTCTTTAAATGATTGTATAATACCTGTTAAAGGAAGAATATATAAAAGGGAATAATAATGGACCCCTTGGGGAACCCCGCATTAAGTCAGTAACTGTAAAAGGACTACAAGAATACACAGTAACTCGTTTCTTCATTACAGAAAAAAGTGATCACTGTAGCACGTCCTGAACAGCAATAGACCCAACACAAATCAATTTATCTTTAGTTATCATGAAAAACAGAATAAATCAAAAATGTCTTACCAACGAGAGCCATCAGTTATGTATGTCCAAAAAATAAGGCAGAAAAGAAAGCCAACCCTGAGCCAACCCAAACCCTAATAAGGAGACGGGACCTTCTACTGACGAAACGTTTTGGAAGTCACAACCCCTCACTCAGGCCAAGATTTCAAGATCCTACATTGTGTACATTCCACAACGATGAGCTGTTGAAAAATGTAAGAGTTTTGACATACAGGAAATGAGGTGGTTTAAACAGAAGCCCAGTCTTTGCCTAATTATGTAAAAACGGAGAAGGGAGTCCTAACAAGAGCAGACTGTTCACATGATGAAAGGCAACTTACACAGCACATGCTTGGGCACTGAATAACCCTTAAAATCAATATTCAAATGGTGCAGTAATCCAGACATGGCTGATTTCTCCTGCCTATACTCATGGAGCGTAGTGAGGATGACCTGTGGTGAGTAAACTGTTCTGTTTAGTCTCCAATGCACAATAAATGCAGGGCTAGAGAGGCTGCTGTAAATCAGTAAAACGGACGCCCAAAATTGTCAGCGAATGCTGGAATGCTGCACTAAAGGACCAGAAGAGGTCACTGCTTGCAATGGTTTTTCATTTGTAAGTATTTTACTTGCTCTTGAAATGGACCAACTAACAGCATGTGTTTAAAACAGTCTTTGTGGTTTAGTCGTGTAGTTGTGAGTCATTCAGTGCAGTCAAAATTTTCCCATGTTTTTTGACATTTAAAAATAGCTAGAGAATAAAATAAAAGAAAAAAAAGAAAAAAAGGTGGCACCCTAATTTTACTATTCAAAAAACACATTCAGATGTACTTTCACACCGTTCATTTCGAAAAAGTGGTAGCTGATAAAGAAACTGGGGCTCTGAAAGGGGAAAACCGGAGGCTGTGGTCCGCCTGAGAGAAACAGGATGCTGCAAGTTGCTCTTTCTGGCTAGCCAGCTCAGGAAACAGGGCCAGGGCCAGCTTGACCACGCTGAGAAGCACAGTGGAGGCTAAACGCTTGGTCTGGCTGAGGTGCCTGAGCTGGCAGATGCTTCCGGCCAACACTTCACAGCTGCTACAAGTACAGGCATTCCAATGCTGAGCCATACCCCACCCTTCGCACCTCGTAGTCTTGCCACATTGTACCCAGGTTGAAATGTTTCATTCAATTCTCCAGAAATAGTTAGTCTTGAAAGGCTTGGAACGTGGTCGACTGGCACTGGTGCGCTTACGGAATCATGGCCTTAGGATGCATGAGGTAGTGCTCTGCCCATTTGTCCACTTACCAGATTTCACTGGTTAAGCCTTCTGGGGTTTTACGCTACATCCCTCCAGCTGGCTCCCTGAATACAAGTGAAGAAGGCCATTCAAAACAAACAATAGCAAGACACCAACTACATAAAAAGGAAAACAGACCAGCCCCCTGCAATTTAGATTTATAGATGCCCATGACATTCCATAAGGGCGTATAATAGACTGGATAATCAATAACATCAAGGTAATGGAGATATCTGGTTGAATAGCTGTGAAGCATGGGTGAAACTTAAGCTCAATGGCTGAAGCAGAGGCAAGTAATTAGATGGTGAATAATGGTGTTAGGATGATATGCAGAGGGGGAAGGGATAATTGCATGCTTTGCAATGATACTGATTGTGTTTTATGTCATGAGCAACTAGGCAACTGCTATTAATATCTACAGTCTGCCAAAAAGTATGAAATGACAGCTGTCTTATATGTTTAATGCATGTCAGGCTAAAATACAATTTTAGCTAGATTCCATGGCACTCTGCAAATACAGTTATGCTACAGGATTTTTGTGACAGATCTACAGTGCAACAAAATGACAACTTCCTTTTTTGGAAAAACAATCTCTTGGTGTAATCAGTGTGTCCGAAAACGTGCACTTGCGCACTTTTAGTGCGCTATTTTAGGGCGTAGTGTGCTCACACTGAAAACCGAGCTAAAATCCGACAGAAAACGCAGTGCAGAACGATGCACACTATTCGCAATAAACGGGCGCCATTTTGACCACGAAGTGGAGGGGGCGGAACTTTCAACGTGTTTTCGAGTTGGATAACGGCGGCAAACAGTGAAATACAAGCCCAAGTGGAGACAGCTGGTTCATATAAATGTGAGTAGCGTTAATAAAGTTATTGTACTGATGGACACTGCGGTAAATCCAGCAGATATTCTGGCGGCTGGAGAATCGCCAGCAAACGTGAGTCCGTCACTTCCGCTAAGTGCAAAACGTTAAACGTGTTCCGTTTAGGACAGCACTGACCCACAGCAGTGCGCACTACAGAAGGCAGTGCACACTACACACTAAATCTCAGTGCACTGACGGTAGTGCGCGATTTCGGACACCCGGCTTGTTTTGCCTACACAGGAAAAAATATCTAAAGTGAGATTGAGGTCAGCAGACTCCTTTTTTTTGTCTGTTACATGGTAGTTAGCTCTGCCATTTCACTGTACATGGGAAATCTAACCTATTTTTTTCTTATAATATTTCTTCTCACACTCATCATTCCATACCACTCTCTTTTGAAAATGGAGAGAATACAAATGCCCAAATCTGGTCCTGGAGGAGTGAGGTCCAGGACAGGTTGGTGATTTTACAACTCAAATGTTAATTGCCAGGTTTAGTGAGTGTGTTTGTAAAGGGGCACCACCAAATTGTGCCCAGATTTGGGTAACAATGAATATAAAGAAGGCTTGGCTTTCATCAATAATTCCATCACTAACGCTAAAACAGCCCAAAAAGCAGCCAAAATACAGACAACAGATTTGTATTAGATACATTAATCTCTTTCTGACTCTCAAATTCTTAAGCAAACTTGTTTGTGGCGCTGGTGAAACCAACAACAAACAAAAATAATGCTATGCATTATTTAACGATGGCTCTTAACATCTCAATATTGGCCAAACAAAGGCTGAGTGGTTTTAGCTACCCTGCCTTGGGAGGTTTTAGGTGTCATCTGGACAGGAAACTGAGGCGATAAAGATCAATATACTGTGCATTAGGCCCAGCACATCCAACCCCCCCCACCCCCCCCCAACTGTAAAATTATGAATCTTCTATACAAAAGCAAAAGCTGGGTTCTAGTCGATCACCCTGCAGAAGCAGCTTACCTTGAGCTGCTGGCAGGGATGAGTTGACTTTTGATAAGTGAAGAGTGAAGGGAAATCTATAAGCTAAACTAAGCTGAACAGGCATTACACAGCTGCAACAAAAGGTCAGATCCTGAGTACAGGTAGCCTGAAGCTGAATATTTAAGTCTAACACGTCCAGTTTCTCATTTTGGGCAGTCTTAGAGGTAGCTGAGTCTTATAAGAACGCTTATAAGAAGAAATGCATTGATCTTCTCTGAGTGTGCATTTAAAAAGTCTACAGCCAGACGTGGTCACACATTTCTGCATAAATATGACCAAAATATGCTATTATACAATTACTAAAAATGTTGGACAGTCCCAAGACTTTTTTTTCAGTCAGATGAAAAACACTTTGAAGCCAAACATGCATTTATGGTGTTGCAAACTTTGCAGGGTATCAAAACATACAATTATTTTAAAAATACGTTCAATACGCCATTCGTGTAAATGCATCAAGTGTTTTTATTCTCTATGAATCTATTTATGCGAAGTTCAATCTGCTTTTGAGGGCTTGAAGAATGCTGTAAGAAGCTGATTGCATATGAACATTGAGAAGGGGGGTAATTGCAATGGTTTTCTTAGAGCTGAATCACCACACAAACTTTATGCCTTTATTCCCACTTGTTTAGGGGTTCAATTTCATATTTCAATAAAACCTATCTGCTTTCTAGCTGCTTAAATGCCACGTACATCTAAGACTAAAGCTTGCTGCCACTAGATGCTAAAAGACTAGAGCTAAGAGCTGCTCCTTCTTCAAAACCAATCTCACCTAAGCAACATGCTGGGATTGCTGGTTATGTTAAACTCAATTCGTTGTATCATTTGAAAGGTAAAATGTGTCTTCCACAATGAATTTAACCTGTTCTAAAACCCATTATATCTTGTTATATCTCTCCATCTCATGATCACCAATTATCAAACCACTCAGAGTTTGCTGCCTTTCACTCAGAAATCTATAACAGTGCAGAAGGAAAACGTATTGTGATTTCTGATTGATACAAACAAAAGACACAAGAATGAGGTCAAAGTCTGAGGCCAAAACATATGTAACATTAGATCATGAATGTGGCCAAGCTGGCAGCACTGTGTTTACACCCAAACACTACACACACACACACACACACACACACACACACACATATGGTAACAATGTGTGCTCAATCAGGGCACTTTCATATCATAAATGCAGATGCACTAGTCTTTTACATGTGCACACAGATGACATCCTGATACAGGATACACTGCAATGCTAAAAGTAAACAAAGTCAAAATCAGACCAGGTCACGCTTCAGTGATATACCTTGTTTACTGAGGTGGTGAGACTACCCATGTGAAGTGAGATGAAAACCAATCAAAAGCAAGCAGGACAAATTCGAAAATCAGAGGATCGTGAGGGAATGAGGCTGATTTAGCAGAAATCTGAGTTTCCCTGAGACGTAAGCAGTAAACACGAAGAAAATAGATGCTAATGGCTTTCAGGGCACCATTAACAACACTGCCAGGATGTTTGCTGCAATGCCAAGTTCGAAGATGGCTGGTCACCAGGAAATAAATGGAGATGTGAAAGTGCAGCACCGCACACGGCGACTGAAGACCCATTATTGGCCGCTGAATTATGGATGACGGCGGTCCTCCAACTCAGACATATCCCAGTGCGTCACATGAGTGAAAACACAGAACTCCTGACTTAACAGAACGCTGTTCCTCTGTGCGTACAGTAGAGTGTCAAATTCAAAGTCATTCAAGCTGTACTTATATTCTTAGATCTGCTCTTGAAATGGTGAGCATTCCTCAATTGTCTTATAAGCTGACAAACATGTTAACTTTGCATAAATTTACTGTGACCAGATCACAAGACTCCAGAGAAGATGCAAACATCTACCCAAATGTACTACGTAAGCTGCAGCAGCCACACCTTAAAATGCTAATTAACATAGTGAAGACCCGTGAGTGTGTTCTGTCTGTCGTCAAAACAGAAACAGAGAAAAAAAATAAAACTTTTATCACATTTCGGGGGAACTGGTATAAATTTAATTTAAGTACATGCAATGCTTTTGATGGGAACCAGGGAACAAGTTGTTTACCACACAACTCTATAAACACAACACAAAAAGAATGTCTATTGCCATTTTATTGCTAATGAAAACAACTACTGAAAATACACAGGCAGCACCTATTTACAACATGGGCTGAACTAAAGCACACCATTTATCTCATACATCATTATGAGATATGTCCCTCAGATGTTGTTGTGAACGTATCATGATACAGTCGGTACCGCCGGGCAGACACCACTGCAATCTATCTTTTCTGTTGGTTCCAGCATAAAAACAAAATCCATTCTACTTGTAATGGTCCACCAGTTAGAATGTAACATTTCACCTTTAAGGGAAAAACGGAAATAAAAAATATTTTGGGCAAAACTTAAAATAAATCTTTATTAATTCTATTGAGAGTGCAGTTACTTTGTTGTTTGCCATTTTAATATCTTTCACTTAGTTAACTTAAGTTAATTAAGGTTTACAGACAAAAGGCACCCACAGGGAAAATTATATATATATATATTCACTCACACAAACACCAGCGCCTCTATTAGGTTCAACTTTGTTAGTACTGGGCTGGATCAAATTTTGCATTCCAAATTGTCTTAATTCTTTGTGGCACAGCTTTAACAAGTTGCTAAAAACAGACTTTGGTCTATAATGGTATGACAGCATCATGAAGTTGCAGCGAATCTGTCCATGATGCAATTTTCCCATACATTTAAATTTACATCATTTGGCTTAGGCTCTTATCCAGAGCTACTTATGTGCATGCTTTGCAGTTGATAAGTGTTATTTAATATGGACAGTTCCTTTCTCTCTCTCTTTTTGCTCTATCATCTAATTCTATTCATATTCCATTCATCCATTATCCCTAACCAGAGTCGTGGGGGTGCCAAAGCCTATTCCATCCATCTTAGGGCAAAAGTCAGACATACTTCTTGTTTTTAGACAGACTGACTGCTTCTGAAGTCGTTCTGGCAATCACTGTGATTCTGAGTCAGTTTTGATGTGTTGCACTTGACCTCATAATACTCCAAATGACATTTTACACTTTTACCAACTTAAATATTATCTTGCTTTTACAGCTTCTGTTTGCCACTGAATCAGACTGAAGTAGAGGTACTTTTGTGGATACTGTCCATATCTAAAGAACACTAAGTAACTGCAATGCCAAGTTCTGTACCTGTCCAGAGTTCTTAGGTTTGGGGAAACCTGCCTTAACGCAACACTTACAGTAACAGAACACTGGACAAAGCAAACGAGAGTAATCCTACAGGATAACTTAATGGTAACTTAATTTTAGATCATTAGTGTTAGGTTCATTGTATTTGCGACAGTAAGACCAATTTGATTAATAATTGAATAATAATGCCTGCAGCGTTCATACTGGAAATTTGAAAGTTCTGTTTATATTTATACAACAGAAGTTTCAACATCTGCAGTCAAATGCAATGCTTTGTTGACTTCTCAAGTAAAAATAAGAGCATAACATCTACAGGGAGTAAGCCTGCATAAAATAAAATGGCATATCTTCCAATATGTTACACTCAGAAAATAAAAAGTGCTTCAAAATGTATAGAACTCTGGAAGATATGTGCTTCATTTGGAAAAGAAATAAAGTGTGTAATTTGACCAAAGGTGCCTAAACATTTACATGAATTAGTATACTGAGAATTATAGATATCTTACAATACAAAAATCACTTTTTGTTGGAGCACATGAAAGTAAATTAGCAAGCGCTGGAACAGCAGTATTGTCAGAGTATTGTGTACACAGTCAGAATACAGTTAAAAATTCTGTTTCTGATTAAATTAGCTTGGAAAGGTTGGTCAAAAACAAATTTATAGCACATATATACATGCATTATATGTAGTCCATCTAACCCTCACTTTTATATTATGCATAAAAATGCACTGAAATTAAGTTCTGCATTGTTGACATTAAGTAAACACATTCTACCGAATCTAACACTGCACAAAGCTAAAACAGCTGCATGGTTCACAAGCAAGCAAAACCCACTGGACGCAAACACACACACACACACACACACACACACACACGTACACACACAGGCTTCACTTAGCGGATATCTTATGACATCACTTACTTTGGAGGACCACGGCTGCAAGCAGTTGGCATAGCAACGGACGAGGAAAGCCATTTCCCAAGCTGTGAGGGAAACTTTCCCCCTTTCACCAGACAGTCAGGAAACAAAATGAGACTAATCTCAGCTAGTTCTTCTGCACCAGAATCCACAAGGACCTCTTACAAAACAATTTATTACACTTAAAATGGATCAGTCTTCGATTCTAATTTGTCAAGTAAATTAGACCTTCAAACACTTCCAGAAAAGCAAAAAAAAAAAAAAAAAAAGAAATTAAATAAATCAGCTGTGGAAAGAGTATTGGAAGCACTCATCCACTTGCAAGTCAATGCAGCGAAAAATCCAGTGTTTTCTCAAACCATCCTAACAACTGCAGAGATTCAGTCAAGTCACTGAAGACCAGATGCATGCTCCAGTCTTTACATAAAGCATGAAAAAGAGGCACAATAAAATTTAAAGGACTGTCCCTGAACGAAGAGCAAGCCTTCCTAACTCCGAACTCCAGGCTGAGATGCAGAAAAGTCAGACGCCGCTACCGGCAGCATTCAGGATCCCCCCTGGCCAGCTCCAGCACTCTCTCAGGTCTGTCTAATAGCAGCAGACATGCATGTCTGACCATCCCCGGGACCACTAGACTGCCTGCTGTGCCCAGACTTCGAGCGTGCATCCTCGGCTGCAGCGCCCCTCTGGCTCCCCCAGGAGCAGCTTCCATCAACTGGACGCTCCGCGGGTGAAAACAGAGCATCTAATGTGGAGAGAGAAGGAGGAAAGGGGAGGAGAGCCTAGCAGAAAAAGAATGACATCACCTGTGTAGGGTGCACGAGGGAGGGTGGAATGGAGGGAGCACCAGGGTGGGGTGTGATGGTGGTGGGGGATGTACTGCATTAGGGCTATTGGCTGTCTGTTTGGAGCAAAGGAAAAAAGGGGGGCCGGGGGTGGGTTGCAGATGGTAGCATCTTTATTGATCAGAAAGCTTAGCATCTCTGCTAACCTCTGCTCTATAGAAATCATATGCATAAACAAACGACGTAAAAAACAGCTGAAAAGGCATGCTAGGTTAATGTATTCCTTCCGCACAAAGCCACTCTGCATTCTTTTGTGATCATGACAAAGGCACACTTCTGTGGAGGCACGGAAAAGGGTACTAAAAAGAGACTTAAGCGTCCCTTTTCGCATGAAAAAGGTGTTCCATAAACGGACTGACATATAAAGAGCTACCATTTACTGGGCTGTCAACGTAAGAGAAAGTGAGCCTCTTTCATGCACTCACTTTATCTCTCTCTGTAACAGCTCTTATGTGTACCACTAACTGGATAGATGGCTCAGGCTGTGGTTAAAGGATGCCTTCTCTCCTTCTAAACCGGGCCAGTAATGTGAACTGAGTCCTATTCCCAGGCTTTGCCTCTAATGCAAAAAAGAGAGAGAAAATAGCATGACATCATCTTTTTCCAAGCCAACCAATGGCAAACCAGCACATGGAGCTTTCCGATGATTGTTGTGGAAGCAGAGATGGCGAGCACGGCGCATTTTGTAGAGGGAGAGAGAGGGAGAGCATGAGCGAGAACGCGAGAAAGCCTTGCCTCCAGCTGCTGGAGGATCCCCCTCTTCCACAAATAACAAAAAAAGAGTCCGGTTTCATTGGCTGGATTGAGAGTGAGAGGCAGAATCACAGTCATTTGGTGTAAACAGAGCAGGGATGCCTCCTGTAATCTAATATCTAGGGGGGGGGGAAGCTGCACGAGTGCCAGGCAAATGTGGTTTCAAGTTAAAATCTGTGCAGATATGTGTTAGGGCTGAGCCATATTGTGAGAAAAGCCCATACTGAACTTAAACTGCTGTGTACTGCATACTGAGCCAATATACTTCATAGTACAGCATGCAGTATGAAACAGAAACTGTGTATTGTTCCACAGTTCAGAGGTGTACAGACTCGTTAGAGGCTGAGCCAATCAGACATAAAAAAAGACCCATTTTCATTAGCCCTGTAATCGTTTAGGAGCATGCACTGACCACAAGAAGAGTCTTTGGGGAAACCAACAAAAAAACACCACACACTATACTAAGTAACACAGTAGAAGATGTTCCTTTCAAGCCATCTCTGAAGTCCAAAATTGACCTATTGCTTCCTACATCTGTGAACATGTGACTCATTTCATTTTCAGTACTATGAGCTAAAAATAATTAGCAGTGGGACTCCACAAGCGAGTACGAAAAACCCATGCAAACTGTGCGGACTGTTCAGCTGCGTGGGGCCAAGTCACTGTTACAACCACATTATCTAAGCGTGTTTACAGGTAGTTAACTTTATTCGTTTATTTTATTCGTATATTCGTTAACACTTCTCGCAGACACAAGCCACTATGACCACAGTGATGCCAATGTGTGAATAAAGATTTGTGAACAATGTGGGTAAATGGGCTCCCATAAATAACAGCACTAATTAGTAGGTTTATGTAGACCTGTGGTTCCCAACCTGGGGTCCGGGCCCCCCTTAGGGGGTGCTAGAGATCGTAGGGGGTGCGCACATATTTTTGAGGTTACCAAAATTATATTTGTACACATTAAATTCATAAACTCCCAAAGTCTGAGAAACATAAAAATGTGTGTGTGTATAAGAGTATAAGAACAAAAACCTACAATAGCTTTTTATTAATTTTCTAATAAAAGTTTGTAATTAATCATTCGTGCATCTATGTGGGTAGGAGTTGGGTTTGGGGGGACTGACTTGTCTGGGACACAGGCAAGGGGGGCTTCAAGGAAAAAAGGTTGGGAACCAGTGATGTAGACAATGCTGAGTATAACGATTAGGGCTCCCCTACAATAACGTTTTATACTGTAATTTTTTTGTATCTTTAAAAATTCTTGAAAAATACTCTCCAGTCCAGGACTAGACATCTGAGCGGCACAGCTATCATTTGCCCATCATCATGAGTTCATTTCCCAGCAATACACCAGGAATCCAAGAGCGTGTAATTGGTCTCGCTCTATCTATAGTGTAGAAGTGCTTTCCCTCTCCCTCTTCACCCAGTGCAATGTTAGCCAGCGTCTGTAAGCTGATGGAGCAGAAGTGGTCGCTCATGTTCTCCTCCAAGCAAGTTAAGCTGTTTAATTAGTGGCAATTGGAAAAGATACAGTGCCTTCACATGACTCAGAAAAAGCACATGCTAGAATTCAACTTCCCAGCGTTGGAGTCATTTTGTGACTGGGGGAGTCCTAACTGGCGGGTGGAGATTGAAATGACCAAAATGTAACTGAAAATTGGGTTTAAAACAAACAAACAACAAACATGTTTGGGGCTAACCAGATGATTAGATCAGGAATGTCCTCCTGAAACCACTGCGATGCATTATAAGATGTAGCATGTCACAAATATAGCTCAGCATACTGGAATATTTGTCTAGACCAGTACAGAGTCTAGGACAGGGGTCACCAACCTTTTTGAAACTGAGAGCTACTTTACCAGTACTGAGACATACAAAGGGCTACCAGTGTGACACATCTAAACTTCACATCTAATAAACATGTTTATAATGCTTTTTTTACATATTGTCATTTGAAAATCTATATTCATGCAAACGGAATTAAAGAAGAGTAGCAACAGGATAAAATTGAGGGTTAGATGCTGCTCACTGGCGAGTTGTGCTATTTTTAGAACTGGCCACTCATGTGGTCCTTGGGGGCACCACGTTGGTGACCCCTGCTCTAGGAATTCTTGTTGTTCACATACTACTTACACAATCAGTAAAAGCAGAAGGTAATTTTAAAAAAATGTCCATATGGTTGCAACATACATCCTTAAGTACTAAAACCCCAATAGTGTATTTTTACTGTGAAGTGGTTAAAGACCTGAATTGTTTTTAACCAAAACTGTAAATAAAAATGGAAGTAAACATTCACAGATTCATTCACGTATTTCACAAACATCACAAAAGCCATTTTTGCACTCTGGCATGCAGTCCTACCTAAAATTTATGATACTGGCCAGTCACAACTGCTTGAGAATTTGTGATGTTTGAACATAAAGCTAATTTACTAAGCGATCTAAGTGCACCTGAAACTGCTGCACTGCACTCAAGATCCACAAAAAAAGGTACATCTAACAGAGACTGTAAACAACTGACAGACAGGATGTACATCCTGACTCTCTACCGCATGTGTGTATGAGTTTTTGTATGTTTGGGGGAAGATTGGAGCACCACAGCTCTTTGTCATGCATTTTTATTATTCATGCTTAGGCACCATAACACACACTCCAATGCAATGCTTCACCGATGCCTTGCTTCAGATTGTTATCCAGCTTCCATTGCAGTTTACCTAGACACACGCGTTACCGTTCTTTTTCATACCCAATCCATATCCAAAATGTAAAAAAGTTTCAACAAGATGAACAAGATTAACTTCATCAAAATATATGCACAACTGAGTTGCTTGAAATAGATATGAAATAATGCACTATAGAGAAATTAACTGACTGTATACGACTTCTTTGTGTTGATGAACACCAAGGGTCATGTGGGGTCAAATGTCGCATTTTCATTCGCTATCCAAAATAACGAGTGAACTGATATGCGAGGCCTAGTGTAATGTTTTAAAATCAAATTATTTGAGGACTAATTCAATTATCTGCCAAGTATCAGTAACCAGCACATGTTGTATCGTTGGATACTGGGTCCTCCCACTGCTGCTACAAATAATTCTTTCTGGAAGTTTCTATCAAACGAAGCAAACCAATCTAAATGACTTCGTATACATTTTATCCGTACAACCATCAGCAAAATTTCCCTTTAACAAATGGTGCCGTATAAACACCATTTATTTCAATGGGCCACAGGCAAGAACAAGTCCTACAAAGATCAGGAAGAGGTGTTTAAAGGCAAACATGTCACGGGGGACTAAAGAGGGTTTAAATATAACCAATGAAGGTGCCGAGATGTTAGCAAAAGAAGTAAGTGGTCCTGCGGCGATTCCTAAATTGATTAATGGGATGGTGATGGTGACTAATGACAACACAAAAGAGGAGCCAGAGGAAGCCCAGGGAAAAAAAATGGCGATAGCGGGGAAAGAGCGAGTGGATGAGGGAGAAACAGGGTTGTCCCAGGGGTCTCATTGTCCCCTCAGCATGGAGGAAAGTGACAGTGACATGACAGCAGGGGGCTGTAAGTCCAGCCATCATACTACAGCCCATTGGGCACAGAACAATAACACATAAGGCCAGTGAGGGGTTGAGCACACATGGGGCAGTGGCTCTGGTGCTCCTGAGTAATCAATCTCATAATGCTAATTAAGAACATGGTGGGAACAGCTTCCCCCAGAAAGCGAAGGAAAAAAATTCAATAAGTAAATTACTCGATTTGTTAAACGCTTTACTGCTCCCTCATGAGGACTGGCTTTCTCCCGATAGATGAAGGTATTTACAGAATAGAATAAAAACTATACCAATGTACACTATATAAAGTATGGATGTGTGTATTGTAAAAAATATACTTATATAAACGTAGACAAGAATATGTATGTATGTATGTACACAACGAGTATGTTTATATGTACAGAGGGGGTATATATATATATATATATATATACACTTAAGAACACTGTGTAAATATATACTGTATAAAATGTATAAAACTGATGATTCTCTTTTTTTACTTTCAGTCTAAAAACCATTTTGACCACTTTTGCATATTTTTTGACCAGGCAAAAGTTAGACTATTAAATAGCACTATTTAAACAATTTGACATTAAATCACCACCAAAATACCACTTTGTGTGACATGTCCTCCTTTTACAGCATATGACAACAGGAAATGTATGGAATGTTTGGACATGTTTACTGAGGAAGGTCAGTGGTCAACACTGCTAGGGGATTCTTCTACAATAAAGAAATTATACAGCACAAACATGGCTACTATGTTATTCATTGTGTGCAAGTGTTGTCTTTAGCCCCTCTCGCTCTACTCCGGAGCTGCAGGAATTCCTGCTATTTTTTCCTAGCTCCACATGCTTACTTCCTTCTCGGCCAGTGAGTAGAAAGGCTGTGCTCTGTTTTGTGACCTGGGGCGGCAGGTTAGCCCCCTGAGGGGGACCAATACCTGACCACCATACGGCCAGTTAGTCCTTCCATATTCAGTCACATATGTGTGTAAAAAGCCGACTGCTTGCAAATATGGGAGAGATCTATGGCTCTAAGTGGGATGAAAATGTGAGCCTTCCCCTGAGGCAGAGGAGGGAGGGGGCAGTAAGGTTGTCATCTCGGCTACCATGATGTAATCCCCTAAAATTAGCCTTCCAGAGGCACAAGCAGCATCACCAGCAGCAGTAACAGGAGCAGGAGGAGGGATGCACAGAGGGAACGAGAACAGAGCAGCTTCCAATTCCTCTAATTTGACCAATTAAAAAACGTTCACCTTACGTCAAACGAAATTAGCCACATTGTCTTTAATTTGTGCTGGTGTTACACAACTAATGTAGCAAACCTGTAAAGGTAAACTAGTAAGCTGAGAGCCTATGAGTTAGCATCAGACAAAGTGAGTATAACATAACAAATCTTGCTTTAAACTAACAGATGTTGCTTCTTACATGGTATGACTTACTATTCAAATGAAAAAATAGACCATTAAGGATGGCTGGTGTTAGCATTACAGCTACATGTGAGCTACATAACTGTTCTAAATTTTATATTATTTGTCAACCTTGTTGCTCCAGTGGAAAACTAAACAAGCAAACTCTATCAGTCTCTTTGCTGGGGGTAAACTGTGGTCCATACAGGAAAAGAAAGCTTCTTACTCTGAAAAAAGAAACAGTCTGATGTCCTCTCACCAATAGACCTTACTTGCTTAACCACTGTCTGCTCAACCTCCAACAGCTTTCTTTTCAATTCCATGTTGCTGCCAGACTTCACACTAACGCTAGCGATGCCACTACATCCTCAGCTCAAAAAGACTATTATGAGGGGAGGGGGATTAGTTCTAAAATGTAATTCACACAATTTCACACTCATCCCATTTTGCAGAATCAATCAACCAAGACAAGTTTGGAGCCTAACTAAGAGAATAGTGTAGACAAAAATCATTAAAAGTCAACAGTCACACACTAAATTTCTCTCATCCCACTCTAAGTACATTCAGATCTTCATTAGGGTGCAACAGTATTTCAACAGAATTTGAAATGTGGGACGTGGAAAACTGTGTATTTGCAATTTTCTCTTAAACCATTCCTTTAACGAGATCTTTAATTTATGAAATTGGTGGAGCCACAACAGGAGTATGTCCAAGCTCAACTGCAGAAAACAAAACTGCCAAGAAAGAGATTAGATGATCGCTCACTGCACAGACCATAAACATCCAACGTATGAGTCACAATGATTTCATGCCATTGTCAAGATGAGTGAGATGCACTTTCTCTAGATGAGACAAAGGTGAGTCACAAGTCACAAATATCAAGGTTATGCAGGTACAATTTCTTTGAATCCCTGCCAGAAAGTAGTGTAAAACACAGTCTACTCCTATGAAAAATCCTGTACGAAGCAGAACAAATAGTACACGCTTTCTTTTATTTCTGCCTCCAACACCTTGCTTAAGATTGCTCAGTAGATTCACACTGTGGACAAAGACTGGATAAAACCTATCTAGAGATTACTGAAGATTTCTGACATCTTCCCTATTCATTTGACGCCTGCTCTCAAATATCTAGCCAACCGTGAGCGCTCATCTAGAGCCGGAAATGTCTCACGGGGCAGAAAAGCGACGGCCCAGACGTCTTGCAGACTGACAGGAAACGCAACACCACAGACTATGTTCCGGCCTGGGTCGTCATCTGTCATCCTTGTGCACACAAAACAACGTTCTTCAGCGGCCTCTCAAGAAAACGTTTGTTTCATCAAACAATTGCACAACAAAAATTAAGTCACCAAGTCCGGAGGATACTAGTTGTTGCAAAAATGAACGTCAAGATTGGACTTTCGCAATCTGTGAAGAATCGAGAAATATCAACCTTGTGCACAAAATACAAACTATTGAACTCATCCCAGTAAAAAATATTATCATTCAGAAGATCCAACAGTGAACACAGTTTAAAAGCATCATGAGGGATTAGACATCTTCAATCACACAACCTCAGCAGAAGGGTGGAAACACTTCAGTAGGTTATAACCCAGGTGTCTGTGGTACAGTACACATAGTAGAGTGGTGGTGTTTAAGATTTCATTCAAATAAGTGTGAATATCTTCACTAAAGACAGGCATTAAGTATAATTCCTCCACACAAGATAAAACCTCCTGTCTACAAGCTTTTCTTGTTTCAAATATTCTCAAAAGCTGAATTCATCATATTCTAGAGTTCTAAAATTCAACAGTGGATTTGACAAAAGGGAAGCCTGTAGGCAATAATATCACACCTGTGTTGCTAATAAGTGGGTTTCTCCCAGAATTAACTCATTGTAAAATCCCCGTAGGTTACAACGGGAAAACCCCTATCAGAAACAGGGACAGTACAAGGTGAAGGATGTGCTCATAAACAGAAGTACAGGGTTTCTAGACGTGACTCGGGTCCTGTTTATACTAGACGTGACTAAGGTTGTATCTGCTGTCCTTTGACATGACATGATCAGATCATCCAAGGTGCACAAGCATGCACTATGGGCAGCTGGCTGACATAGTGGTTAGGGCATTGGCCCTGCAATCATAAGGCTGTGGGTTTGAATCCCTACTAGTGTCAACGCTGAAATTCCCTTGAGCAAGATATCGTCCCCGTACACTGCTCCCCGGGCGCACCTCGTTGGAGGCAGCCCACAGCTTCATTTGGTGAATGGGTTAAAAGCAGAGAATTTCACATTGTGTGTTCACGCATAACTATAAGGGTTAATACATTAAATTTGAAAAAATTAAACAAATTAAATAAAAACAGAAAACACACGGCCACTATGTGACTGAATTTCTAACAATTACTGCTGGGGGACATGTCTTGTCCAGCATCTGTCTTGTAACTGGGATGTTACAAAACAGATGCCTTTCTAGGATTTGCTGGACTTATTTAACTAGGTTAGGCAAGGATCTTCAAACAGTCTCACTATTGTTATGAAGTATTCAACTAGGGAAATGTCATGGTTAATACGTTTTTTTTATAGCCAACGCGTAAAGACTCTTATGTAGTTAACATTGTGCAGTAACATGCTCCCCTGACCACCTCATGAGCAATTGGATTACAAAGCTTCTCCTAGGGACAACTTACACTTTTAATACTTCTCAGTTCTCAGAGCTGCTTGTTTCTCCCAAGACGAATGATAAACCCAGGTATGAAAAGGGTGTTCGCTTTTAGAGGGCACACATTGTTTAAGAAATATTCCCTGAATCAGGACTGTTGAAAAGAATTCGTTAAGCATTCATCAGGCTACAATACATTCAGGACAGTATTTCATGACAACTCCTATGGTATCCATGCACTTGGCAAATGTTCTTATGAGTTATGTCAAGGTAATCATGCTTGTTGTACCTTTTCAAATGTTAATGTAGGTTTGTATCAGATGTCATAAAAGGCTCACGTAGGTGTTGCGTAGCCTTATGAATGTGGTCTTTCATTAAAAAGTGTTGCCATTATCACAAATGTCCTGGTGCATGTGAATATTGAAGTCAAGGTATTTCAGGGTCAGTGCTGGGAGAAACTGTATTATTTAATTTGTATACATGTAATCAAAAAAGGAAAAGATTGAGAACAAAACAGAACAGCAAGGCCATGGGGACCAAATGAGACACTGAATACAGTGAGTTTTTACCTGATTGTCCGTATAATCCTGCAGTAATGAGAACAGCAGCAAGGGTCATGGTCGGATGGAGAAAGTGAATGTAAGAGAAGAAAGGAACAACATAAATCATGCCATATAATGTTCACATGCACCTCATGAACACATTTATCAGTTCATATATGCTGTTCACTAGCAGAGCACAATTATCAACCCCTTTAATGCATGAAGTGCTGGTTAAACAAAGACAGCTGTGCTCGCAACATTACTGCTTCGAGGGGGGGCGGAGCAAAATAACTGTCAAGGTCCTACGATGAAACATGTGAACACAGATTACTAAGAACTCTAACTGAAATGCTGAAACTGGATGCTATCAGCAGGCGGGAAATCTTCCCCAGTAACCAAAATACACTACTCATGACAATAGACTCCTTGTAATATTCTAACAACAAGATCTGAAGACTGTAAATGGCAAATAACTAGTGACACAAGGGTAATGGTGGACTAGGAAATAACTAGCAAATAAACAAATGAGAATGAACTGAATTTATACTTTGAATATCAAATTGAATATGATAAAATATGATACAAAAGAATTACAGGGAGATTAGAAATACCTTACAAAATTATGTTCTGTCAACAAAGGTGACAGTGGACTTGACATGTAACCTTTTCTCTCAACTAAATTAGCATTTTCACTTGACTTCCACAAAAGGTGTCTTGAATCATATAATTAGAGCAGATTCTGTCGAAGTACCAGTGAGGCAAATAATAAAATGCTGTTAACTTACGGTTGGTGAGCCGACAGGACCCTGGCCATCTGTGATCAGCTCGCGTTCCCCTCGTGGGTTGACTTTGTGAAAGCGTCGGCGTGAGTGCCGTTCAGAGCCATCTCTCTTGAGTTCTTCTCCATCACTTGTGTTCTCCACCTGCAAAGTAGCAGAATCAGGCAGGTTCTGTGACTCCTGGTTGAACATCCAGGTTTTCCATATCACCGAAAGCCTGTGCAAGCGAAGTAGACTCATGGGGAAGGCATTAAGGCACTCCGGAACAGCGAAAAAAGCAAACAAAACACAAACGAGGAGCTACGCCTCTGAAGCTAGTGGTGCTTCTGCTAGCAGAAACAGTCATTTTCCGTTTTAAGAGTCAGACCTTGCACTGAGGCCACAGTTTCCTGTAGGAAGCCATGCGTACACAAATATCCTCTCAAAGAAGGGCCTTAGGTGAAAACAGATTTGGGCTTTACAATTTAATACAAATTAATAATAATATTAAATACAAAAACAAAAAATATATTTTTAAGCATATAAATAAATGCAAATTTAGCCATAGCGTATATTCTTAGTGATAGTAATCATTTTAATTACTTTTCTAAAAAAGCCAAGCTATTACAAAAACCAATTATTGAAAACTTGCAGAGTCTTTTCAAAGATCCCCCAAAAACCTAAGGAAAACATAAGCAAGTATAAACACCAGGAAAAAACTAAGAATTGCCACAAACAGTAAATTACACACTTCAGGTATACAGGTACACAGTATAAAGTCACTGGCAGAAGCAGAGAGTAATTTAAAGGCTCCATATTCTGCTTTTTACTTGTGTTTTACATTTTCTGCCAAATATCCACTTAATTTGTTTGTATGCTTTACCACAGACAGTTTCAATTATATTTAATATCACCCCTTTCCAACTTCTCATTTCTCTTGCTTTTAGGATTGATATACGCAAATGTCTGTTCTTATTTATTGCCTCATTCAAAAACTAAGCAAACCTATTCTTGTAACTATCACAGATGATCCAGATGATCAAGGCTGTAACCTACAAGCTGTAGGTTGTATAAGCAGAGTGCATAAATGTAGTGAATTCAAAATGTGCTGATTTTGCAGATAACTTTAACTATCAACATTTTTTTATTGGAAAAAATGGCTTCCCATGATATGGGCTCTTTAAATTTTTTAATGACTCACAGCTTAAATTTTTGCAGCCCTTATGTCAGTTCTTACTATATCACATTTTTTTTCATTTGTTATTTTTGGCCCATGAAGCATGTGGCAGTGAAAGTGGCCACAAAAAAGCAAGTGGCAACTGTATAAGAAACGAAGCCAAATGAAGAAAACACATCTGGGCCTAAAACGAGGCTCGCTCCAGGCGTTCCCTTGCCCACTATTACAGTAACACTTTCAAATTCCTGCCAACTCAAACCAACTTTTTCCACTGCCTTCTTTTTACAGATCACAGCTGAACAGTAACATATGCAGGGCAAACACTGTTACTATTGAATACCCTGCTAGGCCGATGTTGGTGCCTAGAGTATCTTGTAAATAGTAGCAATACAGAATTTTCCCCACAAACTGTGTTCCTAATGACCAGGATTGGATCAATGGGATGAATAGAAGCTGTGCAGCTTTGCAGAAGAGGCATGTAATCTCTTTCAGAACAAAAGTTCAGAAAAAATAAAAAAGAGGCTGTTTCTTTCTGAGAGGTTCTCATATTAGAGTGGTGTAGCCATCCATCAGGGAAGGACATGGAATCAGGCCGAGGGAGGGGACGGGAGAAAAATGATGAGAGCAGCTCCATCCTCATCCAAACATCCATCAGTTCCTCTGCTAAAACCATAATGCGAAGAAGTAGGGGGTGTATGTGAGTGCAGAACTTGTCAAAGGTTTGGAGACACCTTGCTTTATAACAGACCTCTGTGGTCATTCTGTTGTTATTTCAAAGCACACACGAATGAGCTTCTATCCACTGAGAGAGATGGATACAGGACAAAAGGTTTGGAAGGCAGCAGCAAATTTAAAAAAATCCTTTTACTCATAGAAGAAAACAAGTTCTAATATTTGCATGACATCGACTACTTCCAGGCTAGCACTGAAAGTACTGACAGTACAGTAAACCCCCACTTTAACATGTATCAGCAGTGGCAGTTTCAGTCCAACTTGTTTTTTTTCTGAGTACCGAACTATTTATTGTTCGCTGAAACTCCTGCGCTATCATGGAAACTGCATATGTCCTCCGCATTTAGTGCTAAATTATTAAGAAAATTAAGAAAAATATAATTTACAAATTTTGTGACAAAAATATTAACATAAATTCTGAAATACCGCTGTACTCAGAGGAGGGAGGTTTGAAAGTAGCCAATCCGAGAACTCTATTTATTTCTATTTGCTGCTGATTGGCTGCTGCTGTTTGACGCAGTGGCAGTCCAGAATTTCCCCCAAGGTGCATCTCGAGTGTTCTCGTGTTTTTTATTTTGTTCTAAGAAAACGCCCTTGCATGAATTACAGTACAGTGTGTACACGGATAACGTCGGTATTTACATGCTAGCATTGCAGAAGTTCTGTGTAAACTGTACAGTAAAAATACGGGTTTACCTTTACATTTTCTTCAAGTGGGTAAAATGTATTAAGCTGAGTTTAAAATAAAATTTAAGTGTTTTTCATATTTGGGGGCAAATTTAGGGTTTATAATATAAAAATAGGCATTTTTAGTTTTTGTTTTTTACTACATCACAACAGCGTGTTTTTTCACTCTATGCATGTCCTCTTGGAACGTAAGCACAGCAAAAAACAGGTGGTTACTGTATTACTAAAAGTAACCACCACACTTAAAGTCACACTTGAATTTAATTGAATTGAATAGATGCTAGATGATAGTGTCATGTTGTAAGTTCAGTGCACAGAAGCAGTAGCCCACATTTAGCAATACTAATGGTTTCATACTAATGAGTTCATCACATAATGTCCTTATCACTCATGTGCCCTTCATAAATGTAACATCTCCGGAGAACTAGTTTTCGCACGTGTCAGTCATGTAGCGCACTGTTACATCTACCTCATTCATCTTTTACACCATGTGAAATGTGGTGTGCTTGGAATTTCATACCTTGACTCAAGCACATTTAGCCTTGATCGACATTTTAATAGCTACTGGGAAAACAATGGCTTGAGCGTAACTGTAAAGTGACCATTCTGTCATTTGTGAACACACCACAGCAAACAGTGTGAATAGTGTGAAAATCTTCCTCTGTATTTAACCCATTCACCAAGTGAAGCAGTGGACAACCAGGAATGCTGTGCCTGGGGAGCAGTGTGTGGGGATGATACCAAGTTTTTCTACAATTGGAATCTTGTGGCTAGAGCACATCTCAAAATCAGCCCAGATCTTGTGGCTTGAGGACATTCTGCTTAATTCTGCATCGGTTAGCGCAATTACATTTTACCCTGAAACAGCACATACTGTAGCTATGTATCTGCAGCCATTGACACTGAACATGGGTGGTGGTAGCTCAGTGGTAGGATACTTGCCTCCGGACCAAGAGGTCCCAGGTTCGAATCCTGCCTCCAGCATACCACAAGTTGCTCCAGGGAGACTGTCCCCTGTAGTTACGGAATGGAAGTCGCTTTGGATAAAAGCGTCTGATAAAT